>QKWP01000074.1:96619-133537 GCA_003550325.1 Gigaspora rosea
CAGCACCTAAAAATACATCAAATCGGCAGGGTTATTTTTATTTTACTTGAAATTTGGAGAATAGATGCATAATTTTGGATTTTTGATCAAAAAAGTCAAATTTAAGCATCTTTTCTCCAAATTTCAAGTAAAATAAAAACAATACTTCCGATTTAATGTATTTTTAGGCTCTAAACAAGTTTAAGTAGTGAAATAAGTTAGAATTAATTAGTAAAATTTTATGAATAATAAGATTATATAGAATTTTATTAATAAAATTCTATAAAATCTTATTATTCACAATATTTTACTAATTAATTCTAACTTATAGCACTAAATAAACTTGTTCAGCGCCTAAAAATACATTAAATCGGAAGTATTGTTTTTGTTTTACTTGAAATTTGGAGAAAAGATGCTTAAATTTGACTTTTTTGATCAAAAATCCAAAATTATGCATCTATTCTCCAAATTTCAAGTAAAATAAAAATAACCCTGCCGATTTGATGTATTTTTAGGTGCTGCACATGTTTACTTAGTGCATAAAGTTAGAATTAATTATTAAAAATTTGTGTATTATAAGATTTTATAAAATTTTATTAATAAAATTCTATAAAATCTCATGATTCATAAAATTTTACTAATTAATTCTAACTTAATTCACTAAGTAAACTTGTTCAGGGCCTAAAAATACATTAAATTGGCAGGTTTGTTTTTATTTTACTTGAAATTTGGAGAAGATATGCTTAAATTTGACTTTTTTGATCAAAAACCAAAATTATGCATCTATTCTCCAAATTTTAAGTAAAATGAAAATAACCCTGCCGATTCGATGCATTTTTAGGTGCTGAAGATGTTTACTTAGTGCATAAAGTTAGAATTAATTAATAAAAATTTGTGTATTATAAGATTTTATAAAATTTTATTAATAAAATTCTATAAAATCTCATTATTCATAAAATTTTACTAATTAATTCTAACTCATTTCACTAGGTAAACTTGTCAGCACCAGAAAATAAATATAATTATATTCAGACACAGACCAGTCTGTTTAAAATTTAGAGGCTGAGTCTGGTCCGATCCTGGACCAGACCTGGACCGGACCTATTCCGATCCTGGCAGGACCCAAACCGGACCTAATCATTTGTTGTTTAAGTCCCCCCCCCCTAAAAAATTTTGAACTTGTAATGTTAAATAAAGAATTAAATTGGAGTGGCCTAAAGTTGATTTTTTGGTTTACATTACATGGAATCTGAAAACATGGGTTGGTCAGTCAGTTTTTTTTTTTAAATCAACTATAAATTAATAGAATAATGCTCATATTTAAGATTATACAAGGTTAATTTTTTTTTTTGCACAATAAGAAATCAAAATTTGGGTCAGCAATTATATTTTTTCTGTCAAAAATTGAGATTAATATTACCGGATAGAAAATCAGAAAAAAGTAAATATCAAAAATTGAACAATCAGCACAATTGGGATCTAAAAAAAAAAAAAAATTGAAAAAATTGAAAAAGTGGGCCAGTAGGTAATGCAAATGCAAATTAACTTTGCATGGCCTAATCATACAAATGTTAAAGTGAACAGAATTAAACTTTATATTTACACTTGAAATACAATCTTAAAGTGAACTAAATTAAATTTCATACTCACCCCCTTGTACTGTCATCACAGCTATAACACCTAATTACCAAATAAGAGGCCCTTACATTGCCCGAATGGTCTGGAACTTACCAATAATAACTAAGCAAGCAACAATATATTGCTCTAGAAAAAAGTATAATCCTTTAGTAATTTGATTCCACAATTAGAACATTAAACTAAAAATACTTGTATCTGTGACAAATCGAATATTTATTCTATAAAGTCCAATCTTGCATTTGACAAACTCCCCAAATTACTGTGGCTCCCAATAATTGTTCATTACAAAGAAATCTGTATACCAATAGTCACTTTAAAGATACTACATTACATCGACATTTGCTTCATTGGCAAGATTATTTTACAGATGATTAGTTTACAGATGTGTTCATTTTGTAATTAACCAATAACTCATATAAATTGATTCTACATTTAATTCTAATGATANGATTAGTTTACAGATGTGTTCATTTTGTAATTAACCAATAACTCATATAAATTGATTCTACATTTAATTCTAATGATAATGATTAGAATTACTTTGCAAATGAGCTGTCAGTAAAACATATTACGAAACAACTTAACTGAATTAATCATCTGTAAAATAAGCTTATTAGTAAAACAAATATCAGTAAAATGTGATGCCTTTGAGGTAAATGCAGGTAAATTGACCAAGACAGGATGAAAATAGTTACTAAGCAAAAGATGAACCCAAGGTCAAAAAAAAAACCAGAAAAATTTCATAAACAATGAAGCTGTAACGAAAATACCAAATTCCAAAAAAAGCATGAAATTAAAATTTGATGATTCATTGCATTTTATTGCATCATTTTGAAATTAATAACCTTTAATGTCATAATGATAAATTTACTTGTGATCATACTAGTATATTCATAATGATCATCAAATATAGTCATAATAATCATCAAATATCATCATAATTGTCAACATAATATGTTTCATGTAACTAGAGTTAGAATCCGGATATATATTTATATCAGATATATGGGCAGCGTCAACTAAAACAAGGCTTATGGCTTTTTTTCTATTTTGAGAAAATCACGTTTAAAATTTTGTGTAACAATAACAATAATGACCTATTATTAGTATAACCTGTTGGATCGACATTTGCTAGCCAATCACACGAATCCATTTCTATGACTCTGCAGAAAGAATCGATAACAGGATATCCAAATTCTAATTTTAGATCACGTTTAATCGTACACAGCATTTCAAAAAGTAAGCATCAGTAAAAATTTTACTATGTAAATCAATGCTTTAAATGTCAAATTATATAGAAAAATTCCTGCTTTACATGATGGCATAGTTAACTCATTTTTGCAAAAAATGCCATAAGCCTTGTTTTAGTTAACGTTCCCATATATTTATATCCGAATATATATTTATATTTGGATATATATTTATATCCAAATAGAAAATAAATCTGGATAGAAGGTTGCTTTTAATTTTAAACTGCATAAACTGATCAATCTATATCAGCATGTTAAATGACCTGAAATGACCCAAATGACTCAAATGACCAATGACCAGTCATTGGGTCATTTCAAGAATGAAATGCCTATTGGGTCATTTGAATTTTATTAGTGGAAATAACAATTAATTAAAACTTGATTAAATTATGAAATTCGAAGTCAACAATTATTCAAAATATTAAATATTTAATACTTATGCTAAGATTAGATCAATTTATAATCTTTTAAGTCCATCTACTCTAGTTCTTCAAAAGTAATATTTACCTTTAAACAAAAGCTGGGTTGTACTGTGCTAAATTACCGTGCTTGATTTCAAAAACTCTGTGATCATATATGTTAAGAATCTTAACTATCGATTTTAATCCCGTGACCTCATATTAGATCCTCGTGACATAAACTAGAGCTCTATTTGAGCCCAGTTACTTGGGACAAGTCTGCTAGTATCCACGCCTCAATTGAAGCCTTACCATTGTTAGGTTGATTTTAGTTAGCCTTACTAGTGTATAGTTGCGATACTTGCATGGAGGTTCATTTAGCCTCTTACAACATACATACATAATGAGGTTTATGATATATATCAAAAGTTTGTCAGGCATTGTGCAAATTTATAGCAAAAAAAGAATTTTAATTAATTAAAATTAAATTAGTAAAAACTTCCATTTTGAAGTCAAATTCATATTTAAATTTAATATAGAACATGTTAACATGTTACCTAGCACATTAACTTGTTTTCTAACACTGCTAAGCCGAACATGTTGACGCATTTTACTTATTTGCGTGGGTAATACAAACCAAAAAAGGATCTATAATTTTGTAAATATACAAAGTGCGTGAGATAAAAATTTAGCGTTAGGGTCTTAAGGTTAGAGACTATAAGGTTAGAGTGATGCTTACAATATGTAAGATTTCATTTCTGTTATTTGCACCAAGTTCAATTTAAATATTAGTTTTTGCCTTTTTCTTCTTTTTTGCGCTTTGTCACGCTGATCTGAAATAGTCAAATTTTGCACTCTCCGGTTAGTTATTTCCTCTCCAGGAGTTTGTATTACCCGCAAAATAATTTGATGCCACGTTGACGTGCTATCTAAGAATTTCATAATTCTTACCCCTTTACGCATATCGTTAACGGGCGATTATATGTCAATCACCAAGTTTACACGGATTTTGACTACCATATCACTACTATTAACCCAAATGACCTCCAAATAACCCCGGTCATTTGCAAATAACCATGGTCATTTGGTCACAAGTCATTTGCAAATGACCTATAATTACCAGTCATTTCAGGGTCATTTGAGGTCATTTAAAATTTTTCAAATGACCAGGTCATTTAACATCACTGATCTATATATTCGCCAAAGAAAAAATATAGTAGCCCTGTAAAAATCCCGTAGGCTAGATATATTCAGATACATCCGAATATATTTATATCTGGATATATATTTATATCCGGATATAAATATATATCCGGATATATATTTATATCCGGATATATATTTATATCTGGATATAAATATATGGGACCGTTGAGTAGAAAGGGCCCAAACTCTTCTAAAAATCAAAATTGAGTTCTTTCAAGATTCAGATTAATCTTGAGGAGGGCTATACTTTTCAATTATAAATGGAAATTGGTTTGCATAATAAAAAATCAAGATATTTTAAAAAACTTTTTAGATGACTTGTACGTCACGAGATTACCCGATATAGACAACCAATCAAATCGCACAATTTTTGATTAACCCGGATCAGCCCGAAAAAATAAACACTATTTTCTCAAAATTATATATTTCCGAGTTTCGGCCCTTTCTACTGCAACGGACCCATATATCTGGATATAAATATATATCCGGATTTATTTATTATATCCGGATTTATATTATATCCGGATACAGATATTCAAAAAATTGAATCCGGATTTATTTAAAATCCGGATTAATCCGGATATAAATATATATCCGGATTCAACTACTATCTCTACATGTAACTGGTAAGGGTCGTAACGAAATCACAATTCTCACCATAAGGCTCTCTCGTATAAGACTTATCAGAAAAGTTGAACTCATTTACACTTCTGTTATACATGCACATGATCATGCCAGCACAAAGAATCCTTTTCACGTGAACGAATTGTTATATGTTACATATCATAAAAACCCTACATACGTACATACAACACTTTTCAAATAACAATCAACAGAAAACTACGTAACCATTTCATCATAATGACATATCTAATCCAATTACACCATTCGAAATTAAACAATTAATTTCTTTCCAATAACGGATAAACGATAATCATAACTTTTACCGTAAAAGGATTCAGAAGAAATCAGTATAGGCTAGAGTTGGGCAACGAAACCTGAAACTATATATAAAATCCTGAAACCTTCTCTGAAACCCCGAAACCTTTTCTGAACTCTATACTTACTGAAAGGGTTAGAATTTTAATTTTAGACTTTAAGACATAAAGTACATGGTAATTAGATTGCATTTCAGAAAAGTTTTGGTTACTTTATAGTAAATGTGTATTAGTTATTAACATTCTAATTTGAAAGTTTCGGAAAGGTTTCGGGTTTTGGGTCACAACTCTAGTATAGGCGACATAAATAAAGTTGAATACAACCATCTCTATACACATTTCATATTTCACAAGAAACGTGATCGTACTTGTATAAATTATCCAATAAGTATAGAATATCTCCATAAAAAATGATCCAATCGATGATTTAATCAAATCGTTGATTACATCATTTAACGTTTGTAAGAGATAATTAATAAATACGCATAAGAATATTCGATCTAAACAATTATATCGAGCTGAATTATTGTTATAAAGTAAGAACTTGCCATTATCGTCGTTGGTGATAGAAGACTTTCACCACTTTCTTCATATATAGATAGTGTACATAATAAACCTGTAACGGTAACGGAAGATTCCATCGTTGTTATGTATTCCTGCAGGTACACTTTTGTGAAACTATTATCGTTATCAGGTGAATAATGTCGATCTTTTATCGCTATAAAATTTTTATACTAGAGTACATAAAAACAATGATTAATCACTAATTCTATCGATACTTTTTTTATGCATATTTGATAATTCAATTATTAATCGTTAAAAATGATTTCAATGAACATAAAATTTTAAATAGAAAATACACACTATGAAGAGTTTACGGCAAACATGGTAAATACATCCTTAATAAGATACTGTAATTGATAAGAATAAATTGATTTTATGCAGATCGATTTTAAGAATCACCTGTCTAATCATAAACTTTATTGGAACAATCTGCTGTATGCAGACAAGAAAAATGGGGGCGTTAAATCTATTATATTTATTTATGTAAATCTTGAGGTTTCATAATTTTATGACGTCTATGATTAATTTTTTATATTTAAATGATTGTGATTGCGATCGCGATTGCTAAAGCCAGCAATTTATCATGAGTGTCGGCTCAGGTTTATGATAAATTAGCCGGCTTTAGCAATCACAATCGCAATCACAATCATTTTAATTTAATCACAGGGATCGCAAAATCATGAAACCGCAATAAATATCTTCCCTTTTTAATTATTATATTTTATTATATATACATCAGTTGTTCTATAGCAAAAAAATTTTTGAGCACTAGAACATGAGCAGAGCATGAGCAGAGCATGAGCAGAGCAGAGCAGAGCATGAGCAGAGCATGAGCAGATCATGAGCATGAGCATGAGCAGAGCTTAGCGCAAATAATATATATTATACATTCGGGTGAAATTTGTGAAATCCAAAATTACTAAAAAAGGTAAAATCAAAGAAGATCAATTACCAAATTCAAACGACAATTCAATAAACTTTTCACAGAAAAGTAATTTATTGTAACACAAACGTCGAATGATTGCTAACTAAAATCATTACAGAATTCTGCTGCTAATGATAGTAAATTATGCTTGCTAATAATATAAAATTATGCTTTTAATGCTAATGATTTTCTTAAAATTTTTTTAAATTAATAAATTTTATAGATTTTATAATGTAAAATTTTTAAAAATAACTATTAACGAATTATATTTATTCGAATTTTTTGACGCAAATATCAATGTGATTATTGATAATTATAATTATCGTCATTGTTATTATGATTAATAATATGTAACTATTATCAGTAGTTTATTATATTGCTGTCTCATGCCTGCACCACAAATTGGCCTGGGTCATTTTATGATCGGTGAAAATTGAGAAATAACACGTGTCAATTAAATAACGCGTAACATTCTCACCTGATTTTGTTTCATCATATGATCATATGATATTACGGCTATCTCAAAATAATATGAATATCATTCGGTATGCTCATATAAGTACTGTACAATAGCAGTACGTTGCACTAACAAAGCCCATCAACATGCCAATCAAAAGCAAGATTTTGCTGACACCATCCTAGCAGTTAACTATACACTCTGTTATAACTACGTTCTTGGTATAAACTTATGTATTATATGAAATAATGAGATTTTTCTCTGTACCGTATATATATATAATAACTAAAACTGCAATTTTTGTTAAAAATTTTATAAATACTCAAATTATGCCAAAATTTATGCTAGAAAATGTAAATTATGCTGAATTCTGCTGCTAGCATAATAATGCTAGCGAACTCGAATTATGCTAAATTATGCTAATAGCATAATCCTGGACACCCTAATCATTACCCTTACCAAAAAGGATTTTCAAAAATCAGCATAGTGAACATCAACTTTGTCGAGCATAAACCATCCCTCTCACATTCATTTTGCACATTCATGTGATCGTACTGGTACAAGTTCAATATATCGTAATATTTTATTACTACTTGGTAAAAGATTTCATTTCAAAATCCGATCACGCATGCATTAATTAGCAACACTAAACAGGCATAATTTCAAAAAAAAATAGTATCTCATATTATTAGTCATAGTCAAGTTACAACATATAAATGTCATTTTTGAAAGTGTATTTACCGATCACAACATATTTACACACAATCACGAGTATATTCGTATATTCCCACACTATCATTTACATTGCACGTGTCATCATCCCGTGTCGTCAAATCACCATAACACTTGCCTGAATTAGAAAAACGAAAACCATTACCCACACTAAAAAAGGATTCTTCAAAAATCAGCATAGCGAACATCAAAAAAGTTGAACGGAAACCATCCCTCACACATTTAATGTTACACAAGAAACGTGATCGTACTGGTATTATGTAAAAAATGCGCAGCTGATAATTTTGCTATAGAATCTAATAACAGCTAGGGCTAAACGCCGACCTAGTTCTGACGTATACGACCCTGAATTCTGGTGACCCTCCTGTAAAATTCGTCAGAATTAAACTTTCGTACTCACCCTGCTAATTTATTGAACGATTAAATGAGTACAGTTAACTATACATATATTCTCTTGAAGCAATCATTAAAGTGAACAGAATTAAACTTATACTCACCCTAGTGATTTATTGAACAATTGTTATAATTCATATATCGATTAGAAAAATATTATAATGTAGTCATTCGACCAAATTTTTCACACAATTTGATCACGTTTTTGGATGAGATCAAAAACGTTAAAACGACAGACCCTAAATTAAATTATATAGATAGATATAGATAGATATGACAGAAAGTTTTACACGGATAATAGTTAATCTGGTATTTTTAATCGTATAAAATTTGTTACATAGATCTTGAAATTCTATTGGCCAAATAATATGTATTGAGTAAAATCTACTATTAATTTTTACTATTATTAGTATATTGGCAGCCCCAGTACTTTATGCCCTCATACTATAGTTGCTGGTAGAATTACTGAATTACAGCATTGCGGCATTTTACCACGTGGTAGAATTAGTTACGGCATAGCATTTAATTGCCGTAAATATTTTGTGCCGTAATAATGCCGCAATGCCGTAATGCCGCAATGCCGTAATGCCGTAATGCCGTAATGCCGTAATTTTGATTGGCTAAGGGCAACGATCAAAAAATTGGCCAGAATTACTCAAAATTTTACTAATGAAACTAGCACGCACATAACGATAAATTTTTATGTACATCTTTTATTTGTTTATTTTATTTTATTAGGTGCTGCGCGAAGCAGTCGTGCTAAAACCAGGAACGTTATACTGTATAAGTACATCTTAAAATTAAAATCTTCTGAAATAGAATATATTATTTACATTATTTTGTTTTCCTTTTAATGATAAATGTAGGTATGTAGGTCGTATAGGTACTTTTTATACGCCAAATAGTCTCGATTAAGCTCAAATGATTTATTTGTTATCATATAAAGAAAAGGAAAAATAAATTCGTTACTGGGATGTTTTGCATCCAATAACGCGCATCTTGCTTTGAATTCAATGAGCTCGAAGCTAGGGTTGGGTCAGTCCCAAAAAAAGACCGGTCTGGACCGGTCTTTGAGCTGGGACTGAAGGTATTCTCAGTCCCCGAACATAGACCAGTTTAGACCGGTTCAGGCCGATTAATTACGAGTTACTGTCTTTAATTAATTAAAAATATAGTATTTAAATAATAATTTAGTCAGTATTTCATTACATAAAGTCAACTGTAAAAAAAAAAGTTTACTGTATAAATTACAAATTCGTTAAATAATAAGAAATTGTTTTTACTAAATAATTCTTTTTAATTAAATTCCTTAAATAATCTTTATGAACAGATTTCCAAAAAAATAAAATAAAATAAAAAACTCATTAATTTAACAAGCTTTTCTCGTTTGCCACTTAAAACATGGTCTGATACTTGCTTAATATTCATATTTTTGTAATATGTAAGTCAATTAATAATTGACATAAATTAAAAAAATGACGCAGGAAAGTAACACTAACATTTTATCTAAGCTCATTCGGGCAAGAATCTGCTGTTATTATTTTATAATCACCGAGAGCTTTTAGTGTCGTTTCTATCGGCATATAAAAGGTCACATTTTTTCCATCTTGTTTTCCACCACCTACTACATGGCCAACCGGATGAGCCCTGGTTAAACCTTCACTTGTAAAGATAGGTCCACCACTATCCCCACCTCTAAAACTCATTAAACCAGTATCTATTTTATTTAAACCTTTCGCCACAAAATTAGGGTATCCTCGACGACGGGTAAATTCTGCTGTTTGATCGACTGCTACAATTTTTCCACAAACATAACCATTAGAACTTCCAAAACCACATACTTCCTCTCCTAGCTTAGGAGAATAAATCGAATTTATCGGTGCAAATTGAAGTATACCATTTCGGTCAAGTTTANTGGGTTTTACGTGTGTTGCCAGATTTTTCTACAGTTTTTATCATAACTTCACTTTAGAATTTTTGTGCATTTGTTGGTACAAGTGATCAGCAGAAGAGTTATGGAAGATTATTTTATAGAGAACTATTTATAAAAGAGGTATTATATTAATATTTTTGATTATTATTTTTATTTTTAAAAACTATATTTGGTTAAATATATTAATGTACAGTATTTTGTTTTTTGGTTGAAAGCTTGCCATAGTTTAAATCAATATTTAGGAATATCAAGAGATGATAAAACAAAAGATTACATTTTAGTGCTTAGTTATGCAAAATGTGGTTTATTGAGCAAAAACTTTACAGATATCCTTAAATTTAAATGAAACTCAAATTAATGATACTCTGTGATATTATATCCAATCTTGATCGTATTCATTCTGAAAACTATTTACATCGAGATATTAATCCTGGAAATATTCTATTGAAAAAAATTATAAGGCATATATTACCGATCTAGGTTTATCAAAACTGCTTGATGAAAAGGAACGAGAAGATCGTATTCATGGAGTTTTACCTTATATTGCACCAGAGCTCTTTCAAAAACAACTATATACTCAAGCTTCAAATATTATTTATTCGGAATAATCATGGTAGGAATAGCAACTGATAAAAATTTGTAAAGGACTACGCCCAAATTTGGACCAGGAATTCCTGATTGTTATATTGAATTAGCAAACCAATGCATGAATTCTAATCCAGGAAAAAGTCCATCATCTAGTGAAATAATTATTAAACTTAATGAATGGTTAAATATTATTGGAGGTGAAGCTGAAAATAAATTAAAAGCATTCAATGTTTAGAGAAATAATTATTAATCTGAATAAATGGTTAAATATTTTTAGAAGGACAAAAAGCTAAATAATATTAAAAAGGGTAAATCATTAAATATTGCTAAAAGTGAAGTCGAAAATAAAATGAAAAGACAATTTTTAGAAAGTGATGAGATTAATGAAAAATTGCCAATAATTAAGAAAAATATAAAAGAAAGTAAACCTTATAATATTATTGATATTAACAAAAGCCTATCAAAACTGAAAACTAGTAAAACTGCTGTTAATATAGAAGTTTCGGATGATCAATTAACACTATGTATTTATTTAGAAATTAAGTTTTATATTTAGGATTATTACTATCTATTTATTAAAAGTAGGTATCTTAGGTCACGTTATACATATATAACTTCATGCAGATCACGGAACTCAGCCCTTATAAAAGATCACACAAACTCATAATCTTTAAAAATTTTTCGCAATGGTTTAATGTTGTCAAAAAAAACTGTTTTTTGATTAATCAAAGGCTCGTGCACTCAACAGTAAGTCATTTTCTATTAGCAAGTTGGGGTAAAAAGGAGTTTATTTAGAAATAAGGCAAAGTTAACTTTGCTCATCCAGCCTTAAAAATGCGCATCTCAAGCAAACTTTTCTAAAAAATAAATATTTTTCTTTAAATTTTACAGATAACAACTTTGATAGCTTGTTTACACTTAATTATGTTGCAAAAAGTCATGGCGTTTACGAATTTTTGGAAGTTTACTAGTGACTCTTCGTGAAAAATATGGTTATTAATAATCTATTTATAGATTATATGTATATTGTAGCCGTATTAAAACATGGTAGATAGTCTATTTAGATAGTCGAAAAAGGCTAAAAATTTTGATTGTAATGCTTGTAATAATTTTGCAAAACATTTTATTAATATAATTATTTAGTATTATATTAATTAAATAAAAAAATGGTTATAACTTCGAAGATATTTAGTTTTTGTATGTACATATGTAGTAAATATAAATTATTTTGATTGGACAAAATCTATTTTTAGTTTTGTACATTAGTGATCTACAACTTGCAGTTATGCCGTTATTTTGCTATATTGTAGATCACATAAGATACCCTACCCTTAAATTAAGCTTTTTTTCGTAAGTATTGTAATTAAGTTTTAATAAATTAAGCAAATTCTTTTAATACGTAATAATCAAAACATATATTGAAAAGGTTGAATATACTAGTCCAATTTGTTTTTACGATCAAAATAAACCATTTATTATCTATGCAAATTAATATGTTTAATAAATATATTTTACATATTACAAAAAATATCATAAGATTCAATCTCTGATTTAAATATTATATGTATTCATCATTATCCTCATAATAACAGATAATATATAATGTACAAGAATGGAGTTTATTGAATAAAATAAAGGTTTAAATATAATAATATATATTTCCATTTATTAAATTTAATTAATTTATACTTAAATTTTTATCACTTAAAGAAATAAACGATTAAATTTACAGTGTCATATGTAGTATTAGAGAATTTTGTATTAATTAGTAGGTTTCAATAATTTGATTCTCCATTTGATGTGATTCTTGATCTCCTTGTATATCATGTCATTCAAGAGGTGCCATAGCATGAGAATTTACTAATTCTCCCTAATTTACCATTAGTTGAATGCACAAATGTAATTTTTGTAATAATTATGTTTTATTAAATTTTTCTTTAAAATTACTTTTCGTTTTTTAATACTAATTTTTTGCAAATCACTTGAATTTAACAACTCTTTTCGATAAATTAAAACATTTTGAGAGCTCTTTTTACAACTCTTCGAATTCTTAATAAACACATAATTAATATTGAACGATAACAATAATACCGTATTAAATAATTTTTTTGTCGAATATTAAATATCTATCATACTATGTAAAGTATTAATTAAATAACAGTTTTTTTAGACCATTCATATTATATAGTTTCAGTCAGAGCAAGGCAAAAAGTTATACCACGATCACCTTTATATAAACCGATGTTCATTATAGTAAGCCTTTAAAGTTGATTATATTTGGCTGTACTTTGAAATTTTGGTAGTAGAAATTTTGTGTACTCAATTAAATATTAAAAAAAGAAATAAAAAATTTTTACTTAAACAACCAGTACGCACATAACGATAAATATTTATGCACATTTTTCATTTATTTATTTATTTATTTTTTTTTTGAATTACATTGTAATGTTTGTATGCTTAGTGAAGTATCGGATAAAGTAGTATTTATTTGAACAACTAGCACGCACATAACGATAATTTTTATGTACATCTTTTATTTGTTTATTTTATTTTATTAGGTGCTGCGCGCTAAAACCAGGAAAGTTATACTGTATAAGTACATCTTAAAATTAAAATTTTCTGAAATAGAATATATTATTTACATTATTTTGTTTTCCTTTTAATGATAAATATAGGTATGTAGGTCGTATAGGTACTATTTATACGCCAAATAGACTCGATTAAGCTCAAATGATTTATTTTTTATAAAGAAAAGGAAAAATAAATTCGTTACTGGGATGTTTCGCATCCAATAACGCGCATCTGACTTTGAATTCAATGAGCTCGAAGCTAGGGTTGGGTCAGTCCCAAAAAAAGACCGGTCTGGACCGGTCTTTAAACTGGGACTGAAGGTATTCTCAGTCCCCGAACATAGACCAGTTTAGACCGGTTCAGGCCGATTAATTACGAGTTACTGTCTTTAATTAATTAAAAATATAGTATTTAAATAATAATTTAGTCAGTATTTCATTACATAAAGTCAACTGTAAAAAAAAAAGTTTACTGTATAAATTACAAATTCGTTAAATAATAAGAAATTGTTTTTACTAAATAATTCTTTTTAATTAAATTCCTTAAATAATCTTTATGAACAGATTTCCAAAAAAATAAAATAAAATAAAAAACTCATTAATTTAACAAGCTTTTCTCGTTTGCCACTTAAAACATGGTCTGATACTTGCTTAATATTCATATTTTTGTAATATGTAAGTCAATTAATAATTGACATAAATTAAAAAATGACGCAGAAAAGTAAACTAACATTTTATCTAAGTCTCATTCGGGCAAGAATCTGCTGTTATTATTTTATAATCACCGAGAGCTTTTAGTGTCGTTTCTATCGGCATATAAAAGGTCACATTTTTTCCATCTTGTTTTCCACCACCTACTACATGGCCAACCGGATGAGCCCTGGCTAAACCTTCACTTGTAAAGATAGGTCCACCACTATCCCCACCTCTAAAACTCATTAAACCAGTATCTATTTTATTTAAACCTTTCGCCACAAAATTAGGGTATCCTCGACGACGGGTAAATTCTGCTGTTTGATCGACTGCTACAATTTTTCCACAAACATAACCATTAGACTTCCAAAACCACATACTTCCTCTCCTAGCTTAGGAGAATAAATCGAATTTATCGGTGCAAAATGAAGTATACCATTTCGGTCAAGTTTAGGAACACATGCTGTTGGATTTCCCAATTGCCAAGTATGTAATTCTATAAAAGCATATTCATTACCATCTTCACCTCCTACTGCCACTTTTGTTACATCTCCTATGTCCTCTAATGTCTCATTAATTTTTGTGTAAACATCAGGATAATTATTGCCATATACACAATGACCAGAAGTTAACATGCCTTTTATCCCATTTGGTTTAATAACTGGAAAGCCAGCTGTGCAACGTGCCTTGCTTTGAGTATCAGAAACTTGTATATGTATTCTACTTCCAGCGTAAATATAATAAGATTCATCATCTCTAATTTTTAAATTCATTATATTTGCAGTATCATTCCATTCCAAATTTTTTATCTCGGTCACATTAGTATTTCCAGCATTATTCTGTTGATAAGTAGTTAATTTAATAATTCCAGCTGATAGTACTTTTTCTATTGGCGTATAATAAAAATATTTGCGGCCTGTTTGATCATCGTTGAAAATGCTCGTGATATGGCCAAGGGCTTGGGCAGTTGTGGATCCATTATTATCAATTTGTATGTAAACTGGACCTCCTATATCTTCATTTTCAACCCCTTTTACTTCGAGGTAGACTTCGTTTACACTTAAATTAGTAAGACTACCATTCCAAGGATTAGGAACTGTTATCTCCTTATTAATTTCATTAAGTAATCCACAACGATAGCCACTTTTAGCTCCATAAGCGCAAACTTTATATCCTGTTTCATTAAGAGTAAGATAAGAAGTTATAGGATAAAGTTCACTTATTGTGCCATCATCCAAAGTTAATCCTTAGAATAAGGAATATTATCCCAGGCAATCAAAATTGAAGTTACGAAAACATAATCTAAACCATTAATACCAAACATCATATCATAAGCCGCTCCTATTTGGGTTACATTACCATCATCCTCATTCTCATAAACATTATCTGATATTTGATTAGGAAAGAAATTACAGTTATTTCTAACACAACACTGAGCCGAAGTAATAAAACCATCAATTCCTTGTTTATTGCCTATAAAAGCAGCCGTGCAATTTTTCTTATTCTCAAATGATATTGGATATCCAGCATAAATTGCCCTGTCACTTTCATCAGTATCTCTTTTATTAATTGGCTGAGATTGATCAGAATTTTTTAATTTCTCCCCGAAATTTATTCTCGTGGGATAAGAAATCGCAGGTTGGTTTTTGGATTCAGAAACTAACTTTTCTCCCGATCCAAATCCCAGTAAACATAAAATAAATAATTGTATGATTTTTTTACTAGATATCTTCATATTTTGAAATTTTAGTAATTTTAATAATTTACTTTCATCTGCTTAAATCCCAAAAATTCATTCCAATCTATTGCCTTTTTAATGGTGATTTCAAATACATTTCGGAGCTCTATTTTTAATTACTAAATTAGTGAAAATATTTTAGCCGGCTGATGGTCAGGATCAGTCATACCAGAAACGTGAGTGGATGGTTTTAATGAAGAAAAAATCGAAAGCAAAATCTAAAAGATGATGGGGTTAATAAAGCACGAGCTCTTTCTCATGGCACATCACTACCAGTTTTTATGCAATGCAAAACTTCTGATTTTAGAGATCGGCTAAAGTGAAATTAACCAATATTAATTGAGATAAGCTTTTTAACGAAACACCCGTATGTAGCTGGTTTGTGTTGCTTTACAGAAACCCATGGTTTTCACTAAATATGTTTAGGGAACAGTTATTTCCACACCCTTGTAAGTGATAAATTATTATTGTGAAATTATAACAATGCTACGATATATGTCCAACTCAAAATTAAGTAATATGGGCTAGGTGCTGGGAAAAGGGCCGAAAATGACAAAAAAAAAGATCTTCAGAAAATCAATTTTTATGTTATAAACTAGGCGATTGAGTTATTTAAAGGGATTTAGAAAAGAATGTGCTGTATAGTACTGTATTACTGTGCCTGTTACATATTAAATTTTAGTTGCGATTCTCAATTTATCGATTTCTTATTATAAAACAGGTATCGTATGAGCGTGAAATAATGCCCATCTGCGCGTTAATTAATTGACCTGCGCGTTACTTTGGATACACCAATGTGCGTTATTCGAAATAAGTGCATGTAATTAGGAAAAGTGCACTACGGAATGCGCACTTATGGTATGTAATCTACATATAATGTTACATTACATTTGCGGATCAAATGATGTGCACTTATAGAAAGAAAGTATATAGAAAGAAAGTGCGTTGCGTGTGAAGTGCACTTATAAAGGATGAACTTATGGAAGATCGGCTGTATATCATTTTTACATCAATGATATCTGATATGTTCTATTGCGCTTTAATTCGGAACGTAAATGGACACTAATTTGATACCAAATAAACCATTTTTGAAGAATTAGATTTTTAAAATAACGACCTCAAGCATTATTTCGTAGAACTTTATTTGTTATTTGTAGTGTTATATTAGTACAGTTTTTTTGGACAAGGTTTTATACGCTTCAGATTGTGTATAAAATTTTGTTATTTGTAGTGTTATATTAGTACAGTTTTTTTGGACAAGATTTTTATACACTTCAGATCGTGTATAAAATTTTATTATTTTAATCTTTTTTTATCATAATTAAGTGAGCTAACTTGACTTATTTTTGTTTAATTTTTTGCTTATAACTAACTATTCTATATTATATCTATCAATATTGCAATATGGTGACTACCGCGATTAATGATGAGTTAGTTTACATCAGAATTATCATGATTACTAGCGTTAGTTACTGTAAAAAATTCTGTTAATTAATTTGCATTGGAATTATCATAATTTCTATTATGAATTAATGTAAATAATCTCGTACAAAATTTCATAATTACAGTATGTATTAAAAAATGAGTTGGTTTACATTTGAGTTTTATTGTAAATTACAATAAAAAATTCTATTACAGTACTTGCTATTTTAGTGATCATAATATATGGTTGAGTTGTTTCACATTGAGATTGTCATGATTTCTATCAGATACTGTAAATAATTTTGCTGCAAAACTTACTCGATATTCTGGTGATTAGAATAAATGTTTTAGGTTTGTTAGCTTGCATTGAAATTAGTTACAGAAATTATTCACTATTCTGGTTAATTGAGTTTAGATTAGACAGAATTTACTCACTATTCCAGTAACCATATCATGAGTTCAAGTTTGAATTAGTTTGCATTAAAATTGGAATGTTTCCTATCATGAGTTATTGCATATAATTCTGTTACAGAACTTACTCGTTATTCCAGTAAATACAAATATCTGATTAAAATGAGTTAGTCTTTATTGGAATTGTTGTGATTTTAGCAATTACAGTCATCTCCCATATAATCACATGATTGGACACATGGTAAATTTTTTTTAAAAATGCGCTTATATAAACATGATTTTATTGGTTAGTAGATCAACAAACTACAAGAATCACTGAGAAAAATTAGTGATTAACTGATAATCATTTCGTTCACGGAATTGACTTAAAAAAAATGAATTTTTGACCAGGATTTAGGACCTTGCTCATCGTAATGTCGACTAACATTAATTTGGCCGGAATTTATAACTAGTGATACGGTATTACGGTCGAGTGGGAGAGCTACGGAAAGTTGTACCGATTTAGCTTCGATCGTGAACAAAAATGGGATCGATTTGGTATCACGAGGCTACAATGTATCACAAGTGATATGATCACAGGATTTCGCAATATGAATTAAATTTATGCAATACAAAGTTTAATGGGAGGTAGGAGTCAGTTTATAAAATTTGGGGTTTCAAGGGTCTCTTTATTAAAAAGGCTTATATTCAAATTACATACAAGGAATTACACTTCGGGTATTAATGCAACTAAATTGCAACTGACCGTAAGTGATAACTGTCCTCTTCGTCCCAACAACCCAATCTACTTATATATTTTCAACCTATATGTAAATTCTATTCCTTAACTTATAATCCAAATCACTCACTTGGAGATCAAATCTCTCGTTTGGAGACTTGATCTCCCGATTGGAGATCTGATCCTCCGATTAGAGATCTAATCACCCATTGGGAGATTTGATCCCCAGTCTGGAGATTTGATCACCTGCCCAGCCACACTAACCTTTTTCCCACCATAATATGAAATACTAACCAAATAAAGAAAACAAAGAGAAAAAAATAACAATTAAAATTTCTGTGCACAACATCACCCCTCGTTCGAAAGGATGAGCTCCATCGAATCCAACGAGCGATACAACTCCCCTTGCCTCTGTGCCCATGCTTCGACTAATAATTTGTCTGAAAAATCTTCATCATACATTTTTTCAAGTATGGTGATATTAATATGTTCCACTACGTATAAGTATCCTTCTCCTCTTGTAATAAATAACTGATGAACCCTTTTCGAAATTTTCCAGATTGCCTTTCTTTTTCCGGGCGAGAAGTATGTGTTAAATTTCTTTCTGCTGGCATCATTCCAACCCTTTTCAGCTAATAAAGCTCCCAATTTATAATAGGCTTCTAAGATTTGGGAATTTGGTTTCCTTTGTGTATTCAAGTCAAGGATCTATTGACACGCATAGGTTAGTTTTTCGTCCCAATCTTCTCCTGGACCCTCGATGGGAAGAACCAAGTTGTTCAATTCTCCCTGGTTTAAATCTTGGAGATAAATAGGTAAGTTTTCTCAGATTTTTTCAGCAGGAGTTTTTCTTTCTAATAGAACAATTTGTTCTGATGCTTCTTGTTCCGGTGAGTGAAGGATAACACAGCCTCGATCTAAAATTACAATTTCGTCTGGCTCTAATACGGTGGCTAACCTTTGGACGTAGGTCCAAATATATCTTAGTTGTTGCTCCATTCTTATAAATCTATAGCCCTAAATTAACATGGTTCTTCTTATACGGGTTTTTATAAAGATTTTTTTTTTTACGTATCATATATATCTATCAAGGTTTCAGTAGGAAATGACACGGTGCTTCTATCTACTACCTGTTTTAGCATGTTACCATGTACGCTCTGCGCCATTACCTTTCTATCTAAGGTTCGTAACTTATACGATCTGTTGTGGAACGAATTATGTATCCAGTAGGGACCATACCATTTTGGGTCTAGTTTCCCTCCTTTTCTTGTATTAAGTTTGGCCTGGTACCACCATACTTTATCTCCTATCATAAAACTTTGCAATTGATACTGGTTATTATGATCTAATACCTGCTTCTCTTGGGACCATTTAATATTTCCTATGGCCGATGCACGTGATTCCTTTAAATGATCTATAAGGACCAGTATTCTATTAAGGACTATTGATTGCATGGTTCCTTCATTTATTTCCTCAGTGGGGTATGTGGTTATATCCTTTGACAGGTAATCGAGCTTCTTTCCCATATACTAAATAAAACGGCTCATATTTCGTCGTATTGTGTTGCATAGTGCGATAAGTAAATAACGCCAATTGAACAAATTCATCCCAATTCTCTTCATATTGAATAGCGCATTTGGATAATATTTCACATAAGGTTCAATTGAACCTTTCGACTTGACCATTTGTCTGAGGATGGTATGTCGACGACATAATGTGCCGAATATTCAACTGTTGACATAACCCCTCAATTAATTTATTCTTAAAATGAGTGCCCTGATCTGTTACTATTCCCTTTGGACACCCGTGTCTACAAATAATCTCATCTATGAGAAAGGAAGCTACCGATTCAGCATTACAGTTGGATAAAGCTCGAACTTCCGTCCATTTTGTTACGAACTCGATTGCCACTAGTAAGTATTTGTTACCCTTTATTGTTTTAGGCAACGGGCCTACGAAGTCGATTCCTATCTTATCAAATAATTGTACTGGTTTAATGGGGTGTAATGGTTCTCATGTGTTCAGTTTTCCTCTTTGCTGACAAATTTTGCACCCCTTTATAAAATTCTTGATGTCTGAAACCATCTGAGGCCAGTGGTACCACTTGCAGATCTTTTGGGTGGTAGCTTTTTCTCCCAGATGCCCTCCAATGCCACTTTCGTATAAAGCTTCTAATACAACCTGAACTTCCTTTCGTTGTATTACCCTTATTGGGTTTAAGGGTCACATTGGTTATACTTATATAAAATTCCTTCCTGGACCATGTAATTCTGAGCCTAGGACTTAAATTTTTAAATTTCTTCTTTCTTATATTCTGGGGGTATACTCAAGTCGGTAAGGAATCTTACTAAAATTTGGTAAGTATTTTCTTCCATTGTAATGGAAAAAAATTTAATTAATATTTTTTTTTATATATATATGTGCCAGGACACCGGAACCTGAACTGGATTCTGTTCCTCGGGTTTAAGAACTTAAGTATCGAGTTTTTTTTTTTTTTTTAATTTTCTAAATTTTTTTCTTTTTTAATTTGATGTTCAATTCTAGATAATCCATCCACGTGAGAAAGCTGTTTACCCGGACGATGCTTAATTACGAAGTCATACCCTTGAAGATTCATTATCAAGCGGGCCATTCTTCTCGTGGGATTTATGATATTGTTTAGGTATACTAGGGCCGAATGATCTGTAACAATCGTGAATTTAGGCCTATGCAGATATAAATGAATTTTTTTTACAGCCCATCCAATGGCTGTGCACTCTAGCTCCGTTATGGTGTAATTTCTTTCGACCATGCTAGTAGACCTGCTAGCGTACTCGATCACATGCTCCTTCCCGTGTTCATCCGGTTGAGCCAAGATGGCTCCCAAAGCCAAATGCGAAGCATCAGTGTATAGGACGTATTCTTTGTTATCATTGGGATGCACTAGCACGGAAGCGGAAATTAACATAATTTTTAGTTTTTCGAAAGTGACTTGTTGGTCATTACCCCATTTAAAAGGGGTTTGTTTTTTCAACAATTTGTATAAAGGAACTGCGATTTTAGCAAAATCCTTTATAAATCTTCTGTAGAACCTAGCCAATCCTAAAAACGCACGAAGAGCTCTAAGATTTTTAGGCAAGGGAAATTCCTTTACAGCTTCAACCTTTGCTTTTCTGGGGTTTATCCCGTGACGTGAAATTTCATGGCCCAAAAAGGTTATCTCCTGTTGACCGAAATAATATTTTCCTTTATTTAATTGTAGGTTGGCAGCTTGAATACGGCGAAGAACTTCCTACAGATGGGTCACGTGTTCCTCGAAGGTCGAGGAGAAAATAGTCACATCATCTATGTACACAAATGCAAACTTCCACAAAACATCTTGTAGTACCCGGTCCATCAACCGTTGAAACGTGGCTAGTGTGTTTGTGAGCCCAAAGGGCATCACATTAAATTCATACAGCCCAAACCTAGAGGTAAACGCCGTTTTTTCTCTATCACGCGGGTGCATCTCTATTTGCCAAAACCCACTTGCTAAATCAAGGGTGGTATACCATGCCGATTGTTTTATGGCTCCTAATAACTCGTTGATCCTCGGGAGTGGGTAACTATCCTGTTTCATCACCTTATTAAGTTTCCTATAGTCCACACAGAACCGCATTAACCCATTTTTCTTTTTTACTAAAACTATGGGCGAAGCCCATGAACTATAGGACCGTCAAATAATGCCGGCTTTCTCCATATGTTGAATTTCTGTTTTTATAAATTCATACACGGGCCTAGACATGGAGTAGAATTTTTGCTTAACTGGGGGACCATCCTCCATATATATTTCATGTTGGGCTACGAATGTCTTCCCCAATTGACCCGCCTCCTTTTGGAAAGTGCTTTTATATTTTAGCAGTATAGCCCTTAACTGCTTTTCTTGCTTACCCGTCATGGGCCCTATATTAAAATCTTCTTTTTCTTTTTCTTCGTTTAGGTATATGGTTTCATATTCCGGGCCCCTAAAAAAAATGTATACATCAACCTCATGTCCTACCTTCAAGCATTTCTTACACCACACGGGACCTTCTTTGACTTCCTGCAATTCCCAATAAAGGTATGGTTTGCTACTTAAGACTTCTTCTTCATATTCTTTGTTCGAGTCACTTTCATCAGTTTCTGACTCAGTCTCTTCTTCTGATGCTGACACATCTTCTTCTGGTTCCTTCTTTACTTTAGTTGGCTTTTCCTTTTTCTCGATTCTTTCGTTAATATTCACAGGTTTGCAATATTCGGTAGGTATTTTTATTTTTTTCTTTCCATCACGAATCATTAACTTGCACTCTTCCCAATCTAATCTTGACCTCGCTTTTTTCATCCAGTCATTTTCTACGATTACCTCGTAATTTCTGGCATAAGTTACCACGGCCTTTGAAGAAATTGTTTTTCCTCCCACGGTTATGGGGAATTCGTCCACTTCAACTAGCGGCCGTTTCTGCTCTCCGTGTACTCCAATCATAACCACTGTAGACGGACGATTGATCGCAATACCAACTTCTATCAAAAAATTGGCCGAAACTACACATCCTGAAGAACCACTATCCAGTACTAAAAGTATAGGATGGCCTTTAACTTGTACCTCATAATACATTGATGTGGTCTTTTCTTCTTGGTTTGATTTCAAACAGTATTCCGCCATTTTTGTAGTTACTATTCTGCCTGCTCTTGTTATCTTCGCTATCTCCTTCCTAATATTTGGAGCCACCTGGAACAGCTGGGCATACGTAATATCAGCTTTTTTATTTTGGAGGTCAGTCATGATCGAATATGGCTGAATATTGGACGTTATTAACGGCTCTACCGGTTTCGTTTTTCTTTTCTTTGCAGTAACTCTTTTTACTTTATGTATGGGGTCTTCAATTTCTTCATTATTTGCCTCTGGGTTTCCACTTTTTTGCTTCACCATCATTTTTCTTTCTTCTCTTTGCCACGAAGATTTCAAATACGGAGTCTGAGAAGTGAATTTCTGAACTAAACGCACTTTCACTCTCACAAGGTGCGTTTCTTAGTTTGAAGACTCTTTACCGGCCAACAACTGAGCCAACATAGCTTGAGCTCGATTAACATCCACAGTTGGCCTATTTTGATTAGGGTTTTCTTCTTCCTCAGTCACTCTTGACCTTTCATTTTCATTTACTGGCCTAGAGTTATTATTAGTATTATTTCCAAATGTAGGACTTTCGTATGCCATATGACCCAGTTGTCGACACGTGAAACATGTGACCTGCGATTGGTTTTCGCGAAAAGGCGTATTACCACAATTTCAACTCGAATTTCCTCTAGGACCGTTATCATTTTTCAATGTTATTACTAATTCTCCCATTAACGTTGTTAACTTTTTTATAGGGTCTTCCACTAATCCAGGAGCAGGAGGATGAAT
Organism: Gigaspora rosea; assembly: GCA_003550325.1. NCBI lineage: Eukaryota > Fungi > Glomeromycota > Glomeromycetes > Diversisporales > Gigasporaceae > Gigaspora > Gigaspora rosea. Next base: position 120,574 of record QKWP01000074.1, read on the forward strand.
TATCCCGTTTACTGTTTGCTGAAGGTACGAGGCCATTGAGTTGGATGAAAGAGCCTGATTACACATTATTACGTTTCTTGACAGAGTTAATTCGCTGACCTTAGCCCTTTCTATGGCTGCCTGTAGAGTTCCTGGCATGAACAAACCCACTGCTAGTGCTAAGTCTGGCCGTAGCCCTTGCACGAAAATTTGTGCTTTCATTGCCTCGGGGTATTGATTTTCTCCTACTGTTACACGTCAAAAAATGGCACCATATTCGCTGCATATTGATCAACAGTCTCTCCTACTTTTTGACGTCTATTAAGTAACTCTGTACTCCATTGACTCATAAGCATTTGCGTACAAAAATTTTGCCGGAATTGATGTACAAAGCTCGTATCAGGGTGAAATTTATTATCCTAGCGATCAACATGCGGTCTATTATTCCTCCGAGTTTCCCACCATAAAGCAGCTATTCCTGTCAAATATGCACCTACAACTGCAATACATCGATTACCCTGGATATTATTAGCCTTGAACGCACGACTTACAGCCTCTAACCAAGCTACCGGGTCTTGGTTCCCTCCGTTGAAAGTAGGAATTGTTACTACGTTCGTTTCCCGTATTTGGTTATTTTGGATAACCTGGGAAAGCGCACCAGCTATTAATTGCAACAACTGGTGGATTTGTTGCCGGAAATCGTTTCTTTGGTTTTTTTGGCCATCATTGTTGTCATTATTTATATCAAAAAAGGATCCATTTTTGATAAGTCATTTTAGGTTTCTTTTTGATTATTAGTATGAATATGCTTTTAATCAGAAGAGGCACTATTCAATTTTTCTTTTGTATTTTCAGGAATACGGTTCAAAAATCCACACAATCGGCACCAAATGTTATGGTCGAATGGGAGAGCTACGGAAAGTTGTACTGATTTAGCTTCCATCGTGAACAAAAATGGGATCGATCTGGTATTACGAGGCTACAATAGATCACAAGTGATATGATCATGGGATTTTGCAATATGAATTAAATTTATGCAATACAAAGTTTAACGGGAGGTAGGAGTCAGTTTATAAAATTTGGGGTTTCAAGGGTCTCTTTATTAAAAAGGACTTATATTCAAATTACATACAAGGAATTACACTTCGGTATTAATGCAACTAAATTGCAACTGACTGTAAGTGATAACTGTCCTTTTCGTCCCAACAACCCAACCTATTTATATATTTTCAACCTATAGGTAAATTCTATTTCTTAACTCATGATCCAAATTATTCACTTGGAGATCAAATCTCTTGTTTGGAGACTTGATCTCCCGATTGGAGATCTGATCCCCCGATTGGAGATCTAATCACCCATTGGGAGATTTGATCTCCAGTCTGGAGATTTGATCACCTGCCCAGCCACACTAACCTTTTTCCCACCATAATATGAAATACTAACCAAATAAAGAAAACAAAGAGAAAAAAATAACAATTAAAATTTCTGCGCACAACAACGGGCTGACCTCAGCCTATCAGCTGGGTGGGCGGGGGGTCGGCCCTTGACCCACGTTTCTGCAGGTCAGCCCAGCTGGTATATTTTGTCGTCTAGAAGTCATTGTATAACTTATAATTATTAGTTAAATCATGCGTAGAACATTCTCAAGTTAGTGCTTGCAATCGATAACTATCTATCCAACCAAGATCGAATAGTCGAATTTTCTAATCGATATTTATAAATTCAACTAGTCAATTAGGAGTTCTGATTGCTCACTGATTAAAGCACTGTTATCGATTATAAGTTAGTAAACTGCCGTCATACTTATCACCTATTTCCATCTATGAGAAAATAGCCCGGTAGATCACCGGCCATAACAGGACACATCGGGCCCTCTTATAGCCACTTCCTATTCGCATATAGTAGATCTACTATATATATGCATCACATACGCTCTTCCTCCATTTGAAATTTATTAACATTATATGGGATCTTTGATATTAAAATGACCCTCTGAGGCTATGTTGATTTTGTGAATAAAAATCAAATTTGCCAGCCAATTTGAATAACCATTTTTTTATTTTGTAAATCTCAATAGAATCTACAAATCTAAAAAAATAATACATTCAAATTGGATTACTAAATGGCTGCCAAATTTAATTTTATTCACAAAATTAACATAGCCTTGGAAGGTCATTTTGTTAGCAAAGATCCCATATGTATGTGTGCTTATGATGTGCTGATCATTAAATTGACTAATAAATGCATCTCCATAAAATTTTTTAGCAATCGAAATATTGCACAAGTATCGTGATGTAATTCTGACTATTTTCATATTGAGAAGATCAAATTACAAAACTATTTTGCATTTCTTGTTTGACTGAAAGTTTTTTAACAATATGGTCAGCCCGGTCGACCGGGCTGATTAATTTTCGTAGCCGGGTCAGCCCGAGAATTTGGCATCAGCCTGAGAATTTGGCATCAGCCCGTATCACTAATTATAACCGCAATACTGGCCGGTTTATGTAATTCTGGTCAGATCATAGACATATGAGTGGAAATCTCCAATTTCGTGACTATTTTACATGTGATATTGCATGAATATTGAGAATAAAATTGATTATTTGATTAGAAACAAGGTTAGAGGATAATATTAAGGGAGCTGTTTGTATAATAATTATATTTTGGTATAATAGTAATAGTAATATTAAAGTAAATATTGATTTTTTATAGGATACATATAAATATGAATATTAATATGATATAAATACTAATGAATTAAATATATATGCAATTTTTGGTTAAATTATTTAGATAGTTAAATATTTTTTAATTATATATATAGTGAATAAGGTAAGTATAAATAGTAAATATTTACTAATTATATTGAGCATTAAGATTAATAAATAATTTTAAACTTATTCATTATATTATTAAGATAAAGTGAAAATAAAAAATACAAAATAATATAATAATAATAAAAAAAGTAAGAAAGAAATAAATAAATAATATATACAAAGTTAATTGTAATTTTGCATAAAATTACCTAAATTAGCATTATTTAATAAGATTAAGCAGTCATATTCAGTAATTACTTCTGGATCAGTTTTTACAAAATTTGGATCAAATATAGAGATATCTAAAGAATCCCATGATGGGGCTCGACTAAGTGCAATATATGCTTGGCCATAAGCAAATATTTGTTCATCAATTAATACCGAAATGTTAGTATAGTTAAACCTTGTGTTTTATGTATTGTAAGAGCAAAAGCATTCTGAAGTGGAAACTGATGCCTACTTGATGGAAGATCATTTAACAAAAATCGTTTAGTTATTCTTTTAACTATTGCAGTAATCATATTTTGCTGTGTTGGAAATATAACTTTAACAGTATTTTCATCAATTAGTTCAGTACGAATTTCAATAGTCCCATTACAAAGACCATGATCAAATAAATTATTATCAAGATACATGACACGAGTACCTTTTTGTAAGATTATAGTAGCAGGTAAATTTGTATGATGATGAAAAGTACAGTCATTTTCTTCTGCATTATATTCTTGATTATTTATATAATCAATTGCAGTTGCTATTATAGGAACATAATCATCGAGTTCACGAGGTAATAATAAACATGTTAACCTATTTATATTATCTGCTATTGCATGAAAACCAACTATATATATATAATTAATTGGAAAGCGAGAAGATGGGTTTTTATCTTATTATCAATTATTTGTAATGTAGATGATAAAATAATTCCAGATCATATCTCTTCTAATATTTTATAAAAATTTATATTCTGATTTTGCTATGTCAAGTTTTTAAAAATAAAAAAAAATTCTGACCATACTGGAGATTGAAAAACTTGAGACCCATTTACAGGGGTAGTTTTGCAAGATCACCAATTAGTAAAACTTTAATTCCACCAAAAGGAAAGCATTATTATATAAATGTGCAAAAAAATTGCTAATAAAAGTTAACAAACTTGAGGATACTATAGAAATTTCATCAATTATAATAATTTCAATAGATAAAAGATATTGTCGATATTCTTCATTAGCTAAAGCTAGGCTCATATGGTTTGTAGAAGAAGGACAAATTTTTAGTTCAGAATGAATAGTTTTACCATTAATATTCTGGGCAGCTACACCAGTTGGTGCCATTAATAGATATTTTTTACGAAGTGATTGAAGGAAATAATAATTAGTTTAATAAATATGATTTTCCTGTGCCTGCCTGGCCAGTTTAAAAGAAATATGGGTGACCATGTTCTATTATACTTCCCCAAGCTGATATTAATATATTAAATACAATACACGTCACTCTGGTTATATCGACATTCTCCAGCAATGGAAAAATTGTCGATATATCAAGATGTCAGTTTAATAAGCATCTCAATCTATACCGACATTATATTGATATTGTATAGATATGTCGGCTTAGGCAGAGGTAAATTTTTTTGTTTTCACCAAGCTTATACTAAGAATAATAAACTTAGAAAATGAATTTATTTTAGCACAAAATGAATTTGTTTTATGTTTAGCATAAAATAAATTCATCATATATTTGCATAAAATGATGAAATGAATTTATTTTATGCTTATTGTTTTATGCTAAGCTTATTATAAAGCAAATTTAAAAAATTAATTTGATTGGTACACCTATAATGACAGTCAGTTTATAAAAATTGTTGCTATATCCAGCAATAAAAATTATTTTAAATAATTTTTTAATATTAAATTGTCAGTATGTCATTATAATCAATATCTCTTATGATTGTTGGTATAACCAATGAATTTTTAATATTATAGATTTTTTTTGAAAAAAGTGTCGATATAACCAGCTATCAGTTAATCCAGCTGTCGGTATAACCAGAGTAACGTGTATATTGATCAGTTGGTGTTTCTAATAATGATTGACAGGAGATTGAAGAAGGAGGGCACATTAATATATTTAATTGGTTACTAATAACAGTAGCAATAGTTTGTTGCATGTTATATACTATTTGATCTATTTGCCGCTGGTAATTATGAGAAAATCTTATAATTCTTGCTGTTGCAGATTGATTAATATTTTGTGTAGCTTAAGCAAATTGTTCAGAAAATTTATTTTGATAATGTGCTCGATATATTGGATATATGCTCATTAAATCATCTTCATGTCTCCAAGAAAATTGGATTAAAAGTTGTTAATAAAAAAATTGTTCTCCACTTTCAATTGTTAGATGTTGAAAATATACTAGAATTGCTTTTTTCTGCCTGATTACAATTTTACCTTGTTGGTCAGTCCAGTATATAGTATTTGTATTTGGTTGATTTGATTGTTATCGATAATGTTAGTGATAATAAAGGTATGTGATATCATTAAAAAGAGGATCAATTGGTTTAAAAAAATATTTGTCAATTGCATCATCCCAGTATGGATCAGAGTTTATACTATTTAACAAATAAATTGGCTTAACACACTTAGAACGCATATTTGGTAGTGTAATTGAAGAGCAACAAATAGAATGCTCAAGTAAGAGAACCATTAATTCCATTGCACCAAGACGACAGGCTAAAATATGTGATCGATAAGCATTATATTCAGTTAATTTAAACAAATCAGATTTTTCTGGTTTCGTAATATATTTTGTCATATATTTTGCAAAGGATTTGGAGGTAACATATTGAAAATTACAATGTCCTTGCCATAATAATAAGGTTGGTGCATGATATGGAACAATCCAACGATCTGCTTCTTTGGTTCAGTGATAGGTATAATGCAAAAAAGCAGGATTAACATGTGTATATTGAGATAAAGGAGCTGAAAATGTTTTTTTGCATTGTTCACCTGGTAGTGTTAGTCCACCACACTTACTAGGACAACATCGATGAATTTGGTAAGTACGAACTAAATTATAAAGAATTGGTTCTGTTTGGGGATCAGGAAGGTCAGCTCAAATAATATTATATTCTATTAAGGTTGAAATAGGCAAATCAAGACCATGAGTATGTATACTACCATGATTTTAAAATTCATTTCTTTCAAAAGAGTGTAACAGTTGCCCCATTCAGCTAGATTTGGATTTTTCTATAACATTTTACGAATAGAACTAAGCTTATAGCGATAATATAAATAAGTATACAAAGATCTAATTGTAGGTAATGTGCATTGATTATTAGTATGTGATAAAATTTTTAATAATTGTGGCCAGTGCCATTCTGCTATAGTCGTGGTATAAAAAATCTGAGGTAAGCCAAAACTCTGAACCATTGCATTAATAGAATGTTCACGTTGGCGAAAATATGTATTTCCAGTATGAATATATGAAGGTAAAGTAGTAGTTAATGTTTCATTGATTATAGAACAACCATTATAAACACTTTGACCAATTAAATCTGCTACTGTTGGAAGCTGCTGACGGTCGGTTTTTTGTTGACGTAAAATAGTTGCCTGTTTTGATGATTGCATAATTTTTCTAAATTGATATAAGACCAATGTGGCCAGTACCAATGAAGTCGGAATCAAGGATCCGGACACAATAATCTAAGTTTGATATACTTAGTATATGTATCAATATAATGGCACTGATCAATTTCTTGAGAGAGTTCTCTCCAATGACCATGACCATTAGGAAATAGATCTGGAAAATTAATGCTTCTAAATCAGGATCAATATATCGAATTGGTAAGTCTGTGTTAAAATTGGTTCTTATAAAACCTGCTATTAATCTGGAGTAATGAAAATCCTTATTATGCACTTCTGGATTAAAATTATCTGATGGTACTACTAAATCTGGATAATGTTGTATTGGTATATTACTACTTGGTGTATATTTTTCTTCTTCAATTAATTGTGCAGTAGGAAAATTAGTAGGTGGATACACACCATTAATTGAAAAAAATAAAAAATTAAATTGCCTAATAATCTATTATTATTTTTTAACCAATCAGCAGCATGTTGTAAAGTTGGATGAAACCAGTTATTTTCAGCTGTAGGAACTAAAATTGCACTCCTAATACCCTGAATAAAGATGTAGAGCACATATATTTCTTGACAGACCAAATGTACCAGTAAGATGACAATAATGTGTAAATTGATTTGCATTTTCTGCACGCCCAAGTGAGCAGCTTAAATGAATAGGTGAAAGCCATCGACGATAAAATATTGGAACATTTGCTAAAGCTTCTGGAATAGGTAATAATACTAGGGCAACATGGCAGATATGCATGATGTACATACAGCAATATAATCATTTTTATTAGGGTGCTTAGTGAGATATAAATAAGGAAATGCTTGACAAAGATTATAAGTTGCATTGTCATTATAAGGAACCCATTTTGCTTGAGATGGATACATAAGAATAGAACAATGTGAACAGGGTACGCATAGGAACATATATAATACTTCATTTTGAAAATGATCATTAAGACTGATTAAAGCATATGAAAGATTCCATGAAGGAAAAGAAGTTAGCACATTTATTGCTTGTTGTCTAGTTGATGATGAAGCAGAGCTCGTGGATGGTTCGCATTGACATTCATTCGAGATTGATAGCCTGAGAGAAAATCATCCAATTCTTCAAATGAATCTTCATATAAACTTTCAACAGTTATATGGATAAAAGAATGTAATATTGGAAAAATTTGATAAAGACTGGACGTAATTTTTATGATTGAATTACTAATATAATTGTTTATCAATAATGAGATTTTAATTCAAGATAAATCCCCTTTTATAAGAATGTATTAACAAAGTAAAAATCTGTAATAATTAGATATACTTTTAGGTACAAATAATAATAATAATACAGTAATAAAAATGTACTGAATTTTTAGTAGAGATTATCAAGATAGATAAGAGAATTAAGGTATATCAAAATAACTTAGTGATGACAAATTATTAAAAAAATTCGAATATTAAAGTTCATTGGTTTAATTTGAAGGAACTTATCTTCACATAAAGCAAAATTAAAGCTCTTTTATATAACTTTGAAGAAAAGGGCGAAAAGAGCTTTGTATTAGTTAGGTTAAAATTTTCTCAACTCGGTTTATTAAAAATTAAGAAGTTATTTAAAGAATGGCTTTTAAGGATTAGCTATTTGCTTAAAGTTCTATGTATTAATTATGACACGTTATCTTTATTCTTTTGATCTGAGCCCGATATCTCATATTCTAACACATTACGTCTTTTCTTTGTTTATGCAATTGTTTACTTTAGTCATCATAGATATACACTAATCAGTATAAGAAATATTTCATATATAGGCTTATTCTGCTAAACCGATAAAACAAGTGTGACACTAATCGATATAAAAAATATTTCATAGTAGGTTATACTATTAAACTGATAAAAAAAGTGTATATAAATTGCAAAATCTTATTTTTATATTTATAAGGTAATATGTAATACAATTGTATTTCATTTACACGGTACTTTATATGTAATGGTCTAAATTGATTTTGGATATGTATATAGTCGGTCAAGTAATTGACTTATGTGACTTAATTTGTCATAGAATTCAGACAAGCTAAGCTGAAGAGACGAAGCCTATTATTGTGAGATCAGTTGATTTTACAACAAAATTATGCTAATATTTGCCTTTTATGGTTAGTTTAGTACTTTACATTAGCGAATTATATATACGTAATCTTACGTTAGATATTACGGCCCGTAATATTATGAAAATCTTACGATTGATACGGTATATTACGTAATATATTACGCTATATTACAGTAATATTACGGTTATTATTTCGAAATATTTTGAAATATATTGCGAAATATTGCAAAAAGACTAAAACAATGCAAATTACCATCCCCTACAGGGGTCGCATACTCGTGCAGATCAATAAACTAATGCACGCAGGAAGGACCCCGAAATATATATAGATAGGTCAGGTATAAGTTTGCTTATTTTTGAGGTTTTTAATGCAGATTTTTTCTATTTATAGTAATTTTTTTGCTTATTTTTGAAGTTTTTTCTGTAGATCTTTCCTTTTTTAGTAACCCTATAATTAACCTGACCTATCTATATATATTTCGGGGTCCTGCGCAGGAGGTAATATTTGATATTTTCGCATTGTTTCGCAATATTTTGCAAATTTATACAAATTTTCAAAAATTTTTAAAAAATAAATAAACGATATACAAATTCACATAATCATGCTTTTTTACAGATTTTTGCAATATTTCGCACGGTTTTGCAATTTAATATATGGTTTCGCAATTTAATATAAAATTTTTATTTTTTTATTTATTATTATATATTATATTTTACATTTATTATATATACATTTTTAATTAATATTACATACTTTATTATATATTACATATTATTTTTACATTATTACAAATATTTTAAACTACTTTCGCCTTTGTCACATCTAATTCTATTCTATATACAAAAAACTAGTCCTACACACTTATTTTCGCTCACTCCACAGTTAGCTATTATCTTCACTTTTTTGTTTTCTATCGTTTTTGAAAGTGCCGGAAGTTGTTGTTGGAATGTGCAAGGTTTTGAAAAGTTGTTGTTTTCTCACAAAGCGCCGACATAAAATAAATAAAAAAAATTTAAAAATAAACAAAAAAAAACAAAAACAAAAAACACAAAACAAAAAAAATGAAACGAAACCTTGCAAGAACTTGCAAAAACTTGTGAAAACTTGCGCCCATTTCTCTAAAGAAACATTTTTGAAAATTTAGAAATTGCTAGGAGTGTGTTCTTGAAAGTATCAGAAGTCATTATTTGAATGCGCAAGGTTTCGAAAAGTTGTTGTTTTTCTCGCAAAGTGCCGAAATAAAATAAATTAATAAAAAAATTTAAAAATAAACCAAAAAACAAAAACAAAAACCACGAAACAAAAAAATATTGAAGCAAAACCTTGCAAGAACTTGCAAAAACTTGTGCCTATTTCTCTAAAGAAGTGTTCTTGAAAATTTAAAAATTGCTAGGGTGTGTTCTTGAAAGTATTGGAAGTCGTAGTTGGTTTGCGCAATGGTTTGAAAAGCTTTGTTTTCTCACAAAGTACCAAAATAAAATAAATTAATAAAAAAATTTAAACAAAAACCACGAAACAAAAAAATAAATGAAACGAAACCTTGCAAGAACTTGTAAAAACTTGCAAAAACTTGTGAAAACTTGCGAAAACTTGCGCCCATTTCTTTAAAAAAGCGTTCATAAAAATTTAGAAATTGCTGGTATGTGTTTTTGAAAGTGTCAAAAGTTGTAGTTGGCATGCGCAAGGTTTTGAAAAGTTGGGTGTTTTTTTCGCAAAGTGCCGAAATAAAATAAATTAATAAAAAAAATTTTAAAAATAAATTAAAAAAACAAAAACAAAAACACGAAACAAAAAAACAAATGAAATGAAACCTTGCAAGAACTTGCAAAAACTTGTGAAAACTTGTGCCCATTTCTCTAAAGAAGTGTTCTTGAAAGTTTAGAAATTGCTAGGGTATGTTCTTGAAAGTATCAGAAGTCGTAGTTGGTATGCGCAAGGTTTCGAAAAGTTGGGTGTTTTTTTTGTAAAGTGCCAAAATAATAAAAAAATTAAAAAATAAATAAATAAAAAAAATTGAAAAAAACAAATGAAAACAAAAAAAAACGAACGAAAACAAAATGAAAAACAAAAAAGTGAAAAAAAACAAAATAGAAGGTTTAATTATAAACAAAAGATCTAATCTGATCTTGTAGTACAGAATTGAATATCATCAAACTATTTTGAACTATTTCGAAAAATAAGTCTAATGCGCGATCCAGGTTACAGATCTACTGATCCAGCTTGGTTTCCTAGTCCTAAAATATTTTGAAAGAGTTCGAAATATTTCGTAACATATTTCGAAATATTTCGAAATTACATTCATAATATTTTGAAAATTTGATATTTTGAAATATTTCGAAATATATTATGTAATATTTTGCTTATATTACAGTTTGTAAGATCTTACGTAAGATTACGCTATTATAAATTTGCTGATGTAGTTGAGGCTTCTTGTTTAAGAACAGGGTTTTGTTTTATGTTTTTATTGGGATGATTTTATCAAATTTGGGTTTCTGCGAATGTTGTTAAATAGGATATATTTAGTATGCTGTGAGCATGCAGATGTTAAAGGATAAAGTTTATAAGCAGTTTTTTTTATAATATTTTTTGTTTAATCATAGCAATAATACTATTTTTGGTAATACGAAAATTAAAAATCTTAACTTTACCCAGTAATGCGTAACTACGAATAACTTACTGGTCTTATTAAAAAAAAAACAAGACGACATATTATGCAAATTAAATGAATAACATGTGAAATACAGTTATTAAATACATAATTGAAAGCAAGATTTTGCTGACACTATTCCAGATGGAGATATTAAATGAAAAACTCAAAAAATCGAATTAATGTATCTAAATAAATTGCAATAAATGCAATTTTAATCTTAAGCTTATCTGTTATTAATGATAAAAAGTTGTTTATGTATAGTTAAACTTTAATGAAGTGAAAAGATGTGTATTTTTTCCCTGTTAATAAATTCATGAAATTTAGATTACAATGTCTAACTCTATTAAATTCGCTTCTAACTTACAATGGCCTCACTAGACCTTATTTCTTTAGACGAAAGTCAGAAGTACTTTCTACGGCTTGAGGCATAATTGGAGTGACAGAGGGCTTTTCTGGCTTTTTGGTTTGAAGCCAAAATACATGTGCCAGTATCATAATATTAATGGTCCCAATAATGGGCTAATGCATTGTTTGGCGAAAGGGGTAATAAACAAACAATATCGGCAAATTTTATATATAGATATATATCAATTACTTACCAGTAAGATATATATCGATTATCAACACCCTGTCAATTTCTATCGATAGTAATAGTAATCGATATATATCCGGTTAATTGATTACTATCGATAGTGATATCAATTAATAATTATTATATTCACATAATCATGCTTTTTGAACATTTTACAGGTTTTCGCAAGTTTTCACAATTTAATTATAAATTTTTTTTTATTTATTATTATTATTATATAATATTTTAACTTATTAATTATACAATATTCACAAGTTTTCGCTATTTAATATAAAATTTTATTTTTTTATTATATATTATATTTTAAATATTACATATATTATATATTATTATAAAAAAAAAACAAAAAAAATAAATACAAAAAAAACGAAGCCAATAAAAATAAAAACAAAAAAATAAACTATTATATTCTTTATATTCGCTCATATTTGCTTAGATTTACTTATATTCGTTTATATTCGCTCATATTTGCTTAGATTTACTTATATTCGTTTATATTCGCTACTTCTTGCAAAGTGCCAGAAAGTTAGGTTGTTTTCTTGCAAAGTTTTGAAAGAAGTAAAAATAAATAAAATAAAAAAAATAAGTAAAAAAAACAAACAAAAAACAAAACCGAAAAAAATAACAAAAAAAACAAAATCGAAAAAAAATAAACTATTATATTTTGCTCATATTTGCCTATATTCAATTATATTCGTTCATATTTGTGACTTCTTGCAAAGTACCAGAGATGTTAGAATTGGTGTTCTTGTAAAGTGCCGGAAAGTCAAGTCGTTTTCTTGCAAAGTTTTGAAAGAAGTAAAAGATAAATAAAATAAAATAAAGTTAAAAAAATAAGTAAAAAAAAAAGAAAACAATCAAAAAACAAAAATGTAAACAAACTAAATAAAAAAATAAACAGAGCCACAAATCTCCATTTCGAGTTCGTATTTTTGCAATATAGAAATCGTTGAAGGTTTTCGCAAAGTGCCGGAATAAAATAAATTAATAAAAATAAAAAAAAAACAAAAACAAAAAACATAAAACAAAAAAAAATAAATGAAACCTTGCAAAAACTTGCGATAACTAGTGAAAACTTGCGAAAACTTGCATTCTTGAACTTTCGAAATTGCTAGAGGAAGTAGTTGTGTTCTTGCAAAGTGTTGAAAGGCTGAGTTGGCTTGCGCTAAGTACCGAAGATTCCTTGCAAAGTGCTAGTGGTAAAGTATAGAAATAA
>QKWP01000074.1:134144-170751 GCA_003550325.1 Gigaspora rosea
TTTTTTTTTTTTTTTTTTTTTTTTTTTTACCCAGTGATCTGGGATGAAATTTTAGTAATGTGGTCAAAACACTGTGTAATCGTTAAAGATCTGTTAATCATTATATATCGTTGTGGTCAAAACACTATGTAATCGTTAAAGATCTGTTAATCATTATACAGTCAAACCTCCCTAAGTGCACCCTCCCTAAGTGCACACCCTTCTTAAGTGCACACCTTAGCCCGGGTCCCAAGCTTGGGACTTAATAATAAGTGCACACCCTCCAACCTCTGCACGTGCATAGATTTTGTGGTCCCAGACTTATATATGCACCTCCTTAAATGCACGCATGTGATCTTTGACCAATTAAAATACTGGATGACCACGTGATTTTAATATTATTTTATTATATCCGCGGATTTTTGGAATTTATTATTAAAAATTCCAAAAATCTTTAACAGCGAATAACTTTTGTTCCACTGGTCCGTTTTGATGAAAAAACTACTAAAATGTTCACATTGATGAGACGATTCTAATGAACTCAAAATCGTTAAAATCCAATTACTGGATCCAGAGTTCGTTAACGATTTGTGTCACTTCGAGTATTTAAGAATTGAAAAAACCAATCTTTAAATATCTGAGTAACACAAATCATTAACGATCTCTGGTTCCAGTGATTGGGATTTTAGTGATTTTGGGTTCATTAGAACCGTCTCATCAATGTGAACATTTTGGTAGTTGTTTCATAAAAAACGGACCAGTGGAACAAAAGTTATTCACTATTAAATATTTTTGAAATATTTTTATATATTTCTATAAATGCACACCCTCTATAAATGCACACTCATGCCCGGTCCTAACAGCATGCACTTAGGGAGGTCTGACTGTATATTGTTTTAAATAATTCTGATTATAATTGATTTGTAGATATATAACAATTTAATATAGAAAATGATATATATCGATTTGGATATATATCAATTTTTAGCCAGTTAATCGATAGATATCGTTATTTTTTAATTGATATAAAATGATTAACTGTTATATATTGATCAATATCTATATATAAAATTTCCTGATGAATGACAGCGAAAAACCTGATACACAAGCCAAGATGTGGCTATAACGTGATAAGCATATAAAATCTATAATTATTGAAAAAGGTAATAAACAAACATTAGCAGTGAAATGCCAGATACAAGAACTGAATTGTTACCCTGGCATACGCAAATCAACGTAGTGCATCAAAAAAGTTGAATCGAACTATCCCTCTCATATTTCATGTGATCGTACTGGGATTATAAAACATTTTTTAATAAAAGTTGGTTAAAACTTAAAACCGATTTTACTTTAAATAGCAAGCCATTGATTGTAATAATGAAGTATTACAATTGACATCAGATTATCATTTACAAAGAACAAATTTTTGCAATATATCATCATTTTATGACCAATTTACGATAAGTTTTATACATGAAATTGTTGGAGTTAATACATGATCTATATGCTGTATAAACTGACACATTCTTGATATAAATATATAAACCTCCTAACTAAATTTCATTTCGCTTTAACCTCCTTCTAAAATAAGAAATTTCATGTTACATAAAACAGGCAATGATCATAAGAAAAAATGTACACCAATCAGCTTTAGATTTTGCCTTCAATTTAGATGCCAGTAAAAGTATACACTTACGTTCCTAGTACACTTACGTTCCTGGTACACTTACGTTTCTGATATGCTTCAATCAAAAAATCACTGCAGTACATTGCTTAGTTTATTTGAGGCTATGCCGTTACCACTATCTACGACTTAACATAGAAGAAATAATAATATCATAACGATATAAACAAATAGAAAAACCCCCTAAAGTAAACAAATAAAAAAAAGGCTTGGCACAGAGCCCTTCTCAACATATGTTCGTACGTGCTATCTCAAAGTAAAACAAATAATAAATCATGTACTAGTAAGTTTTTATTATAATACTTTGATTACTTAGCATATGAAATATCCCAATGATACATGGTCATAGGTTGCAAAATACATATTTGTGTGATGATAAAGACACACTTATTTGTAAAACATATTTTAATATTCTGATAAGAAAATTAAGTAGTCTAAATTACTGTTTTCTTTTCACATTTCTGCTACTTTTTTTACCTTTTTTCTCTTCTTCGAATTTTTGCTTTTCCAAAATTTTAATTTTATCATCAAGATCCTTTTCTTCAATTTTGGTCTGGCTTTCTTTATCTTGATTATTGTTGTCTTCATCTACATTATCACTATTTAATCCAAGATAATCGAAGGCCAAGTCAGACAATTTTTTGCTTCCTTTTTAGGTTTTGGCAGGTCTAGTCGTATTTGTAGGAGATGCAGAATTTAAAACTGATGAATTCTTAATATTAGAGGCATTATCTTGATTACAAGTCCTTGAATTTAAGTTACGTGGTTTTTTCAAAGGCAAAGTGGTGTTAGATTCAATCTCATCAATAATTAGATCAATATCTAATCGATTATTTGAATTAGACGAGGAAGAGAAAATTTTATCTTCTAATTCAAATGTCATTTTAGCATTAGGAAAAATAAAAAAGTCAATATCTGTAGCTTCCTTCATAGTCATATCAGAGCTTACGTATCTAAAAAAGCCAGATATGAGAAAAGTTCTGCCAGTTCTAATGCTATTGTTGGCACGCAGATAAGTGAAACATTTTGAGTTGGCGGAATAGAGAACTCTTATTCTCATGAGAACGTTTTTAGAATTAGTAAAAGGATTGTACTAGAAACATTCAGTATCAAAATAAGTAATTTCTCTAAGATTCTGAGGTTCATTTTTGACCAATACAAAGAGCATACAATGAGGGATGCTTATCGGAATATTAGCTGCATTGAATTCTTGATTGGGTTCTCTAGTTGCAACAACAGTAACATTGGAGGCCGTAATATACTGTTCCGAATTCTCAACTACAAACTTTCATGCAAGCATCACAATATCACCAACTGAAAACTCAATATAGGGATTTTTGAAGGAATAAAAATACTTCTATCGGATAATACTAAAGTCATCCAGGACAGGTTGGTATTTGGCGAAACCTTGCGTAAGGGAATTAGAATCTTCTTTAGTAACAACTATAATGATTAAAGTAATGTGAGAAGACATCTTAATTAGACAAAGAAAATCTACATGTATATATAAAATAATATTTTTTAATCAAAAAACCATACAAGATGTAAAAAAATAAAAAAATAAAATCAATCTATATATATTTTTTTACATGGTATGCTCTTTTGATTTTGATGATATTTTTATATTATTGAACAAAACATACATTTAGCAGTAAAGAAGTAACAATTCAGCCACATAAACAGATGCCTCAGTAATAAATAACACCCTTTCAGACTGAATCATACAGCATTCACACAAATGTAAACCAATTCAAATGCAGCATGTGTTATACACAGCCATACAAAAATATGGCATAATCACATCACCAAATATTTATAATAAGATATCAAAATTGATTTTATAAAACAATTAGGGTAGATGCACGATGCAGTCACGCTAGAACCAGGAACGTTGCATAATATTTGTATATAACATGTTATTGACACATTCCGTACTTAGATATACATTAATCGATATAAAAATATTTCATATGTAGTATTATTCTGTTATAAAGTGATGAAAAAAACGCTACACTTATCGATATATAAAATATTTCGTATATAGGTTATACTGATGTAATGATGAAAATAGTGTATATAAATTGCAAAATTTTATTTTTATAGTCGGGTTATAATATTAATAATGTAATACAATTGTGTAGAATTTTACTTTCTTATTCGCTTCATATACCCGGTACTTAACATGTAATAGTATAAATTATCATCAGATGCGTATACAGTCGGTTAAGTAATTGACATCTGTGGCTTAATCTGTCACAGAATTAAGACATGCTAAGCTGAAGTAATGAAGAAGTTATCATTGTGAGATCAAATGATTTTATTGCAAAACCATGCTGATGTTCACCTTTTATTGTTTAATTGAGGCTTATTGTTTAAGGGCGGAGTTTTGTTTTTTGTTTTTATTGTGATGATACGATTTTATCAAATTTGGGGTTCTATGAATATTGGTAAATAGGATATATTAATAATGTTTACAAGCATAATATTTTTTTATTTGGTTTCATTTAAATATAGAAACCAACGCACTAATACTATTTTGGTAATGCGAATATCGAAACTCTTCCAAACAAAAATGTATACAAGTATAACTTTACTCAGCAATATGCAACTATGAATCACTTACTGATCGTACGACATGCACATATAAAAAAAAATCAAGATGATACATACGCATACAGATGAGCAACATGTGAAAATACAGTTAATCAATATATAATCAAAAGCAAGATTATGCTAACATCATTCTAGATGGCGGTTAACTATATTAAATATATATTAAAGACCAATAAAATCGAACTAATATATCTAAATAAAATTGCAATAAACGCAATTTGAATTTTAAAGCGATTTAATAGTAATGATAAAAAGTAGTTTATGTATTCTTGTTCTGCATCAATTCTGAATTTATGTCAGTTCCGAATTGTCAGTATTTATTTAATATTTATTAAAAAAAAAGCAAGCAAAAAAATTTTAGAATAAACATAATAATAGTAATAATAACAATAAAGTAAAAGTAATAATAACAATAAAGTAAAAGTTAAAAAATTAAAAAAAACATATATAATAAATAAAAAGCGAATAAAAATGGATTATTATATGCTTGCCTAAATACAGTCAGACCTCTCTAAATGCATATCGTTGGGACCAGCTCTGAGGTATGTATGCATTTAAGGAGGTATGCATTTAGAGAACATTTATTTTTATAAGTCAAAATGGTGAAATGTGGCGTGCTTCCATCTAAAAGTTTTTCTTACTAAGCTAACAATACACGTCCACTAATTGAAAGTTGTAAAGCTTGTCGAGGCGAATCTAACGGTGGTTAGATCATCCAAATCGGCCCAGTGGATGGCGAGTTATCGTCGAAAAACGATTGGCTGACTATATAAAATTACATATGAAAATCACTATAGGCGAAATGTGGCGACCCCCATCTAAAACTTTTTTTCTTACTAAGTTAACGATACATGGCCACTAATTGAAAGTTGTAGAGCTCGTTGAGACGCATCTAACGGTGGTTAGATCATCCAAATCGGCCCAGTGTGATGGCGAGATATCGTCGAAAAACGATTGGCCGACTATATAAAATCTATGTAAACAATGTTTGTTTACAGAGATTTTATATAGTCGGCTAATCGTTTTTCGACGATATCTCGCCATCCACTGTGCCGATTTAGATGATCTAACCACCATTAGATGCGTCTCGACGAGCTCTACAACTTTCAATTAGTAGCTATGTATCGTTAACTTAGTAAGAAAAAAGTTTTAGATGGGAGCACGCCACATTTCGCCTATAGTGATTTTCATATGTAATTTTATATAGTCGGAGAATCGTTTTTCGACGATAACTCGCCATCTACTGGGCCGATTTGGATGATTTAGCCACCGTTAGATGCGTTTCGACGAGCTCTACAACTTTCAATTAGTAGACATGTATCATTAACTTAGTAAGAAAAAAACTTTTAGATGGAAGCACGCCACATTTCGCCATTCTCCAGTTGATAGGTGGATTATCAATTAAGCAAGTTATATGATATACAAAATCATAACATGTAGTCCTGATTTGATTGGCCCGTGGTCACATGATATGCATTTATAGAGGGATTTATATAGATGGGCCAAGAAAATAGTATGCATATGCAGAATAAAGAATATGCACTTATTTATTAAGCCCGTCAATGGGCCAGACAATTAATATGCATTTAAAGAGGTTATGCATTTAGGGGGAATGCATTTAGAGAGGTCTGACTGTATTAAATTAGCTAAATTTTCATACATAAAAATAATACATTGAATATTCATATATATTTTAATAATTATTGTATTCTCCGCGTAGAATCATCCACATTTGTTTTTTAGCAATGTCAGGAATCTGGCCGAGGTCTGTCTAACCCAAATCTAATAAGAAAATAATTACCACAATTTTTTTTTTTAAAAAAAACAAATTATCTTTTCCAGGTTTTTTCATGATCGCCATGCTCAGCATGGTGGGTAGCACAGATTATATCGTAAAATTTTCGATATAACAAATTTGTATCCCCAAGTTATTCCTAACTTGTTAAAGCATTTGCTTGAATTTCGAGTTACAATGAAGATCAGAATTTTTAGTTTATTCAGACATAACGAATTCCGCGAATCACGAAGCTATATCCTTGCAAATCAATAGCGTTGAAGAAGAAAATATGTAATACAAGACAATAAAGATCGATTCGAATATAATAAATAAAAGGGAGAAATGCAGTTTACCCAGAACTAGCTTTACATTTTGCAGTAATGGAACACTTAAGGAGGGAAATATAAGTTGTATTAGATAATAAGAAGTTAAAAGTGAAAGAAAAGATTATTAATACATGTATTATAATGTAAATAGTTAATAGCTGTAATTATATACCATATATCACAATAAACTTAGCGTCACTCCACTTGATGTCTCCGGGTAATCGTTACCTAGGAGTTTAAAAATAAAATGTACACAAAATAATAAATTAAAAAAAATGTACGCAATAATAAACAAAATTAAAAAAAAGTATAAATACAACCAAAGTATGATAAAAATTTTTCAGAGGGGCATTATCAGATAATTCGATAGTTTAGACTATCTGATAGTTTGATATATCTGTTTTTTGATATATATATCTGATATATTATATAAAATTATTAGACAATGATCTTTCCTTTTTTAACAAAAAAGGCAAGATGGCTGCTCACGAGCCATGCTTAGACGAATCATCAAACAAAAAACAAAACAAACATACCCAAATAAAGAAATGATTGACTAGAAAACGGAGAAAATTTTATAGAGGGTTAATTATATAACAAATAATAAATCATAAGAAAATGCAAACTTTAAATAGCTATACTACAAAATTTTATTAATACAACTACTTTCGTATCTTAAGTGAAAAATGATCCTAATTTTATTCTAAATTGATTTATATAAAAAACCTCTTTTGAAAAAATTGTCATTTTCGGCCCTTTTTCTAGCACCTAGCCCATATACTGTAATACTTCATTTTTTTTTATAACCACAATACACTTTATTTAACATGCATATGATAAAATACCTGTTCCCTATATTTATATATATTGACAATATTATTATATATGAGCTAATTTGTATATACTAAATATATTATAAAATATGTTAAACAGATAATAATTATATTTTTCCTTTCTGTTAACTCTATTATAGCTTCATTACTAATGATATGTTTATTATATAGATATAGTATAATTTATATAAAATAATATGTTATTAACTAATAATAACAATAATATAATAAAATAACAAATTATAATATTTTAATAATATGATAATCATATAGTAAAAAAAATATCGTCTAACAGTCTTTTTGTAACAAATCAAAGCAATTTTTCTAAAAAATCGCATATATTTCAATATTTTGCTTATGAAATTGCTAACAAAAAAAAATTTCTTGTTCAATTTTACATCTAATAACTTCTATTCCTAACCTGCTAATATCCAAGATTAGTTTTTTTTTAAAAAAAAAGAAAAAAAGGATAGGCCACGCAAAGTTAATTTTTCGTTTTGCATAACCCCAACCCAATTTTTCCAATAAAATTTTTTTTAAAATTACTATTGAGCCAATTAATCCATTTTTGCTATTTAATTTTTTCTCTGGTGTCACCCAATGATGACCTTGATTTTCTGGAATTAATCGATAGGCTCAATAAAAAAAAACAAAATTTTCTGATTCCATGTTATGCAAACTGAAGAATTAACTTTGTGTGACCTTAGATGTAAATGAAAAATTAACTTTGCGTGGCCTAAGGGACTTACTCGGATGTTGAATAAATTATTCTATATTTATAATATATTTATAATATAAAAAATGTTTCTTACAAGAAAGCTAACAGAGCTTACTAACTTACTATGACTTATTATTATATGTTACATATATGCTGCTTATATTTTTAAAAAATCAAAGTTTCTGTAAAGTGTATAGCATTAGGTAGTAGTTTTCTACCTGCATAATGTAGGCTAGTCATCAATATGAAAATGGCAGATTTCTGAGATCTCTTTATGGGCCAGATAATCAAAAAAGTAGGTTCCGATCTGATGAATAATATTGGGTGTTGTCAATCAAAACGTACCATAGTGAGATTAGAATCAAACACGAAATGATAAGAAATTAGGGGATATCATCAATCACGCATATTATTTTTATTAATTACTAAATAGGTGTTAGATCCGCCATTAAATGACAGATTAAATTTAAATATTTATTTACAATATATAAATTGCTCCAATATTACTAGTTGTCCCACTAAACAGCTACCGCCTATATAGGTACAAACTCCATACAGTCATAAGTCATACAATATTTCACGTGCATAAACAATTTTCTTTTCATTAAAGATATTTAATTTTGCCTGATCAATTTTACCAAAAATGGTTATGCTGTGTAATAAGTTTGTTATGTGGTATAAGCAGTCTTTACTATAAATAGTTAGTAGTTCTGCTACATAAGCTCGTGCATTTGTTCATCGAAATTATTTCCTCACAATATTCAAAAAAGAAAATTCGCTTTTACTGTTTTTATATACATGTTACTAGTATGTATATGTACATACACTTGTACTAGTACTTGAGCGAAAGAAAGAAAGAAAGAAAAAAACTTTCAAATCGTTAAAAAGGGTTGGTATGTATTGAAACATGTATTTTTGTTGATTTTATGGACATTTCATCCTATATTTATTTATAGTATTGAGTGTTATTATCTTTTTTTTATTTGTTTTTATCAGATTTTTTACTGGATTGATGAATTGATAATCACTGATCTTCAAAAAAATAGCGAGTAGCTATAGCGAAGGATTTGAATAAATTTGTCTATTGCTGATTATTTGATTATCATAACCCAGTTTCTACAGGAAGATCCCAAATTTATGTAAACAATCACTGATACATTATCGCCATATTAATTCCTGTTTCACGCCTGTTTATTTCTTATCCATTACAAAATCAGATTAACTCACTGACAATCATATTTACCGACAAGTTTATTTCACTGAGTCTATTTCTCTAAGGCCATTTGAAGTTATTTTTTCAACTAACATCCCTTTGATGTCCCCCAGTAAAATGAACATGAACGTATAAAAAAAGTAAAAATTAAAAAAAAAACAAAATGCCATATAACCACGAAGGGGTATATTTCGAATTTTAAGATAAATTAAGCTTAATTCAGGCTAAAATTTGAAATAATTCTATGCGTTATTTTATGGTCATATGGCAAATATAAAATAAAAATAAATAAAATTAAAAAAATAATTTAATATATACAGAATTTCTTTATATAACTCAGTAAAAACATGAAAATTTATTGCAAACTTCACAACTTTAAACTATATATAAAGGTTACCGAAATAGCAAATAATTTCAAAAAAGATTTGTTTGCACTAACTCTTGATAAAAATCTTGACAATAAAAAATTCCAGTGTTAGAGGCATGGACAAAAAAACTAATCTAATGTTTAAATCTGCTGAGCGAAGCAAGACAAAACAAAAAAATATAAGGTTAGCTTAAAACTGCTAAGCGAAGTGAGGGCAAAACATTAAATGTAGATTAGATTAAACTGCTAAGGAAGTAAGGCCAAACTATTAAATATAAGTGAAGCGAAACCAAAACATTAAATGTAAGGCTAGTGTAATAGTTGAGTTAGGAGAGCAATAAAAAAATATAGACAATAGTGCTAATTTAAACTCCAACTGATTATGGCTAGAAGTGAATAGGCAAAAGTAAAACTTGAAGCTCTAAAATTATTATCCTTCGGCTTGTTTTCAGCTTCATTTGAATCATTTGACGAATTTTCCTAATCATCCTGCTCTATTTTGAAGGTTTCTAAATTTCCAAATCAATTTAATAGTTTTGAAATTATTCGAATAATTTTGAAATAATTCGAAATAACTTATAAATCTTTTTTTCTTACCCACTCTTGGCCTATTATGTATCTAAAAATATTTATAAATATTAAATAATTTTGACATAATTACAACTATATTAAATATTCAAACCTTGCTGAAATAATTTTATTTTTTCTAACTAGCTCCTAAATAATTAGAATGATTTATATAATTAGAAAATAATAATTCGAAGTTAATTAAATTAATTAAAAACTATTTATACTTTTTTGACATTATTAGAATCATTATCTTCTTTCAGATCTTCTGGCAATTCTTCCTGATCTTCCCGCTCTTCTTCGAAGGTTTCTAAATTATCAATTTAATAGTTTCGCAAAAATTCGAATGTGTTTAAAATAAATCGAAATATCTTATAAATCTTTTTTTTACCCACTCTTTGCCTAAAAAATACTTATAAATATTAAATAATTTTGATATAATTGCAACTATATTAAATATAAACCCTTGCTGTTTTTCTTTAAAATTTTTACGTTTCCTAACAGGTTCCTAAATAATTAGAATAATTTATATCAATTCGAAAATAATATTTCAAATTTAATTAATTGATGATCCGCCACAAATCGATAGTGGTTACACTAATTAAGTATGACGGAAGATCATTATAAAAGTAATTAAATGGTCAATTTTCCGCTTTAAATAAAAGTTGTACAACTTCAATGTACGACGTTAAAATTTTTATAGTTCGATCGTCCAATAGTAAGATTACTTAATTTTAAAATTTGAAGATTCGTTCTAACACCAATTCAATATTTATTTTAGGTGGACAGCTTCATTCGGGGTACTATAACTATTAATTTCTAGTACAATTTCAAACACTAAATAGGCTAAAAAATCTTTACTTACTTAATTTTTACAAATTTTATAGCTTCTTTTTCGATTTTAAGCTTTTTACAGCTATTTCAGCATACTATAACTATCGCTTAACTCAAGTTTAAATAAAACTTTATTATTTTATAATTATTGTTTTCGAATATTGCTTATCTCTTTTTGATCTTTGTAGCTATTTTTTTTTTTAGTGTCATTTTTCTTTAAACTTAGCCAAATACATATTTAACCAATTTTTGATTGTGCTTATGCTTGGCACATCTTCCTTTCCCCCTCTCCGGATGCTGCAAATTCTTGAAGAGTCTCTTGTGCAGTTAATTAATCGTGGGATTAATATGGTGCATTATCGTATAGGTCTTATATAACAACCCGTGCTTTTTTAAAAGCATATGGGGTCTTTGCCTTGAAAATAACCTTATGGGCTATGTAGATCTTATGAAAAAAAATTAAAATTTCTAGTCACCTAATAATCCAATTCAAATAATTTTTTTTTATTTCATAGAAAATAAAAAAAAGTTTATTTGAATTGGATTACTAAATAGCTAGAAATTTGAATTTTTATTCATAAAATCTACATAGTCCCGTAAGGTCATTTTCAAGGCAAAGACCCATATTCACATGGGTATATATGACCGTACAATGAACTATATTTCATAAAAAGGTAAAACTGGATTTAGCTTTACTTTTGTTAATGAGACTAATGTTTTAGTCAGATGGTTTTAAAATTCTTATAGTTGGTAGTGTTTAAAATTCTTAAAGTGGGTGAAGACTCTGTTTGTTTGTTGATAGTTTTTCAAATTTTTATAGCAGAGCGAAGACTATATTTTGCTGGGTTATTTTTAAGATCCTCATACTATATTTCAGTCGAATGCTTTTAAAATTCTCATAGCAAGTGAAACTTTTTTAATCAGGTTATTTTAAAATTTTTTAGTTTGGAAAAGACTATATTGGTCAAATGATTTTTGAACTTTTTTTTAACCTTGCGAAGACTATATTTAGTTAGATTATTTTAAAATTTCCATAGCTAGCAAGTTATATTTGGTAATTTTTAAAATTCTCATAACTGGGAGATTTTTAAAATTTTTAATTATTGGGCGAAGAATTAATTGGTCGGGAAACATTTTTGAAGTTCTTATAATCTTGAATTCACATTTGAAATTATTTTTTTCTTTGTAAGATCGATTAAAAGTTTCAAAAAAATAATATATTTATATAAAATAGTTCATCGAATTGGTTTTACATGTTAAAGACTATTTTTATTAAAACTGATTTATAAATTGTTTTGAAGTTTTTTTTTACAATTGCAACAAATAAAAAAAACATTAAAACAGTTGTGCTCGATATTTAAAAAGGGAAAAAATTAAGTCGAGATAATTAAGATAAAGCTTTACGAACAAGTGAAAATAATAGCAACATAAAAAAGTTTAAATTATTAGTAAAGAGCGACGCAACGTCAGACCCATACAAAAATATAGTTATTATATATATAACTAACTTACATATCGATACAATAGCTATAATATATTGTTAAATAGAATGAAAAAATAGTTAAATAGTCCCATTTAAAATTTTGTTAATATATAGCGTAAATAGTAGATTGTAATAAAAAAATAAAGGTGGACTTTATAATTCAAAATTGTAAATTTATATATATAAATAACCCCGTTATAAATCATTAATTAATGTAGATCATTTACTATCGATTTGTGAAGGATCATCAATTAAATTAATTAAAAACTATTTATACTTTTTTGACATTATCAGATTTTTCATTAGATTTTTCTTCTTTTGTTTCATCTTCCAAGCTTGATAATGAAAATTCGTGTTGTGTTTTAAGTTCTCCTATTTGTTTTGAAACAATTCAAATTATTTAAATTAATTTAAAAAAAAAATTAATAAAAATATTACTAAATACTTATTACATTTTTTGCAATCTTAGATTTAATTACAGTGTCAGATATTATTATTTTATTATATCTTGGATTAAGTATTGTTTGGGCTACAGCTATAGTATATGCTATATTTTCTTGAGAGCCATCTCCGGCAGGCCAAATTTTAGTTAAAATTTTAACCATATAGGTCTCTCCCAGATCTTCAATCTCATCAAATAACCACTGGTAGCATGCTTTTGTTTTGTCTGATTTTTTCTACTTTAGAACTATTTCAGGTAAAGCACTATTGTAAATTGGTTCTAAAAGGTTTTCAAATACAGTCGTCCCTCCCTACAGTCACCTCCCATATATTCACAAACTCCATACAATCACATGGTTTTTGGTTATCGATTTTTTTGTTATTAAAACCCCTTCTATATAGTCACAAATGCTTATAATCACTATCACACATAATTTCATATTTAAAGATATTTTTTATAGTAAAATGACTTCCATATAATCACACCCGCATGGGCCAGGTAGGGCCGGGTACAGTAATACAAGCTCCTAGAGAGGAAATAGCCAATCGGAGAGTGCAAAATTTTTTGTTTTAAGCGTTGCAAATACTTAAGAGATTGAAGTTAAAATAACGAAGGTACACATACATACAGCATGCTAAGGTTAGTTCTATGACTTCATACTGAATGATTCATTTCGGGATCAAACGAAACCCCCTACATGCTATAAAAAACTTATTGAAAGAATTGAAAGGTATTTGTGATATATCGAGATATTTATTGAATTCGCTCTGTAAATTAATAGTTGTATAAGTATGGTACAAAATGATTAGGCAAGCGATCTTATTGAGGGAAGTTTAAAAACTATTAAGGAAAATTTCTTGATTTAAGGAACAAGAATTTCAAGCGATGACTAGATAACACGACTTTTTTTTTTACTAGCGATATTTTCAACAGGATTAAAAGGTTTGTTCACCATGTTCATTTCTTGACTTAGATTGATTGCCAAATCAAATTCGATTGTGGTTGTGCATTTACGCATATGCCATTCAATCGAATCTGAATACTAATTTGTATATAACCTGAATCTGGACGAATCTGGACGAATCTGGATTTAATTATTCAATCCGTATTCTATATGAATCGTTAGTACGATGGGTGGCACGAAGTGCCACCCATGTTACTCAGTACATTTGGTCGTGTTGGCAATTTTTTGCGGCCAATTTTTTTAGTAATTGGTTGGCAAACGACCAACGGCCAATTGGCTAATAATTAAATTTCGGGCAAAAATTTCTAACTTACACAATATTAAAAAAGACTATACAGTAATCGCGCAACTGGACAACAATCATGTAATTGTTCAAGAGATTGTAAAGGTGCGCAGTGGTCTAAAGTTTGATCGAAGACGTATTATTTTGCAAACAGTGATAATTTATAATAATTTATTTTATTTATTATTAATTTAGGACCTTTAATTTTTATTTACTTCATCATTAATTAAATTATGCGATTCCACTAGTTAAATTTAAATTTTAGCCAGATCCAAGCATTGCTTGGAATATTTTGGATAGGAAGGAGGAGAAAACATAAACATTAGCTGTATTTTGCAAGAAAATCTTGCTGGCAACATCATAGGGAAAATGAACTTTAATCAGATAATGGAAAAGCATTAGTAGATGTGCTTTACAATAATATGCTGCTAATTTCCTTGGATCTTAGAAGTAAGAACTTGAGCTATAAGTTGGAAAAGATTGAATCGTGAAATAATAATCTTGGATCGGAAAGATGGATGACTTTGCAAGAACACTATTCTGAAGGAACCATATAGTAAACTTGGATTAGTAAGAGGAAAAACATTGGCAGATGCATTTTTCAAAAATAGTGAAATCTTCAGAATAATAATTCTGGATCGGAATGAGGAAAAGCAGCATTAGAATATGCACTTTACAAGAACTGCTCTGAAAGATTGAATCTTTGATTTATTGAACATGGACTAGAAAAAGGAAAGGCATTAGCATGTGTGCTTTATGAGGACGATGCATAAATTTTAGAGCGGATTTACCTTGGTTCTGAAAGATTTGATTCTTCGAATTAATGGGTTACATATTACTTCATTTCACAGATACCTTGTTTTACAGATAATCAGCTTATAGACAAGTTTATTTTAAAGACAATTTACCGACAGATCATTTCATAGACAGATCATTTTATAGTGCAAACAATCTTTAATGCTGATTCGAAAGTTTTTGTCGATAAAATAAACTGCCTATAAATGAAATGACTGTAAATTAATTGTCTTTAAAATAAACTTGTCTATGAACTAATTGTCTATAAAACAAGAGTGTCTGTAAAATAAACTTCTGTGAAGTGATATGTAACCAATCTTTGTTGAATCTTAGTTGAATGAATCTATTCTGCTTATTCACGACGTTCCTTTTGTAGACATAAGACTTCACTGACAATCGCTTCACCAACAGGTTTATTTTACAGACATTAAATTATCGACAATTAATTTACCAACATGTTCATTTTACTGACACCAACATTTAATTCACTGACAATTAATTCATCAAAGAGCTTAATTCGGGAAGTTTGAAGAACAATAAACCCAATTATATAATTAAACTCTCAGCCTAAGTTAGGGTTAGTGTTAGGGTTAGAATATAGTATAATTATGCCGATTTGCAGTGAATGAAGTTTGTCGACGAATTAATTGTCAGTGAATTAAATGTTGGTAAAACAAACGTATCAATGTCAGTAAATTAATCATCTGTGATTTAAATTCAAATCTGATAAAAATCTAATACAAAACTTGTCCACTATGCATACCGGTTTTGACCAGTGTTGTTAATATCACTGTTTGGATTTTTGAATTATGGTTATTTACCTGGTTCGAGTCAAGTCATAAGACATCAGATTAGTTAAATAACTTCAATGTCCAACGATACGCATAGTATATGCACAGTTTTATAAATATAATCTCATCTTATTGGCACATATTTTAGATATCAGCACGTTCTATAGTTAATTGATTAAATAATCGATTCATTAGTTCAAATAGTTAATTAACATTGTCTCAGCTAAATTAACAACACTGGCTTTGAGTATTTAAAAAAATGATTTTTTATAAAAAATTATAATTTACTTCTTTATAATCACATATATTTATAATTTTATATTATGTGATTTTATAGAGGTACTTTATATAGTCACACTTCTATACTATCACCGGATAGGTATGTGCCCAACTGTGTGATTATAGGGGAGGACGACTGTATAAAAAATGTAGAGGATTTAATCTTTGTTGTCAAAGTAACCTACAAAGCTCTAATCTTTTTCAAAAGCTAAATATATTAATTTAGTAAAATGCAATAATTAAAAAAAGGTGATTAATTTCGAAATATTTTTAAATATTTCGAATATATTTGAAAATAAAAAAAATATATAAATTAAATAAAACGGTTTTACTAGTCCGTAAAAATTCTTCATATAGTATAAATTCCACTGAGTCAATGTAGACTTCCGTAAATTATCTTTATAATTTGCTCATACATATTTTTCTACTTCTAATTTTATCTGCTCTTCTGTAGAATAAATAGATTTTTAATTAATATTTTAGCCGCCCCTTTAATAGTATCCTTTAATAAAATTTATTAAATGATATTTATAAATATTAAATGACTTTAAATGATTTATAATATTATTAAAAAAAATTTAAACTTAAATAATTACTTCTTTGAATGTTTTTTCATTAGTAAAATCGAAATTATTATCCATTTTCTCCTCTATTTCTTTTAACCGATTTTCTAGTCTCCTGACTTTAGAGTTAAGTTCTTGAAGTTGGTGAAGTATTTTTCGATAATCTTAGCTAAGGTTCTCGCTTGCAATCTTATTTAAATATATTATAATTAATAAAATATTAAAAAATTAAAAAGAATTATGTTTAAAACTTTTAAATACATTTGGAAGTATTCAAATTTTTGTAAGTATTAAAACTATCAATTCCGAGATTATCAAATCTTTCTGAAAAGATTTGAGCTAGTTCAGAACCTCTTGTTGCTTCTAGAAATGCCTTTCCCTTATTAGACTTCTTTCTTGAAGCCTTCTTTGAACTTTTCTTTGCAGCGACTTTCATTCCTTTAAATATTTCTAAAATACTTTAAGATAAAAAATAATAAAAATTTTAAATGAAATCAGTAGTGTAATTAGTATTAAATAATAAACGGAAGACTTAAAATTTAAACATAAATTAAAAAAAAAACTAAAATAAATAAGAAGATTTAGAAGTAAAGAAAATTTTAATATTAAATGAATAAAAATAGTTGGAATATTATCGAGAAGTTGCTTAAAGTTTAAACTGTGCACAAGGTTGCAAAATGTTAAAATGTAAAACAATAAAAACAATGTTAATTGTTTATCTAATTATATACTATATATAGTAATATTTTCTAATTGTATCCTATTTATAGTAATATTTTATTAATCCTAGATCCTAGGTATTGCAAAATTAAGCCAAAATTGCGCAAAATTCTATTAATAAAGCTGTAGCAGCTAAGCGAATAATGTTCCTGAGCAATTTTATCATTGAGCAGGCCTATTTTTTCAAAATTTCCTTTTTTGGAGGATGGCTAAAGCTATGTACCCACGTGATTTTTTGAAATTTTAGTTAAAATTTGTATTAGAGACTGTTTAGCATTAGGGTTGGGGTTAGAATTAGGATCAGTATAGGTAAAATTACCTTCCCGACATTTTTTATTAATGGCCCAAGATAGGTTTAGAATGCCATTTTTATGCTCTTGCATTTTTTTTGTTTTTTGATTTCTTTGGGCTGATCCGTGTAACCAAAATTTCGCGACTCCATTTGGTTAATTTACATGAAAATGTCACGTGGGTACATGGCTCTAGACGACACCTTTTTTGGTAGCTAAAAAATCAAAAATTTTAATTTCTGGCTAAAATTAAGAATTTTAAAGATTATTGGTCTAAATTACTTAATGC
Organism: Gigaspora rosea; assembly: GCA_003550325.1. Classification (NCBI taxonomy): domain Eukaryota; kingdom Fungi; phylum Glomeromycota; class Glomeromycetes; order Diversisporales; family Gigasporaceae; genus Gigaspora; species Gigaspora rosea. The sequence continues at coordinate 151,955 of QKWP01000074.1, forward strand.
AGTTTTATTATATATACTTTTTTGCATATTATTTAAACATATTCTAAATAAGAATTATTTTTTAACATTATCTTACTTTCTAAAATAAATATAATGTTTTAAATAGTTGTGCATATGTTTGCATCTATGTTCAAATAAGTTTAATACATTTATCATACTATTTTTAAAACAGAAAAATGTTAATGTAACAATTTAATATAAATTATAAAAATAATCAGTGTTGTACATTTTGGCTGTCGAAAACCTTTTTTGGCCTTGTCCACGTTCAAAATATCCAAGTGTCCAAGATTGTCCAAAGCTTATACAGGCTTTAATAATTATTAAATTTGTCTAAAAAATATATGATTATATATTTTTTGAGATGCTGAACACATTTCTGTTAAAATTAAAATAGATTGTTTTAATAAAATTTTAAGTAATTTTACTTTATTTAATTGTCCAAAATTGTCCAAAATTGTCCAAACTACTGTCCAAAGCTGTCTCATTGTTACTATCCAGTTGGGAGATATCAGACCTGCCAGTAGAGCTATCGGGATAGTAAATGATATTTGTAAGTTAATGGCAGAGGGTTTGGAAAGAGAATTATGAGAGAGTTGAGGTACTTTGGCATAAAAGAAGTTGAATCGAGTATAATAGTTTAAAAAGGGAGGATTGGTGTATATTTATAACAAAGTGGTTATCTAACGATATTAATCGTCAATTAGCGGAAACAATTAAACAATATAGCAGTTAAATAATCTATCTATAGTCTTAAACGTATTATCAAACAATCGATGTATCAATTTATATGTATTAGCAGCAGTGTCAAAGTAATCAAATAATAAATAATTAAATAACAATACAGCAGCATAATGCTAACAAGCAGTGTTGAGAATTCAATAATAAAATAAATATATATAAGTTGTCTTCAGCTTTGAAATGCCTACTAACTTATACAGTCAAACCCCGCAATAGTCACGTGCCAAAATCAGACTTTCTATATGCCTATTGCGAGATTGTGACTAAAGTGAGCTAAAATTTATATATAGTATATATAATTAAATAGAAAAATTAAGGTGACTATAGCGAGATTGTGACTAATGTGAATGTGACTATTGTGGGGTTTGACTGTATAGGGTCAAGGTTTATTATTCAATAAAAGGGCAGATTGAAGTCTGAAGAAACTTTATTAAAGCAAAATAACACACTTTTATACATAATCGTTAAACATAAATAATTTAAATTAATCAATTGTAGGGACATCTTCCTTCTGTTCAACCCATTCACACAATCTTTTGGGATTTCTAATATGTTTTACAATAGTGACTTTCATACCAATTACTCAGTTCTTTGAATGCTAAGAGCGGGGTGATAATAATTGAATACTTCAATTTCAATCATCAATGAACTCGAGTAATGTTCTTCTATAGTTAAATCCTGCAATAGTTATGTGCCAAAATCAGACTTTCTATATGCCTATTGCGAGATTGTGACCAATGCAAGCTAAATTTATATATAGTATATATAATTAAATAGAAAAATTAAGGTGACTATAGCGAGATTATGACTAATGTGAATGTGACTATTGCGGAGTTACACTGTACCTCTAGTTTCTCGTACGCTGTGTATATAACAGGAAGGCGAGACAATAATATTTAAAGGCTTCACGTTCATTAGTCCTGAGGGAAGCGTGTATTACTTGAACAAATCTAATCTGTATCGCAGAGATATGGCGTGATAGGATTTCAAAGATAATTCGTCCTTTGCTCAATCTAAAGTTGGACTTCGCGTTAAGTTGATAAGTGAGTATAAATAGCTAAATAAAGAAATAAGATATAATTTATATATGATAATATAAATAAGGAAAGATAATCAAAAGAAATAGTAAACATGATACAATCTATAATGTTGCAGGGATGATCGATCGGGATGTCAATCGATCAATTAAAAGCAGGGCAAATGAAATTTTTAAGGCACAGGGGTGACAATGGAATACTGATAGGGCTTTCAAAAAAATTTGTAATTTTTGAGTGTAATACCGTAACAATACTGAAAATAACTATAGCAGAGGTCTTTTTCAATTTTTAATAGCTCCCTACCTTGTTTAGTGCATCAAAAGCACATTGGAATTGCCAAGTGTAACTCAGAGTTGCATAATGAGAGCATCTTTCTGCATTGCGAATCGCAATGCAGGAAGTGCTCTCCTTATGCCAACTTGGGCTACCCTTGATGCACTCCCAATGAATTAAAGCAAGGTAGGCAGCTGTTAAAAATTGAAAAAGACGTTTGCTAATAACACCTAGCTTGCATTAATTTGAAATAATTTGCAAATTTTCGAATGGAGTTAAATATTTATATAGCTTTATTCCTTTTTGGAATAAATCTATTTAATTCGAAATGCATTGCATTAATTTAAAGTTTATGAAATCAAATGTATTATATTCATTAAAAAAACTAGATAGATTAAGTTTAGTCTTTAGATATAAATAAGATAAAATGTTTTCTTTGCTCTTTGTATTAAATTTTTCGATTCAATTAACTTTTATATACTTAAAACATTTCAAAACTTTTTAAATTATAAAATTTATCTTCTTAAAAATGTCTGACTTCAAATGCACTTTTTGCCCACGTAATTTAAAAATTGCAATAGATTATCTAAACATATGAATGTTTGTGTTCTTACTGCCGATGAAGATAAACAGCTCTTTGCGAATAATCCTGCTCAAGTTCGCAATTATTTGAAACCAATTAAACAAAATCAAAATGAAAATTTTGATATTAATGAATATAAATTAGATAGTGAATTTTCTGCCAAAAAAAATATCATTTAAAAATATCAAGTTTCACAAATCTTTAAAAGTAGTTAAAGATATTCAATTCAATTCTAATAGTAATCTTGATAGCACTCTTGCTAGTCCTTTGCATGTATCTAATACAGATGAACTTGTTAGTGGTTTTGATAATATGCTATTTGAATTAGATAATTCTAATATAAATTCAAACATGTTTGAAGTTGACCCAACTTCTAATTTACTTGACGATCTTGAAACCACTATTGATGAAGATCAGGATAATTCTACCTACTTCGAACATATTCAAAACTCTTTTTCAGATAAAGAAATTGATTAGAAACATGAAGAATTTCCTAATGAAGCTTATGCTGATTTAATAGTTTTGGTTACTAAATATAATAAATAATGCAGCTAGAAATGCTATTATTTCATTTTTAATAAGTATTCAAAATATTCAAAATCACTATTACCAAAAAATATTAGACAAGGAGAAGAGTTTTGTCATATAAGAAAACTAAAGTATTGGATCATGATAATACTGAGTATTTCTTATACCATATACCATTAATTAGCTGTATTGAAAATATATTAAAAATTCCTGATATAGCACAAAATTTAGAATTTGAATATAAAGAATTATATAAAACTACAGAGGTATATATAACTTTTAATATTATTTGTAAATACAATATTTATTTTATTTTTATTAATTGATGATCCATCAGTTACCTGGTAAAAATTTTGACGCAGATCATATATATGTAAAGACAAATTGATATTTTAAAGTTATATGTAAAGTCAATAAATTTTTTAATCAATACTTGCTTTAAAGTAGTACAAATTGTAGTGTAATACTATACGGGTTTGATATTAAAAGCATTAAGCACAGAAGTTCTTCATTAAATATTTTACTCTGGATGCATGCGACATTTACTATGTAGCATATATATATAATTTTATATGTGCTCTCAAAAGTAGAAACAAGGGAATTTGGCCAATCATGGGTTTTGAGAAAATCGGCAAAAACTATTTTATTATACAAAATCAAAACAATCTAAAATTAGGTTATTCATAATTAACAAATCTGTTTAAACAGAATTATTAGATCTGTAGATCTGTATTACTATCAGTAAATTTTGGTAAATCTATTTTTAGATTATAGCATCAAAAGCTTTTAACCGTTGTACCACAAAAATTTATTAAGTGATTAGACTTTCATTATTAAGTAAATAAGATTGGTATAAAATTTTACACCTGATCAATTAAACAGGTCAATTTTCAAAAAATAGTCGAATTTCTTGGTTTCTACTTCTGAGGGCCTACATATGTACTTTATATTCAATCTAAATTTATCCTTTTATTATATATACAGTCGACCTCCCTAAATGCAACCCCCCTAAGTGCATGACCTCTCTAAATGCATACTAATGATCCGGCCCATTGACGGGCTTAATAAATAAGTGCATATTCTTTATTCTGCAAATTCATACGATTTTTTTTGGCCCGTCTATATAAATACATCTGTAAATGCATATCACATGATCGTGGACCAATCAAATTAAGGTAAAATCAAATGTAATTTTTCTATTTTTTTTATTCGAATTATTTATTTTAATTAGCTTAACATCAAGTTTTATTAAATTCTAGATTTTAGACTGAATAATTGCTTCAATTCTAAAAGAGCTTGGCACAAATTTAAAAAAATAAAGTTGTGTCTCTCAAAAAAACTGTAATATAAACGAATTTTTAGAGAGGCACCAGTTATCAAATGTGTAAGTCATAACACGATATTGTAGTACGCGAGATACCAAAAAAAACTAAGGCATATTAGTAATGGTATGGGTAATCTGATCCATATGATGCGAACCTTCATTTTAAAAATCGTCCAGACTAACTCTAATTCTAATTGTATAACACTGGATTTGGTAAGGCTTTTGGATCCCATTACCAATACCATACTAAAAAAAAAATGAACAATACGATATGAATTTAAGACAATAGGGCATGCATATTCTGTATATGCATTATTGTGTCTATAATCGCATAAAGTTTCTTTGTCGCCCTGGCCTTGGATCCAATTCTTTTGTTGCCCTGGCCCTGGATCCTATTAGGTACAAACCAGTATTTTCTATCATGCCGTTATCTCTATAAAAAACAATATCACATGTTAGCTTTAAATACAGTTCATATTTTCTAGTAGAACAAATGAATAAACTTATCTTAAATAATTTCGATACTCGCAAAGCCCTTTGATATAAATGTCTTTATGCATCGCATGATCGCATGATAACACAATAGCCCCGTCCTATTTGTTGTAAATGATAAATTATAATACTGTATTTTAAATGAACCAAATAAATAGTTGGATTATAAAACCAAAGAGAAAAATGCTTACCACCTTTTAAGCTTTAACTAAAAAACTATTAATGAAAAAATCAAAATGTCGTCCACAAAATCTAAAGAAACTAAAACTGCTCTTACCAATGAGCAAAGAAAAGTTATCGTTGAATATAAAGAAAAAAATCCTAAAATTAGCCAGGTTGAACTCGTCGATTGGATTAAACAAACAATGGGTCTTAGTGTTCATCAAAGTACCGTTAGCCGTCTATTAAAAAATAAAGAAGCAATTAGTAAAAATCCCTCCACAAAGAGACAGAAGACAGTTCAATATCTGGCACTTGAAGATACATTGTACGAATGGATTTTGCAAAGTCAAGATAGTGTAATATTATCTGACGAAATTATAATAGAAAAAGCAAAACAATTTGCTAAATTACTAAATATACCTGAGAGTGATTTTAAGTTCTCGCATGGTTGGCTATACAAATTCAAAAAAAGACATGGTTTACAACAAATAAAAAAACATGGAGAGGACGCTTCTGTCGACGATGCTGTCGTTAATGCTGCTATTCCACGATTAAGAGAAATTTTAAAAGAATACGATCTAAAAGACATTTACAATATGGATGAGACTGGCTTATTCTATCGGTATTAAATAAATTACTGTATGAATTAATACTCGCCTTGGCTAATTTTTTATTTCTTATTTTTTTAAAGTTTAGAGCCGGACACTACACTAGCAACCGTTCGTCTTAAGGGGAAAAAAAATCTAAAGAGCACTTAACCTTAGCATTTTGTGCCAATGCTGATGGGACAGATAAAATGATGCCATTTGTTATTGGTAAGTCGCTCAATCCATGTTGCTTTAAATCTATCAAACGTCATAGTCTTGGTGTTATGTATGATACAAGTCGAAATGCATGGATGACAAGTATACTTTACCAAAAATGTCTTAAAAAATTTGACCAAAAAATGGCTGGTCGTAAAGTAATTCTTTTAATTGATGGTGCAAAATGTCATTCTTCTGGTAATTTAAGACTTCATAACACAACGGTCCATACCCTTCCCCCAAATACAACATCCCGTATACAACCTATGGATGCTGGAATTATAATGTCTTTTAAACGTCGCTATCGAAATTACTTTATAAAATGGTTACTTGATCAATACGAATCTGAAAGCGACAATAAATTGGATGTCCTTACCACTATAAAATTTATTGATCGATCATGGAGAGAAGTATCATCAGATACAATACGAAATTGCTATAAGCATACAGAAATTCTTCCGGTTGTTCAAGATGATGAGGTTATCTATGATGATGATGGTGACAACGACGACGATAACGATTTGATGGAGGAATTATATAATAATGTAGAAATGCTCAATTTTCAAAACGTGATGGATCGAGATGAATATGTTAATTATTCAGAAGAAAGAAATATAAGCGGAATACTAAGTGATCAGAAAATTGTAAACCAAATCGCATACCAGATCCTGAAACTGCCGAAGATAATGATGATGATGAGGAAGACAATAGTATAGAATTACCCCAAGTTAGTCACAAAGAAGCATCAGATGCTATACGTTTATTAGAGTTATATCTTATGCAATAGGACCTTAGTGACGTAGCTCATACTGAACATGACATAGCTTTATCGAAATTGTCTAGGCTAGTAAGAAAATTCCGGAATGCTTCATTCAAGCAGCTAACCATAGAAACTTTCTTTGAGCTGGCCATGTAAAGTACGTATATAATAAAATATTCTTTTGAATATTAAAACCAAACCTTAGTTTAATGTTCCTTATCTATCTTCGAAACCCCTAAATTAAGCAACTAGAAAATCTACAGTATATTAAAAAAAAAAGTCAAATAAAAGCACTAGAAATGATAATTAAAAAAGTAAAAAAAAAACCCTCTTCGAAAGCTATACTCAGCTTGTCTAACTTAACATAATTTTGGTTCATTTTGAACCTTACTATAACCGAAGTTCTATGTAGAATCTATTACAGTAGAACAATAACAATTCATTTAGTATTTTTTCTCTATAATTAAAAATGATTTTAAACTCAAACAATATATGTATTCATGATAGAATTAGATTTACTGTACTTTCGTTTTCTTATAAAATTTTAATAAAATATAGATCGTACAATTTGAATATAACGTACCAGTAGTTTGTTTAAAGGCAGTAATAGTTCAATACATATTACACAAATTAATTAAAGCTAGGTGCTAATAAACTTTTAGATCTTTGATTTCGACGGATAAATCTACTTTTTTTATAAAATACTAGTCGAAAAAAAATTTGATCAATAAGATTCGCTTTAAACATATACCAGAAACGGAGTACAAAGTACATAGTATATGGTTTACAGCCATTTGAAATGCTGTGTCTCTTTTGTATCTGATTGGTTAATCTATCCTTGTGACTTCTGAATGTATTTCTATATTTGTACATACTCTATGGGGCTTTGATCTACTGTATCGCATGCAAAAAACCAGAAACTTATGCCAAAACTGGTTTAACCTGTAACTCGCTGAAAATCTACTTTCCGTTCCTGGTTTTGTGTGACAATGTCGCGCAGTTACTTATTATAAAATGAATAAAAATTGATTAACCAAAAGCTTAAAATATTATTGGTCGATAATCCTAGCACGTGATTTTGTAATGCTATTGGTTACTTCCCTAAATGCAACCCTCTCTAAATGCATACCCGGAGATAGTCCCAACGGTATGCATTTAGGGGGGTTGACTGTATATTCTTTTGTAACTTCAAACTTTTCAGATTTTCTTGTAGATTTGTACAAACTTACAAGACTTTAAAATACTTACACTAAAGAACTCGTATGAATAATTTCATGTATATATAGTAATTAGTTGTTTTTTTTTGCTCATGCATAAGATCTAAACAGGAACTGAACCCGTAAAATTACCTGTAAGTAATAATTTTTCTGTTCAATCTAGAAACCCAGTCCATCTATTCACTTACCAGAAACCATGGTTTAAATACCCAACCCGGAGTATATTATATTTAATATACACAGTTATATAAAACATGGAAAGTAAGACTTAAAATACTATACATAGCTTTTAAATTTATCCCTTAGATTGTAGTAGAACACAGGCAAATTTGTCTGCGTTTTTGCACTTTTTTAGCTCTGATTTACTTTTTTAAAATGCTAAAATAATTAAATAAAACTTTGTACAATTATATTTGAAAATAAGGATTACTTTTTTGCAAAATTAGTTTTTATATTATAAGAAAATAAATTATAGTTACATATAAGCTGAAAATAGATAATTTTAAGAAAAAATTTTTTTAAAAAATTTTATTACAATTTTTCTGCGATCTTATTTAGTTTTAGTTTTAGAACTATAGTTCTTAAGACAATATTGTAGTTTATATAAAGGATGACAACTTTTATTATTGCAACTTTAATGATTTACTTGTAAAAATTAAGACTTGTATTAGAAGTAAAGATTTTTTTATAGACGGGTACATATAAAATTTGAAAAAATCTAAAGAAAAATTTTAATAGTAAAAATGCCAAAACAAGAACTTTAAACATTTATTATATTAAAGTTTTCTAATGATTTTAAAAAAAATTTATAACAAAGTTACTAAAACAAAACTCAAAGAATATTTTTTACTTAGAAAAGATATGGCTAAAATCAATATTTAAAATTTTATTAAAAATTTTAAAATACGCAGGCAAATTTGCCTGTATTACAATCTAAGGGATAGCTTTTTTGGACAAAATAAGCTAAACTTTAGTTTATTTTATTTCTTACAAGTTTATTTCTAGTGGGTCTAAAGTATATGAGCTAACTCGAAAAACAAGTAATATTGCTGCCAAGGAAAAAGGTCTTTTGAACTTTTGAGTATATTATAACTAATATGCTTGAAAGTCTGAATGGCCTTTTTCTCTTGGCAGCATATATACATTAGTCTTTAAGAATTCAGAAATGCGCAGTTTGTAGCCGATACAAAACTAATGTTGAACAAGTAACCCGTAAAACAATATCAAGGAATCGTTAAAAAACTTCACATGAAAATAATAGATTTGATAATGTTCAAAAGATTGGTAAAAAGGGTTCAGCTCTTGTTTTCAAAATGTGGTTAGATAGCGAAAAATAATTTTAAGCAGATTTGTAATAAAATATCCTGATTACTATATCAGGGCACAGAGTATTTGCAAAATACTCTGACCTATACAATGCATACAACCAGAAACTCTATTGTCGCTAATACTATCAGCTCAAGATAATTTATTATATATACTGCGATCCTGATATAGTGATTGAGAATATAAAGTATGTATGCTATTATGCATAGTTTTAATTAAGTTCATGAAAGTATTTTTAAGGGAAGTAAGTTAAAATAATTTGAGTAATAGAGATTTATTATCAGTACTAATTTTATCGATGATCAAATTCTAGAAAACTTAATTAAAAAAGTAAATTAAAGCAACATATTAATATATCTGAACTTTAATTTGTGATAGTTTACTTTATATTACCCAAAAATGTTAAATAAAGATCAAATTCAATACAGCAGATGCTTGTACAGTAGTTTAATATTACTAAGCCCACTTATCACTACCAAAAAATCAAATATGTACATACGTACTATACGCGTGAAATTGTTTAATTTTTGATCTAAGCTTGATTATACTTACTAAATCACCATTTCTCAAAAAAGAAATAATTGAAGATTCGATAATAGACAAGTTTTTACCAGTATTTGGGGTTGAAAACATTATAAACAATTAGTGTTGTATAGCTAAAACAGGCTTGGTAGATTAATTTTCCATCAGATCTGACAAGTTATTAATTTTTAACAGGATCAGTTTTGTAAAGTTCATCTTTAAAATTTATTTAGTCATTGTAAAACTGAATTGGATTATTTGATATATTTTAATTTACTATTTTAAATAAATAAAGTTATTCTAATCTTTATCAGGCCCAGGACATGTCCCCTTAAAATAGGTCAAATTGCTGTCTATAATTAAAATTTTTAAAAAAAACATATGAATTTACTATATAACTTTGAGCTAAGATTCTTTTAAACCTTACTTATTAACTTTAAATTAAATTTTTCAGGGACATAGAACAAGAGGAGAAGAAAAAAATTGAGCTTAAAAATTAAATTAAATTTTGCCAATTTTGTACAAAGCGAAAATGTAACTTCACCAAAAACAAATATTTTTTGATTTTAAGATTAATCATGCACTAAACAACTTTACTTAGTTGACCTAAGTAGGTTACCTTATAAGAAAAATGGGTTATCTATGTACTAAAGTTAAAATTTTTGGGGTTTAAATATAAACCGTTTTTTTTTATTAGGTAACCTACTCTGGGCCCTTAAACAAGGTTGTTCAGCATGTGATTCTACTTGGTTCAAAATTGCGCACATTTTTTCGGACCTTTTACTAAGTGAAAAATGGTGTTAAAGTTCAAAAAAAAGTTTTTTTTTAAAAAATTATTTAAATTTTTTAGAAAAAAATTTTTTTCGAACTTTAACCCCATTTTTCACTTAGTAAAAGGTCTGAAAAAATGCGCAGCGATTTTGAACCAAGCAGAATCATGTGCCGAACAACTTTGCTTAAGGGCCCAGAGTAGGTTACCTAATCAAAAAAAGCATTTTATATTTAAAACACAAAAATTTTAACTTTAGTACATAGATAACCTATTTTTCTTACAAGGTAACCTACTTAGGTCGCCTAATTAAAGTTGTTCAGGGCATGTTTTACATATTGTTACAGTACCAGAAGCCTTCTTTAATTCTGATAAGTAACAATCACACGGCTCCTGAGATCCCTTACTTTGGGCGTGCAAGAGGGAAGTATAGTTTCTTTTATGTCTGTAAGAAACTACACACTCCTCTGAGGCAGTTCGGTATAGAACAACAAGAGATAATAGACAGTTTTATTAATTTAACAAGAGGGCTATTCCAAGGTGTCTGTTCCTTAGAAATCCCATGAGTTTATTAATAATAAGAGAGGAGGATAATAAATATAAAGGTAACGATAAAATACAATGTCTGGATCTGTCTAAAACTAAGGGAAATAAGGTGGGTTTATATATCTATTGAGCTAAGCATCGCTAAGTGTCGTTAAGCATCGCTAAGCGTCATTAAGCGTCACTAAGCGTCGTTAAGCATCGCTAAGCGTCGTTAAGCGTCGCTAAGCGTCGTTAAGCGTCGCTAAGCGTTATTGAGTGTTATTGTATATCAATTTCCATATCACTATTACTAAATACAGTTATTACAAAATTTCTATATTAAGTTTTAATTTTTTAACTAATTTCTACCAAAATTAACTATAACTTATTCTATAACAATATACTCGTGATTTTAAAATCAAAAAATATTTGTTTTTGGTGAAGTTACATTTTCGTTTTGTGCAAAATTGGCAAAATTTTAATACAATTTTTAAGCTCAATTTTTTTTCTCCCCTTGTTCTATATCCCTGAAAAATTTAATTTAAAGTTAATAAGTAAGATTTAAAAGAATCTTAGCTCAAAGTTATATAGTAAATTCATATGTTTTTTTAAAAATCTTAATTATAGATAACAATGAAAGGGACAAGCTCAGGGCCTGTTATATTACTGATTCGATTATTTATTATTCATTAATTTATGTATTACTTGTTTGACAGTGATACTAAATGGATTGTATTAGCTTCATATAGCTCATATATTTAATAATTATAAAACTATTTAGTCAATAGAACTGAATAAGTTAATAACATCCCTAGTTATAACAAGAAATATTTCCATATAAGAGCAAAATAATGCTCAGGGGCGTTATTTAGAAATCTGGACCCACTTAAAATAGTATATAGTATCTCATTAGCACCTATGCATGTCCTGAATTAATGACCACCTGATATAATAGTATAATTAACCTTCCTGTAATACAAGTATATAGCAAATATAGTGTATAACTGATAAAATATGCATAGTAGAAATTAAAATAGCACGTATAGTTCATAAAAAAAATTCTTTAAAAAATTTTATTTATAACCTATACCAACCCTAACATGAAAAAGGACAATATTATCTAGATATTCTTATTGTTATAGATAACATATTTGCAAAATTTTAGGCCTACTTTTTTGATTTAATTTTTTACAAATAGCAATTTTTTTTTTGAATTTGGGATTTGTCTGTGTTTTGCCAGCAAGTATAACCCTAACCCTAACTATTAAAAGGGGATTACTTATAAAAGATAAATTTTATAGGTATTGCTAACCATACCAGATACATACTTTTATAATTTTTTTTGCTTATATTTATACGTACATTACTTAGTTATGCGTTTATACAACACATATTTCTGTAATACCCTGTAATACCAATACCAACAAAAAATTTCAGGGGTAACACCAATGGCAAAATCCCAGGGGCGACACCAATGGCGAAATTCCACTAACAATAATGGCGACACCAACAGCAAAATTTCACTACTAGCAATGATAACATTGACGACACCAACTACGAAATCTAAGCGAAATCTACTACCAAGAGTGAAACCAAGAGCATTATCAATGACACAACACACCTAGAATAGCGACACAATTTACCACCTGCGTAAATACAAACCATCTGAACAACTCTAAATGGAAAAAAGAATAAAATATTAGTACTGTAAATCTGTATATGAAACGGTCAAAAAAAATACTTTGTGAAAAGTAGTAATATTTAAATTAAATTAATTAAATATAAGTTATATAAAAAAAATATCTATAACGATAATTATGATTAGTAAAATCTGCACATTTACAAATCAGAATTTTCATTAATTAATTTGCATCATAGTTATATAGTAATTGTAAATCATTTTATCTAGGTGACTGGCGGATTATCAATTAATATATTTTTATTTTTTTTTAAAGAATAGTAAAAAGATTATTTATAAAGAGCAAAATAATGAAATATGGTGAAAACTGCTCAAAATCCTTTGCCTATAGGATCAAAACTTTTATCAATTATTTTATATTCAGATGTAACAAATTATGACACATTGGGTAAAAGTCAGCTTCACCCAATATATATGTCACTAGGAAATATAACTACATGGCAAAAAAATAAGCAGGATGCAAAGCAGTTATTGGGTTATTTGCCAATAATTAAAACATCTACTAAAAATAAACCAATAGTTAGACAAACTTTTCATAGATGTTTTAGAAGTTATTTTAAATCCAATTCGACAGTTTTCGCATTCTGGTATAAATTTGTTAATTAATAACAAAATTGTTTGGATCTTTCCAAAAGTTTCAATTATAATTGCAAATTGGCCAGAAGCTGCAACATTTTGTCTGACTTATAAATCAACAAATTCAAATCACACTTGTCATTTTTGTTTAGTAAATAGAGAAGATTTGGCAAATACGACCCATTCTAAATATGATTTGGTGCTTAGAAATCACGCAAAACTGTCTTAATACTAGTAAAGAAAATTCAGTATGTATAGAATCCATACAATTTACTTTTGGAACTTTAACTAAGTTTATTGTTTTATTTATTTTATTTTATTCTAATAATTTCAGAAAAATTTAAACATATTCAGAATACTAAAAATATTTAAAGAGCACAAAACAAACTTTACTTTAGATACTTATTTTAGATTTAAATAATTTCGAATTATTGCGAATTATTTTAAAATAGATCAAAATATTTTAAATATATTGAGAATCAAATGCAAATTTTACTTTTATGATGATTAATTAATGCTATTCATTTCACAACCATATGAATAATATTAAACTATCTCGAACTTTAAATATTATAACTATGCAATATATAATCATTATTAACATTTATACTTTTATTAATTTTAGTGATATGAATATTTATGAAGCACCAGTTATTGATAGAATGCATTATTTAGATTTGGGATTCTTTGAACATCAAATTAATTTTACATGCAGTCTATTAAAAGAAAAATATGGAGCTTCAATTCTGGATACTATTGATAATAGATTAGCTAATATTCAAGATTTCTAGAACTTAAAATTTTTAAAAATAGTATTCAATCACTTGCTAGAATTACTACAAATGAGTATTGTAACCTTATAAAGGTTATGATATTTGTTCTGGACAACCTGAATATTGGTGAATCTATTTAAAATAAGTTATTGAAGCTTTATGAAGATTGGAATAATATGTATCTTTTAAGTCGATATGAAGAATTCACTGATAGTGTCTTAAAAGATTTTGAGATATGTAAATAATTTCACAACATTGCAAATATTTTAGAATTATTTGAAAAATTTAAATTAAATAATTTTTTTTTACGGTTTATAGAGAGACTTCTTTGCTCTCATGGTTTTTATTAAGTATACAACCTATATTAAATAGGGGGGTATTACATTTTACATATCAACGAGACTACAATTAGCCACGCGTACAATTTTAGTCATTGTCTATTTAAAGGCTCCGCCCGCAGGTTACCTACTAATTGCTATACCTGGAACCCGCCTGTGGGTTCCCTATTTAAAGTCTCTGGTTTTCAATGTTACTATGTAACACCAAACTTATTTTTATCCATTCAGGCTTAGGGCTATTTTACCCTCGAAGTAATCTCTACCATAACGGACGTAGATCCCACATCTATACCGGTTTTGGATTTTTGTGCCAGAGGTGATTCCATAATTGGCAAGGCCAATCCTTTTCCACAAACGTCGACGGCATTCTCCACATTTCTCACTATAATAGTGCCCGCTCTCTGCCGTATCGGTTTCCTTCCGGGAATTCCTTGATTCAAGCATGTACCTTCACATGGACTTCGCCACAGGGCTTCGCATCCGATTATAGGCTCCAATTTTTGGTTACAGAGTATTTACCTCCAGCCGAACTCGAACCGTTGACCTTGTCTGTGGGGGAACGGGAACTTAACAACTAAGCTATGGGACCCGAACCCTCTAAATTAAATAATTTTATCATTGAATATTAATATAGTTTTATTTTATTTAGAATCTAATGATAAATTGGGCTCAACAATTTACTAAACTTTTTAAAACATATTCTGCTTCTAAATTAAAGTTTCCAAAATTGCATTCATAGATCTATCATACTACTGATTTAATTAAAAAATATGGTTGTTTGAATGGATTTTCTACTGAAACCTATGAAAGTCTTCATAAAGATTTTGTTAAAACACCATATTATTTAAGTAATAAACAAAATATAGAGAATCAAATAATGAAAATGGTAATAATTGTTTAATTATTAATAAAGTTTATAATATTTTTTTAAAAATTAACTAAATTTATTTATATTAAATAGGTTCAAAGACAGGCTATTGCATCAAATTTGTTATCAAGCAAACAAAAAATTCCAAAACTACAAATCCTTTTAAATTTACTAATTTAATTTGGACATTTGGTTTAAATAATGCTCAAGAATTTATTGATAACAAATTAAAAAATTATAGGCCAAATTCTAAAATATATTCTGGGCTTGAACATTTATTAAAATATTTAACTATATATTTTAGTTTAACAAACCAAAATCATTATATAATTAATATATATAGCTCAGTAACTTTAGAAAATAGATCTATAATTTGAGCAACAGATAATTTTTATGGAAAAGCCTGGTATAGCAATGTAGCAGTTGCTATGAATTCTGAAGAACTATTTGAATATTTGACAGATAAAGGAATTTGTTATGGACAGGTACATTATTTGTTGTATTTTTATTTTAGATTTTTTAAAATATTAAATTTTTAATATTTAATTTTTTAGATATACTTGGGGCAGTGTCATTAATCACCTGATTATTTTTTATCAAAGACCTACCCCCTCCCTCTTTCTCAATATATAAATAGTCAGGTTCTTATATATAATTTCAACTTTTTTTACCCTCTCCCCCCTAAAAAATAACTGATTTTTGTTACTCCCTTATTAATCAAAGTTGAAACTACTGAAGAAAATATAAATAATCTCGCATTAATTCGGTGGTATAATTTTAAGTCTTCAAGGAATCAATATATTATGGATGTCCTAGACTTAAATTAATGGAATTATATAATATGGGGTCGAGTCAATAGAAATGGGACAAATTTATTAGATAGATTTGTCCCATTTCTATTAACTTCACCCCATATAGTTAATGTTGAAGCAATTAAAAATAATGTTCATATAATTCTATGCTTTGATAAAACTAATGATTATTTAGTAAATAAGTATATCTTCTAATTAAATTAAATTAGTTTAGAAAAATTTAAAATAGTTCGAAATGTTTCGCATTAATTAAATATATATAAAATTCTATAAAGTAAAAACATGTAAATTTAAAGTTCAGTATATTTGTTGTAGCCCAGATGGCAATCCTGACCAGTTGGCAATTGGGCTAGCCCAGATTGCAATTTCAATCTGGGCTGCCATTTTTGACCCAGATGCAAATTGCAGATCTTATATTAAAATCCTATATATATTCACAAATAAATTGACCAATCAAATTTATGCACTTATGTTACACAAAGGCCTGGTGTATTGGTTTTGCAAAAATAATTTTTGGTTACACGCTATTAATGTTGTATAATGTTGCACAGGTCCAATTTTGGTAACCTAATACTGGGTCGGCTAGCATTAAGCTTAATGCTGGTGGGCACTATCATGATAATGCACCCAGCGGGGTTAACCCTAAATGATTTAGGGTTAGAGTGGGCCGGAATTATGTCTAACCCCGCCGGGGGCATTATCATGATAGTGCCCACCAGCATTAAGCTTAATGCCGGCCAACCCAGTGTTAGGTTACCATAATTGGATCTGTATAACGTTACACAACATAAATGGTGTGTATCCAAAAATTATTTTTGCAAAACCAATGCACCAGGCCTTTGTGTAATATAAGTGCATAAATTTGATTGGTCAATTTATTTATGAATATATATAGGATTCTAATATAAGATCTGCAATTTGCATCTGGGTCAAAAAATGGCAGCCCAGATTGAAATTGCAATCTGGGCTAGCCCAATTGCCAACTGGGCAGGATTGCCATTTGGGCTACAACATTAAGGGTGTAGCTCCTGCCCCAAACTTTATTAATACTTAAGCAAATTGACATATGGCGGTGCCTTTTATATATACATATTATATACAAGTATTGAGACTAGGACTTCAGGCTGTGAAACCTTTTATCCACGACTAAAACCCACCAGAGCCTTCCATATTTCCATTTATATAGTTGACCTGGATTTGTACGTCCCTTTTCAACCAACAATCAGCACCCACATGTCTGCCACTTTACTAACATTTCCTAATTCATCACTTTCGATTTGGTGTATGTTGCCAGGTGGGTGTTTATGCTTCCAAGTTGGTGTACCTGAAATCTGGTTACCTAGAAAATCCCTTACTAGCGTACTTCTCAGGGGTTCGTATCTCAAGCCATGCAGTTGCCTCTACTATATTGGGTAAGTATCTCAAGCCTGTATGCTGCCGCAACTAGCCATTTTCCTGCGACTTGAGGACCCAAGATTTAGCGTTCCGAATTTGGAAATGTGCGAACGACTGTACTTCCCGCTATGGTGGCAAGAACCTAGGCTTCGCAAATGTTTCTAGTGCCGAATATAGTTGGATGGCATCATGAGGCTAGAGCGAACCTGATCACTACTGCATGCACTTATACCAGCATATTCCCGTATTGGTAGTCCCAAATCCTCCTAGCATACTAAGACTCCCATATGGGTATGCCCAGAGCTCCGTTGGGTCTTGACACGTACACGCCTCCATGTTTCCGCTTCTTATTGGCTGATTAGTTCTGTCTGCCCTTGCGAAGTTCACTAGACCCCAGTACTTGGTCAGTCACTCTTTGAATCCTTTTCCCCAGTTATCCCAGACTACCAATCCAGTTGGCCCAGAAGAATCGGTCTGCTAGGCTTTAGGTGCCTAAGGACTCCCTTTCCTTGGTTTATCCTTCTATAACACATGATCTTTTCCTCCGGTACGACTCCAGCGGCCAGGTTGGTGTGCCCCCTTTTGCCATAGGGACTCTTGCCTAACCAGCTTCCCGGTCAGTCACTGCTAAGATCCTTTTCCCGGTACCGTCGAAAGTCCAGCTACCTCTCCACTCGAAACTTGCCAAATGGGTTTCAATTGTTCTAGTCCCTTGGCTTTTACCAAGGTTACAGGTAATCTACCCGACCATCGATGAACAAATGTTACTATAACACAGGTCTATTTTTTAATTCATCTCCAGTGGGATTTGAACTCTAGACCTGCCGCTTGGGGGTGACAACCAGACAGCTTCTCTATGTCATCACACCCTTTAAATATAAAATTAACTATTATATAAAAAAGAATAAAAAATAAAAAATACATAAAAACATATAAAATAAAAAATAAGATATATATATATAATAAAATAAAAAAAATATAAAAACATAATAGACTTGCCCACCTCTTGGGCTAGCACTTAGAAAAATAGACATTTGGTCATATAATTGAATCAAATATAGCTGTCCTACTAACTCTATTCTCCACATTCAAATCTAGGTGAGTTTTAACCACTCTAGTAGGTTTAGGTTGCAGATAATTTAGATAGAATTAGTTTATCTATAGTCTGAGTCTTAATTCTTGTATAATAATTTGTAATTTGAGAAACCCCTGAGGAATCTCACACATTTTATTAATAAAAATAAAGGCAAAACCTTACTTTAATAACAAAAAAAAAA
>QKWP01000074.1:170942-217840 GCA_003550325.1 Gigaspora rosea
CTTTGTACAACACTTGCTTGTTTGCCCTTTTTAGTAGTGCAGGATGTGGTGGGAGCCCTCTTACATTTTCAAACCGCTTACTAGATGATGAAATAACTTTGACTTGTTCATCTTCCATTAAAGAATCCTCATTGTCAGTAGCAGGGGGGCAACAAGCAGTGCCTCATTAACTTATTCTTATTTAATTAAATTTACAAATATTAGAATTATTTTATGTATATTTAAATAATTTAAATATAATTTATTATATATTACATACTATGTTTTTATTTAGTCTATTTTTAGTTATTTCATCGCTCATAGTGAGCTTTTTATAATATTCATTTAGCAATATTTGGCATACTGTTATTGTGTATGCCAATTGCATATTGGTGAGTGTAGCAGCTGGCCATGCTCTCACAAGTATGCGCGTAAAGTAGATCTCATTGGCATAATTTTTATTTATGGGTTTAAAAAGCTTTCTATAGCATAATTTTGTTTTTTCAGATTGCTTCCATGCTGTAATAGTTTGCAGTGTGGCATTTGTGTTAATTGGGTCTAAGAGGGTTTCCCCAAAAACGGCAAAAACTGATTCCTTAATTTTCGATGAAACTCGACTTCTGCAAGCTCGATGCTGAGATAGGAGCTAAAAATAAATTTATGCGAATGAATTTAAAACAGTTCGAATTAGTTCGAAATATATTAATTTTTAAGAAACAATATTTAAAAAAAATGAAAATGCAATAATTTAACACAATGCAAATGTAATCGAATTTATGAAAAAATTTACAGGTTTTGCAAGTTTATCTTCATAATATGTATTCCAATCTCTATTATCCATTCCTTCATAGAAATCTGCTTCATTTTCTAGAAGGTATTCCTCAGTTTTAACCTTAAATTGTTCTTCTGTAGGGTAAATATTTTTTGCAATTTGTCATATAGCTATTGCTATACAAGTTTGCTATTATATAAAATAAAATTTTATTAATTTAGATTAAATTATTATAAACATTTTATATAACTGATAAAAATAATAATTACTTTAATGAATTTTGTTTCATTTGAAAAGTTAAAACCTTCCAACATACGACTATCCATATTCGAAATCTTTCGCTCCAATATATCAACTTTTTCGGATAGCCCAATAAGCATATCCAAAGTAATTTATCTTAAATTATTTTAAATAGTAGATTAATTTAAAAATATTATAAATAGAAATTAACGAAATAAAAAAATTATATTATTGAATTTTAACCGTCAGAAGGTCTTGGAGAATAATGAGATCCTGAGCCAATAGTTTTGATAGACTGTGTAGCAGCTCTCTCAGTATTTGGCGGAGGTACACCACTATCAGCTGTCATATTTAAGAAATCTTCGCGCCTTTTAGCTGTCATTTTTAAGAAATCTTCTCACCTTTTAGTGGACATTTTTTTACCTTTTTTAATTTTCGAGTAGACATTTGTGTATATAATATGTATATAATATACAGTCTTCCTTCTCTATAATCACGCAGTTTGTTTTACACAAAAGTGTGATTATAAAAGAGTATGATTATATAGTGTTTACCCTATATAATCACACTTAATAATATGTGATTATATAGGAGTAAATAAAAAAATTCTTTATTAATTTTATAAATTAAAAAATATATTATGAAGTTCATCAATTAATAATCACTTAAAATCATCGATTATTTACAAATAAGTAATAGAATCCAAAATTTGGATTACATTCCTTATTTTTTAAATAATCAATGATTTTAAGTGATTATTAATTGATAAACTACGTAATATGTTCCGAAGTTGGGTTCAGCTCAGTTCGGGTTTAGTTTAGGTTCAGTAGAACCCAAACTCGAACTTTAAATTTTGCAGATTTTTGAACTCGAACCCGAACTGAACCTAGTATTTATGAACTCGAACTGAACTTGAACTTGAAATATTTGTTCAGTCTGAGTTCGGTTCGAAGTTCATGAACATGTTCGCGTTCGAGTAGAGATGGGTTTCATGCGTGCTTATGATTCCTCAATAATGCGCATATTTCCCATCAAAATTTGGGGCCCTTGCAATAGAAAGGGCCGATACTACCCAAAAATGAAAATCAGGTTTTTATTATATTCGGATAAATTTTGACACGCGCTACATTTTTCAATTATAAGTGGAAATTGATTTGCATAATAAAAAATTGAGATATTTAAAAAAAATTTCTTGGAAGTTTCGTACATCACGGGATTACCCGATATAATGGACTAATCAAATCACGAAAATTTTGATTAACCCGGATCAGTCCGAACAAAACAAACGTGATTTTCTCAAAATCATATATAAACCAGTATCGGCCCTTTCTACTGCAAAGGACCCATTTTATATAGAAAATTAAATTGTAATTAACATTCTAATCTATATACTTCAATTCTGGGTCTGTTCGCTTTAACATTTTTGATTGGTCATATCTGAAAAATGTGATCTAAATGTAGAAAAACTACCAGAAATAAGTATGATAATTATGACAATTATCATAGTCAAGTAATGATTATAACATTTGGGTAATTATTATTTATTTTTTAATGCTCTTATTAACAATGTTAAAACAATATTTTGAAAACATTGTTTATATTTATATTTGCAGAAATGTATAAGCCATGCTCATTCTCTAAAGTGTTATCATTAAGAAAATTAGATAGCTCATCTATTGTAAACTAGCTTAGGAACAGGTTTCATACTTTTATCGAAATCCTGTTTTAATTCAGTAGCTTTAGATAATTATTTGGCATAAAAAAAAATTTAGTTGTAAAGTGTTTACTAATTTAGTTTAAACCTGCTCATTAGATTATCTAATTATTTAAAAATTATTCGATTTGTTAATTTTTACAATTTTATTTGTGCTGTATATATGAGAGATGGTAAGAAACCCCTATTTTTCTTGCTATAACTCATATAATTAGCTGATTATTAAGCCAATCTAGACTAGACCCAGTCCAGACTCAGCCCAACTCTATTCACCGCAGACTGCTTACATCCTTAATTAGTTAGTATATTCAATTAACATATCCTCTAGAAAACATTCTATAATTAATAGCGATAGTGTTAGATATAAATAAACAATCTCTATATAGTAGAGAGATTTAAATGCGTATACGAAATTTACTCAAAATTCTGGGTTGGATGCATTGGATCTAGATCGGCGTTTAGCCCAAGTTGTTAGCAGGTTTTATAGTAAGATTATAAGCTGGGCATTTTTTATTTAATGAATGGATATGATTTATTAGTAAAATTTTTTATGATCATAAGGCAAAATTGATCAATTCTGATTCAGCCGACCATGATTCTGATGCACTCTGAAGTATTCCGATCCAGAATTTTGGAGATGCTCCTGTATGAGTTTGCAAATACGAATAGCTTTACGTGGTAAGAATATTTAAATTCTTGCACTTTATTAAGTTTTTGCTTTCTTTAAGTCTAATTATACTGAGTCATAAGTTACTTTGGTTTACTTTCTTTATATAATTTTCACTAAACAAAGTTAGTTATTAAATTTTCGCTTTCTTTGAAATTTTCTATAAAGCTTAAGTAATTATGTTTTTGTTTTTAGTTTAAATTTGGTTCGTTTTTTTTTTAAAAAATTCATATTTTAACAAAAATAAAATTAACATACTTTTTATTCAATTCATAGTATTTATCTTTATTTCTTTCAACACCAATTCTGAAATAGCAACAAATGGCAGTTTTTCTAATTCCCATGAAATTACCTGCCTTAGCAGACTTCATATAATATGTAAACACTTTATGCTTATCAATATCAACTCCAATTCCTAAATAATAACAATAACCAACTTGATACATTCTGTTAGAATTATACATATCTGCTGATTTTTGATAATATATGATTGCCTTGTTTTCATTCTTTTCAACTCCTATTCCATATTCATAACAATAACCAAGACAATTTGTTCCTTCAGTATGCCCCCGTATTAGTAGATTTTTCGAACTGTGCAAACGCTTTATATTCATCCTTTTCAATGTTAATTCTGTGTAGATAAAATATCCTAATTCATATGCTTTATCAACAAATGGACTTTGTAGTTATAAACTAGTATTTAACAGTTGTAACTGTTTAGGATAAATGCTTAAATAAAAAGCATATTTTTAAGGATGCTTACGATCTAGTTATTTAACAGATATATAGTTGTTTAGAGTGTGATTTGACCAAAAACATCAATTTTAATAAATGTTATGCACATGCTGAAAATTAATTAAGCAAAGTCTACTTAATTAGTCTATGCTGCATAAATAAAATTAGAAAATTTTTAGCATCTCTGTAAATTTTTGATGATGGCGAGTGTATTATTAGATAACAGTTCCCGAGGTAAAATATAATATTATCTATATTAGAAAATTGTTAGGATTATTAATAATATTCGAAGTTCTTTTTATCTTTTTTACTTCAATATCATCTTGATAATACCAACCTCAGCAAATTTTTGATAATTAGCAAATCCTTTATAATCGTTCTTTTTATTAAACATTCTATTAGCATTTGAATGTCAGATTTTTGGTAATATATAGATGCCTTTATTTTATTCTTTTCGATTCTGAATTTATTTAGATAATTCTATTAACAGTATATATTTATCATCAGACACATTACAGAACCAGTGGAGGGCATCGATCTGCAAAAAAAAACTGATTGAAAGCAAAAGATCATATGCAAATGATGCAATGATATATACCAACAATGGTCACAGTATCACGCCTATAGGAAAGTTGTTTAAGATTTTTGTAAAGAATGAATGCCTTATATTAATCCTTTTCAATATGTAAACAAACTATCAAAATTACATGTTCCAGCTCTCAGAGCCTGGGAGTTGCCCCGGGAATGGGTTTTGATTTTTTTTTGACTCATAGGCCTAAGTATCCGGAAGTGAAATTTCAAATTTTATTATAGGTATTGGCCTGGGTTTAAAATTTAAATAAACACAGTTTGGGTTTAAATGAACCCAAATTGAACGAGGTTTGGGTTCAAATAAGCCAATTAAGTTAAAATGAACCCAAATAGGTTCAAATGAGGGTTCAAATAAGGGTCCAAGTGACCCAAAATTTGTTTCAAATTAATTGTTTTGTTTATTTCAAATATTCATATTCAAGTCATCCATTCTTCTTTTGGCAAAATTCTGCAATTTACATGAATGAAAAAACTTGCTTTGTGCAGTTTTGTAAAGCTTCTGACCCATTTGATGCAGGTCAGAGAATTTTTAACCTGTGACCAGTTGGGTTAGGTGACCTATTAGGTTGGGTGACCCGTTAGATCAAGTGGCCAATACGGTCATCCGCATTGGATCATATCTCTAGCTTTATCATTATATTATTCATTCGATTTACTACTATCTGGTTTTCTGTTCCTGGTATCATGCAACAACATCACACAGCTATCTAGTTTACAAACTATTTTGGGCTAAAAAAGTTCACGAATTTGAAAATATTTTGTATAATGTTCTCAAGTTCAAGAATAAATGCAAGAATAAGTGCACATGTGAAAACAAGTGCAAAAATATACAAATGCTCCACGATAGATAAAACGTAAGATTAATTAATTAATTTATTTTTTTAAATTATGTTTATTTTTTTTAATTTATTTTTATTTTTAAATTATTTTATTTTACCGAACCCGAACATGTTCATGAACTTTCGAACTGAACCCGAACTGAACCCAGACTTGGTTTAAAAGTTCAATACCGAACTCAGACTGAACTGAATTTTTAAAATTAAGTCTGGTTCGGGTTTGGTTTGAATTCGGACTGAACTCGAACTCAACCCAATGTTCAGTTCAGTTTGGTTTTTAGAAACACTACCAATAATCCAATTTTGATGAAACAACTGCCAAAATGTTTGTCTCAATGAGACAATTCTAAAGAGCCCAAAATTGTTAAAATTGAATCACACGCTCCGGAGATCAGATCATTAAGGATTTGTAACACTTTACATGTTAAAGAATTGATCAAATTTAAATATCTGAGTGAAAATATTTAATAACCTTAGCATATGTAATTAAATTTGGATGATTTTGGACTCTTTAGAATCGTCTTATTGAGTCAAACACTTTAGTAGTTGTTTTATCCAAATTGGGCCAATGGATTAAATTTTTTAATAGTTTTTCAAATATGCACAAATATATTACTTATTGGCCTTTGATCATATGACCATAATGAGGTATTTTATTTATAGTCACACCTCTTTACAATCACCAAAATAGGGTACAATGGGCTTGGTGATTATAGAGAAGGACGACTGTAGCAAAACAACAAAATTTTATAATATATCTGATCTTTATATTACACTGCATTTAAGGGTAGGGTAAACGTAGATCATTTTTCATATAAAATCGGTTGCAAATTTTTTTTGTGTAATAGCAATTACACAAATAGAAATCTAACACATATAGAATCTTCGATGATATAGATGATATACGTACAAATATACGTACAAGCTATAGCAGCTAGAAACAATTTACTTTTGTGCTACTTGGAAGGCAAGTAAAGATAATTTTTATTGTATTTTTTTTATTTTATTTTTTTTGAAAATAACCAAAAAAATCACCAGTTACACAGATCAATCTATATATTAATATAAACAAGTATACCCTTTTTTTTACTTTTTTTTTTATGCCTGTCTACTTTTTTTTTTTTTTTTTTTACTCTTTTTTTTTTTTTTTTTACTAAAAGCACTTTTTTTTATATTTAGTAACGCCATTAATGCTTGTTGGTGCACTTTACTGACATTTTTGCTTTGTCACTTTCTAGTACTGTACTGTGTTGCATTCGCTGTACTATGTTGCATTTGTTAGTGTGAGTTGGCCATGTCATGTTGCAGTTCACCAGTGCCATGTTTTGTTGCTTTACTAGTTCGTGTTGACTTTTTCCTGTACTAGTATTTCAGTGGTGTTGTTATATTGTTGATTTCTTTGGCTTATTGTTTATTTTTCCTTTGCTAGTATTTAGGTTGTTAATGAAAGTAACGATTAAGAAACAAAAGTAACAATTAAGACAAGTAGTTGATTGACGGTATATAAAGTAACGAACGATAAGACAAGTAGTTGGTTTAGATTAGGGTTATTGATAGGTTTAGAGAGAGGATTAGAATAAATTAGGCCATAGAGTGGTTTAATAACAAGGATAGGGTCACGGGAATAGTGTAAAAGTTAGGGTCATGTTTAGATAGTTGTGCGGGTCTAGTTGGAGATTTGAGTTAGGTTTGTGTTAAAATTTTAGTATTACTGTAAATTGTAAAAATAGTTTGTGCATTATATAAATATAAATAAAGAAATAAATATTAAAAACTTCGAAGTTTGATTGTTATGTGAGATTTTTTTTTAAAAAAAAGATATTGCTATATTGTATTATGAAGTTTAATATGCTTCGCACCCATATGATGTGCTTGTATATCGCAGGGTGCGAGATATGCATTTATTCTTGTATTATTATAAATTAAAAAAATAAATTTATAAATATTAAATCATTAATTATATGGCAATCACATTTGGCATTTTTGCAATTCTAGAAAACGAATAGAATAAATTTTCTATTTGTGTAACCTAGGCAAATTTTGATCAATCTAGGAATAATTAACAATATATGCAAGTATGTTTTTTTAAAATAAAACAGAAGTTCAAATTATTATAATTAGAAATTAGAGGGTCTAATATATCTACCCCAAAACTTTTTTAAAAATTGATTATATTTTTAAAAACTTTTATATGTAACATGTGTTCGATTTTTGTGTAATATTTTTTTAGTTGATCTATTTATATAAGAAATGATCTACGTTCTCCCTACCCTTAAAAAATTTGATTGGTAAAAATCATTGTGATGTTGAGTACTAGTAGTATAATTTAGTAAAACTGTATATATTAATTAAAAAATTTATAATTAAAATATAAAATTAACAAGCTTACTAAAATGCACTATTGGTATTAAAACCATGTTACACAAAACTATTAGAATAGCCAATTAAAATTTAAGTTTAGGTGTAATATAAAATTTTATTTTTTTGTTTATTTTTTAAAAAATATTCATATCTCAAAATTTTGCTTATAAAACTATTTTTAGAGCTCTAATAAAAAATGGTTCTTGCTAAATTTTGTATATACTAATACCCCCAATAAAATTTTAGGCCTCACTGTAACCCTAAAGTAATTAAAATTTATTTTTTGCTTTATAAAAATTTATTTTTTTGTTTTTGTTATACAGATTTGCAAATCTAACTTACCTATGTTGTTTAACACTATAGGTGTGTTTTATAATAATTAAAAATTAAATAATTTTAAAACATATATCTTTTAAATAATAAATAATTAGAATGAATAAATAATAAGGAGAGGGCCATTTATTAGCTAATATTTGCTAATAAGAAGCTATCCCTTTCATTTATCTGATCATATATGCTGCAATTTGATTAGCTAAAATTATTAAAATTTTAAAAAATTTTAAAACTTTAATATTAAATAATTTTTGACCAGTGAACTGTTTTGGATAATTTTACTACCAAATGTTCATCTTAGTAAGATAATTCCAACGAGCCTAAAATTATCAAATCCAATTACAGAATCTTGAGATTATTATAGATTTGTATTACACTAATTATATTATTTTTGTATATATTAAAAATTATTATTATTAAAAATCTTAAATAATTTAAATTGAATAACTTCTGAACCAGTATTCTGTTTTAGATAATTTTACTACCAAAATGCTCACCAAATAAGACAATTCTAATGGGCCCAAAATCGTTAAAATCTAATTATGAGATCCAGAGATTATTATAGATATGTGTTATTTTTAATTAATGTAATATATTTATATTAAAACAACACAAATTTATATCAATCTCAGGATCCTGTGATCAGAATTTAATGATTTTAGATTCATTAGAATCGTCTTATTGAGATGAGCATTTTGGTAGTAAAATTATCTAAAATGGATTACTGGTTTATAAGTTATTCAATATTAAAGTTTATAAGATTTTTAATAATAATTTTACAACAGGATGAAACACATACAGCTATCTAGTAAAACCCACTATACAGATTACATAAGGGTAAAAACTGCATTAATATATAAAATATACTATGCTAATGCAGATTTCACCCAAACCCTATGATCAAAGCAGGTTTTATTAGCTAACTATGTGGTTTTCACCCTGACATATGGGGTGAAGTCAATAGAAATGGGACAAATTTATTAAATAAATTTGTCCCATTTCTATTGACCTCCCCCATATAATTTTTAGTATTACAAAAATAATATAACTAGAGCAATACAAATCTATAATAATCTTAGGATCCTGTAATTAAATTTTGATAATTTTAGACTAGTTGGAATCATCTCACTGAGATGAACATTTTTGGTGGTAAAATTATTCAAATTGAACTACTGGTTCAAAAATTATTAATATTAAATACAAGTTACTCTCATTATAGTGAACTCTTGATATAGTGAAGACTAATTAAAATCTTGATATAGCGAAGTTAAGCTCAAAGCCAGTTTATATAAAATTCTCTCGATATAATGAATTTACTAATAAAACTCTCAATATAATAAATTTTTTAAAAATTTTATTAATGGAACAGATCACTTTACTATAATGAGAATAACTTGTAGTTGATTTTATATTTATACTAATTTTCACATTTGTCACAGATCTACAAATTATGTTAACCTATATACTGCACATCACAGGATGTTTGTTTAAAAATTTTTAAAAATTTTAATAAAATATAGACAATCAAACGTTATCTGCTATTAGAACCTGATAATTTTCTAACCTCCTTACCCTAAAAAATCAGGAATAAATAGTGCTCCTCTAACTATTGCACAACAATACCAACAAATTCATAAAAACTCAACTACTAACTATAAAAACTATAACATATATCTAGTATAATAAAGCAATAAAATTACATTAATAAGACACATCTTACATAGTACTCAAAATTAATACGAGATATCTGAAGCAATCATGAACTCACACAAAGAGTACCCAAGAAAACTAATAGAGCACCCAAACTAAAATTTATAACAAGAGCCCTGAAACACACTAAAGCAATATTGAAATCAGTAACAAGATACCACATGATCATACAAGAAATATTCAAAAAAAATAAAGCAAAATTACTGAAACACATCCAAAACAACATTAAAATTGGCAACAAGATACCTAAGGCTCATAAAATTATTTAAGAAATCTAAAAAAGAAAAAATCTAAAGAATAGTATTTAGAACTAGAGCACTTTAACAAAATATATAAAAAAGAAAAAACACCAAACTAATAGCACTATCTACAAATAATATACTAAAATAGTTGATGCCAATAATGAAGTACTAACTAATGACTCCAATGACAAAATCTAAAACTATTATCTGAAGAATCTAAAAAAAACATGAAGTTAGTATTCAAACTAAAACAGAATCAGACATCACTCATATAGGTTATAACTAAATTTTGACCAATTTTGATCTAATTTGCTAAAAATAACAAACTATATTTACTTAAATAACTTCTAATTTAGTAATCAGAGATAAATAAACTTTTTTTGTTAAATAATCTTACTGAGAGCTTCATTAAAAAAAGTTGATTCAAATTAGACTGCTAGATGCCAAGATAATTGCCAAAAACTTGTTTTTTGCTTCTCAAATTTTAGGGATTTTTGCTGAAATGTATCTTTGTATTAGATATCTGGGTTCTATAAAACATGATAAAAATACACTAACTATTAATACCAACAACAAATAAATGCATACACTGAAATAGATAACACCAATAGTAGTAAAAAAAGTTGCACAAAATGGATGCTATTAATGAACAACTAGTAATAGAAGTTGCTTCAAAATAGATAGTGCCAATAATAAAGAAAGATTGCTCCAAAATAAATAATACCATAATGAAGTTATTTTCTAAAAAAATTAGTACTGTATTAAAAAAAATTAAAATAATATAAAACAAAAAAAAGAATACTTATCTAAGCTAATCTGTGTACTAGAAAAAATTAAAAAAGATAATAAATAACAAAAATAAATAAAAAATAATTTAAATAAAATATATAATAATGATAAAAAATAAAAAATATAATTTAAAAAAACTTACAAATAAATAAATAATTAAATAAAAAATAAATTGTAATGATAAGTAAAAATAAAATAATTGAAAAAATAAATTAAAAAATTTAAAATAAATAATAATAAATAAATAAATAAAAATAAATTAAAAAACCGAAAATTATTAAAAAAATAAAAATTAAAAAAACATTATAATAAAAAAATAATAAATAAAAAAATTAAAATACAGTTAGACCTTCTATAATCACAAGTTGGACATACTCCATTTTGGTAATTGTATAGAGGTGTGACTATAAATAAAATATCTTGTCATAGTTACATAACCAAAGGCCAAATAGTAATATATTTTGCATATTTTGAAATGCTATTAAAAACTTTAAAATGTTTAATAGTAAATAACTTTTGATCCAGTAGCCCAATTTGGATAAAATGACCACTAGATAGGGTTCCGCAATTTGATTTTATCTTTAAATATTTGAACCAAATATTTGATTAAATTCAAATTCAAATTTGATTATATTTAATTTGATCAAATTCAAATATAGCCAAATTTGATTTGATTTGACAAATATTGATTTTATTTAAAAATTACTATTAAAATTTCAAATTTAAATCAAATTCAAATATTTGAATCAAATCAAATGCAAATAAGGGTTAATTTGATTTGATCAAATTCAAATTGATCCAATAATTGATTTAATTTGAATTTGAGGAACCCTACTACTAGAGTATTTGACTTAATAAGACAATTCTAAAAACTTTAAAACATCTAATCATTAATATTTTTACTTTATATTTAAGTTTAATCAATTCTTAAATATGTAAAGTAACAAATTCATAATGATTACAGAAGCTTGTAATTGGATTTTAATAATATTTAGCTTATTAAAATTATCTCATCAAGATAAATATTTTGGTAGCTGTTTCATCCAAATCAGGCTGCTGCACCAAATATTATTTGCTATCAAACTTTTAAGAATTTTTAATAAAAAATTTTAAATAAACATGAATTTAAATATTGGCCAATCAGATGTTATAATTCATATTTAGTTAAAATTAGCAATTATAATAAGAGTTTATTATTAATAAAATTGATAAAAATTAAAATTTTTTTTGTGATAGTGATTATTGTTAATTTGTAACTATAATAAGTTTTTTTATTATATTTAAGTCTGTTGCACAATATAGGGTGTGACTACAGAGAGGTTAGATATAAATAAAAAAACTATTTAATTAAATAAAAAAAATTAAGATAATAAAAAAAATAATGCCCAAAAAAATAAAAAATAAAAATAAAAAGTTAAAAATAAAAAAAAGTTAAAAAAACTAAATAAAAAAATTAAAATAAAAAAAGAACTGCTTTTAAAAAATTAATTAATAAACAATTAAAAATATTGAAAAAAGGTAATAAAAAAAATTTAAATAAAAAAAATAAAAAAAGCTAAAAACATTATATAATAATAATTTAAAAAAAACAGTAATTATAAATCAAACCAGTAGTGTTAAACACTAGTATGCGGTGTAACATGAAGATCAATATCAAAAAAATAAACAAAAAAAAATAAACAAAAGTTAAAGTTAATAAATGTTAAGTAGAGCAATAGTTAGGGTTAGGGTAAGGCATAGTATAGTAAAATTTCGCAAGGGGTGTTTTTTTTTTTAAAAAAAGATGGTTTCATAGATAAAATTTTGAGTTAGAAGGTATTTTTTTAAAAAAAAGCAAACCAACAAAAATTTTATGTTACACCTGATCTTTATGTTACACTGCATTTAAAAAATTTGATTGGTAAAAATCATTGTGGTGTTGAGCACCAGTGATGTGATTTAGTAAAACCGAAAAAAACAATAAAATAAATAAAAAAATTAAAAAAATAAAAAAAAAATTGAAAAAACAAATTAAAAAAATTAAAAAAATAAAAAAATTGAAAAAGCAAGTAAAAAAAAGTATTAATAAAAAAAATTTAAAAAAAATGTTTGTTATAAAAGTATTAATAAAAAAAAATTAAAAAAAATGTTTGTTATAAAAAAAAATGTTAAAAGTTAATTTAAAAAAAATTAAATAATTTAAAAATAAAACAAATATAGTTTTAGATTTTTTTATTTAATTTATTTTTAACTTTTTTTTTATTTACTTTTTTTTAATTATTAATTTACTTGCTTTCTTTGCTTTTCATTTATTTATTTTATTTATTTATTTATTTTTGTTTGTTGTTTGTTGTTTTTTGGATAGATATTTTTTACCAGTGGGTAGATAATATGTAAATAGGTGGACAAGAACACTTTTAGAATAAAAAAGTGAGCAGATAGATATTTTTAGACAGGTAAGTTTTATATGTATGCCATATATGCAATAGCAGAAATTAAAAGCAAATTTCTAGTTATTTATTGCTATAGAAATAACTAAAAAATTACTTTTTATTTCTACTATTGTATATATGTACTAGAGTTGCTATCTGTTATCTATAATAAAATTAAACTAGAAATATCCAGATTGCATTTCTAGTAGTAATAACTTATATTAAAAAGAGGGTAGCTTATTTTTAGAATTAAAATTTTATACTACTTTTAAAAATTTCTATTGCTAGTTAATACTGTATTTATTAGTACCCAAATTAAAAAAAAATTAAGAAATAAAAATTATTTTTTATACCATAAAAGTTAAATTTTTTTTGAATAATAAAATATCTGCTTTAGAATTATAATATTTGTAGTTTTAAGAATTATTTTTATTATATATATATTGGGTACTCAATATTTCTAAACTATACAATATATATATATATATAGTACATCACTGATATGTAGTATTTTATATATTTTTTAATTATAGTAATATGGTATCCAATAGAAACCCAATATATTGGAT
Organism: Gigaspora rosea; assembly: GCA_003550325.1. NCBI lineage: Eukaryota > Fungi > Glomeromycota > Glomeromycetes > Diversisporales > Gigasporaceae > Gigaspora > Gigaspora rosea. The sequence continues at coordinate 184,892 of QKWP01000074.1, forward strand.
TTTGATCTGTATTATGTCCATCCTTTTCAACTCCAATTCTATAATAATAACAATAAATCCAGTAGCAACTACTCCATTAGTGTTACTCATTTCTGCTAACTTTCTATAATAAATGTACTAGGTGCTGAAAAAAAGGACCAAATTAACAAAACAAAAGATCTTTAAAAAATTAATTTTTGTATTGTAAATCTTATAATAACTTATAATAAAATACATACTTTAAAGTATAATGCAAATTTTATTAATACAACTATTTATACCATATATTTCTGATAATAAGTACCTTTTTTGGCCAAGAATTACATGAAAAAATGTGGGGTAGCTTATTTTCTGAGTTGTTAAATTTTTGAAAAATTGAAAAAAGTACTAATAAAAAGTTGTCTAAATACATGAAATTTTACTATAGATGTATTTTGATGTGCTGAACAACTTTACTTAATTGAACTTTTGAAGTTTACTTAGTAAAAAAAAGTTTTATATTTAGTAACTGCTAACCCATTTTTTGAGATTTTTGAAAAAAATCAGGGGGGTAGCTTATTTTCAGAGTAGTTTATTTTCAGGAATATATGGTATGTTTTAAATAAAAAATGATCCTAATATTATTCTAAATTGATTTATATAAAAAAATTACTTTTGCAAAAATTGTCAGTTTGGTTCCTTTTCCCAGCACCTAGCCCAAATAAATAGCTTATAATTATCTTTTTCAACTTCAATTCCATAACAATTACATTCTTAAATTCCAATAGCACATCCTATTTCTAATATCGCTAATTGGCAGGCGTACCAAAAAATCAATTGCAGATTTTTGATAATAAATGAATGCCTTTTGTTTATCTTTTCAACCCATTTACCAATATGATAATAACCAAGAATAATTTGAACCATAGGATTGATTTTATTATTTAAGCAAAAATTGATAATATTAACTAGAATTTGCTTTTTCTTTATTAAAACTTTTGCCTTCCAATCTTTTTATTGTATAGATTACACATTTCATTGATAATTTTATTAACAGAATCTTGTAATAAATTTTGAAACCTTTTATATTCTAAGTACAATTAGGTATCAATATTGGCTATTTGAGTAATATTTAATGAACTAATGATTTTTTCTGGCTAATTTACAAATAAATTATTGTAATTTAACTTGTTTGTGAGAGTGATCATTAAAACAGAAGAGATGGCTATAAAAATAATATAAAAAAACTCAAGTAATAATATAATAGAGAAGTTTTGTGAGTAAAAGAGATGATTAAATTAATTTATAATAGGACTAGATACTAGACTCATAGTTAAATAATAGGTTTTGTTATTATTACTTTGCAATAATATAAATAATTTCTATTTTATATTTTCTATTAAACCATTGTTGCATATTATACAATTATTAAATTTTATTATAATTCAAATATATTGTGTATTATATCATATTAATTATAGAATATCTATGCATTGCACCTAGCGACGTGCTTATACATTGCATTTCTATCTGATTGGTTAAATTTTTCAATTATTATTATATAAAATATACATCACATAAATAAATAAACTGGTTTTTTGTTAGTTAGAGTTAGATTAGATAGAGTTAGAGTGTGAGATTAGTTTTTATACTAACATTTTGCAAGAAATTTTTTTTGTTAGAGAGTAAAGAAGAATTTTATATAAAATTTTTTTAAGTTATAGGCAACTTTGTCAAAACGACTGTTTGTTTTAATCATCCTAATTGTGCTATGTTACGCCTGATCTTAAAATTTTATTGGTCAATCATTAAGAGGTGACATATAAGTATAACACAGGGGTGCAACGCATATTTAACTCCTTAATTATATTAATTCATATAACAAATTTTTTTCATTTTTTTCATTATGAATTTTTTAATATGGAATTATACAACTTTCTTACTTGTGAAATCTTTGATCAAAAATTAAATACACTTATTTGTCAAAGAAAAAAACATTCTTTAATAATTAAAATAAATATGATTGTTTAACTGCATTTAAAAATCCAAATAATTTATATAACCAATTTTAAAATTGGATAACTTATAATTTTAAAATTATTTATATTGTTGTAATTAAAAACTTTATATATACAATTAAGCCGATTGAAATAACCAAGGGACGCAAGCTTATTATAAGATATTTTGTGCCATGCACCAAATAACGAAGCATGCTAGTCAAGACAAAATCTGGTGAATAATTTTTTTTTATTATGGATAAAAATATTTATAATTGATTAAACTTTAACTTACTTTTGTAGGAATATTTCGTAGTAAGCACTTTATAACCAATATATTTTTGTTAGAACGATGTTTTAATGATTTCAGCGATACGATATAATTCTATTAATATTATTATAAGTATAATATTTCAAATAAAAAACTAATAAATTATATATTTTTTTTAACTATACGAATATTAGAATCGTCAAGAAGTAGATAGAATCTTTGAGTGTTACGAGCATATATATACACACTATATGTTTCTAACAATCCCTACCGTTTTAATGATCGTTGTAATCACTCTCCCGAAAAAATAGCAACAGCGTCAAAATGTTAAATTACAATAACTTATTTGTAAATCAGCCAGAAAAAATCGTCAGTTCATTAGATATACTCAAATAGCCAATATTGATATCCAATTATATTTAGAAGTTAACAATTTCAAGATTTATCACAGAATTTAATTAATGAAATTGGAAAAAAAATATGTAATCTATATAAAGAAATACAAAAATCCTAGTTTAATACTTGACATATTGGAACAATTTTTAATAAAGAAGAAGCAAAATCCAATTAATATTATTAATTTTTGCTTAAATGATCAAATAATCCTATTATTCAAATTATTCTTGCTGATTGTTATCGTTTTGGTAAATGGGTTATAAAAGATGAATATAAGGCATTTATTTATAGTCAAAAATCTGCAGGAATGGGATGCGCTATTGAATTTTATGAAATTGGATGATCATAAGGCATTGATTTATGTTCATAAGTCAGCAGAGATGGGTGACGCTAGTGCAACAGCTGGTATTGGATGTTGTTATTATTATGGATTTGGAGTTAAAAAGGGTCAACATAGGGCCTTCGAATATTATCAAAAAGCTGCAGAGATGGGAAGCACTGATGGAATATATAATTTTGGATATCAAAAAAATCATGCCCAAATTATTCAATTACTGCCAAAAAACTATATTGTTATCAATATGGAATTGGTATTGAAAATAAAGATATACATGTATGATTTAGCCGGAGAACATAATGCCGGGCGGAATTAAGGTTAGAAATTGTAAGGATCTGAAACTTTCCGAGGAGAAAATGAACGAACATAAAAGACAAGCAGCCCGATAAATAAATTACCGGGGTGAGTATGAAGTTTAATTCTGTTCGCTTTAACGTTTCTGTTTCAAAAAAAATACTGCATGCATAATTGTAATCGTTTAATCGTTACCAGTTTGAGTATGAAGTTTAATTTTGTTTGCTTATTAAAAGTAAAAATCATGAAAACTACAATATTAACTCAACCTTAACCGCTGCAAGTATTGCATTAAGAAATAAATTCTATACAGTAAAGGGGCGCCGGTGGCCCCCACAAACACTTGTATTTTATAAATATGTGCTCGAATAAAAAAATAAGAGCATAGAAACTAGGGCTTGACATATTATACATACCGATACTATTTTACAGGTTTATCTTATTTTCGTGATCTGGATATTTTGATTGGCATTTCTATACCATAGAAGGTGCAATCTAACCCTAACCCTAACATTAAAAAAATTTGCAGTTCGGCCACATGATCGACATAACCTGGCACAGAATCCATACGCGCTAATCTGAATTTTGAAATCTTTTCTTGATTAGCCATGAAGTACTATTCACAAGGATCTTCTTCTCAAGCTCTTTAAATCAATATACTTTTCTTTTTTTACTTGAGGATCTAATGAGTAATTTAATTTCAATCTTCATTATAATTGCAGTATAAAAATTTACAATTTATAATGTTTGGACAATTTTAATTATTTTTATTAAGTTTAAACTTTACTTAAGGGGATTCAATTACAAAAAACTTGTTATTTTTACTTAATACTAATATAATAAATTATTCTTTGCTTTATGATTATTTATAACTTTGCTGGTTTTGAGCACGTAAACAATTGAATATTTTAAAATATATCAAATTGCCTATATCATAGGTAATATTTCTTTATTAAACCTAAATTATTGTCGTGACTAAATTTGAAGCGTCTAAAAACTGAAAATTAAGAACTTCGATTTAAATTTATAAACCTGTCGAAACCTATTTGTACTCTTTTATTATAAAAAAAAATCCTAATTCCTAACCTAACTATAATAAAAAAAATCCCAAAATTTTGAAAAAAATCACATTAAAATTTCAGTTTCAGTCATTCCCAATTTAATCGTAACAATTATTTTCATTTCAATATTACTTACAATCGAGGTTTCATTATATTGTACAGTAGCTATTTTTAAATTTGTACATATTATCAAAAATTTGGACACACGCTGAAAGAATTCTATATACATATTTGTCAATTTATTTGGTACATTTTTTTAAATTAATTAGTATTCATATTATCCAGTAATAAAAATTACCATGAACGACCATTATCATCCCTATATTTGATACCAAAAGTTGATTTGTGTTGTTTCAATTCCATAGTATGTTTTAACCCTAATTTTTTGTAGAGATGGTTTATTTAATTAGTATTTTCGACATTAGCAAATATTAATGATAAATAAATGTCTTAATTGTATATAAATTTCATCAAACCTTTTTCATAGTAAAATTGAAAGCTGTTCATTCCATTAATATTTTCATATCTGCGGATTTTTGATAGCAAATAAATGCTTTATATTCGTCAATTTCAACACCAATTCCATCGAGATAACAATTTCCAAGATTAGTCATTCCATTAATACCTCCCATATCTGCAGATTTTTGAAAACAAACAAATGCCTTAGATTTATCAATTTCAACTCCAATTCCATCTAAATAACAATTTCCAAGATTAGTCATTCCATTAATACCTCCCATATCCGCAGATTTTTGATAATAATTAAATGCTTCATGTTCATTCTTTTCAACACCAATTCCATATTGATAACAATATCCAACATTATTAATTCCATCAACACTACCCATTTCAGCAGATTTCTGATAATAAATGAATGCTTTACGTTCATCTTTTTCAACACCAATTTCATAATGATAACAATATCCAAGATCGTTCATTCCAATAGAATTTCCTAAATCAGCGGATTTTTGATAATAAATGAATGATTTATTTAAATCCTTTTCAACACCAATTCCTTTTTCATAACAATATCCAAGACCAGAAATTCCATATGAATCACCCATTTCAGCGGATTTTTGATAATAAATTAAAGCTTTATTATTATCTTTATCAACACCGAATCCATTACAATAACAAGTTCCAAGATTATACATTCCAATAGAATCACCTAACTCAACTGATTTTTTAAAATGAATAAAAGCTTGATTATTGTTCTTTTTAATCCATTTTCCATAAAAATAACAATATCCAAAAATATTTTGAATTATAGAATTTGTTTGAATAATGAGATTTGATTTATTATTTAAACATAAATTGATTATTTCTTCTGATTTTTGTTGCTTGTTTATTACAAAGTGATCTATTGAGTTAAGAAGTGAAGTTGCTCCTTTCATAATTTCTTGATCATGTATATCACATAATTCTTTAATTGTATTATTTAAAAGGTTCCGTAAGTCGTCATTATGTGTTCGTTCTGAAGTATTAAGGACTTGATCTTTGTAATCATGAATAGTGTTTTTTACTGTCCGTTCTGTAGATGGATTATTGCAAATGTTTAATAAACTTTTTTCGTTTGACATGATTGACTAAAAATTTTTGATATTAAAAAAAAAAAAAAGTATAAAATACAGTATAATACAGTATATCAGAGTGTAACTCCGAATCGTAGACAATTTTGATCAATAAATTAAGGATTAAATTTTGATTCGACAAATTCAAATTGATTTGAATATTTGAACATTTCGAATATTCCTAAAGTTCGAATAAGTGAAAACAAAATTCGTAGTGTTGATCATCCGTCATCAAATATGAGATAAATAGGATTTTTCAGGTACACTCGTATTACAAACTTGGCTTCTTAATTCGTCATAATCATGCGGTAATCCGTCATTTTAACGTTGACCCAGGGCTAAATAATTTAACGTTTTGTTTAACGTTTTGTAAGCTTTTTGGAATGACTATCTTTACCATATTTGATTATATAGATAATTATCCTTTTATGTGGTGTGATTATTTTGCCGTACATCTAACCAAATTTCATGCATTGTGCTACCATTTTGCAGAAATCGACAATGAAATTTTCTCACAAAAATACAAGAATGATAATTAATAAATGTTAATATGTATTATGATGATAACTACATGCGTACGTATTGTGACTGTTATTACAATTTCGATTGCTCGCAATAGATATTGCTCTTATGATAGCCAGAAGCAGAATGCTAGTGGTTATAAGATAGTACTTGTAATGTATCAAAAATGATTGAATTAAAGCATAATTTGGTATAATCATTGTTCAAGGAAACTAACGAGAATTTGTTGATCTTTTCTAAACTCTTTTTAGACTAGACTAAAAATGTGACCTAGAAATATCAGAATAAAGTGATGTAATGTTACCCAATCTCATTCAAATATCCCATTAATTTAACACAAATGGTGAATAATGCAACATTAGTGAGTGTAAAAGAAATTATTTGAATCCATAACGTATAATACACATCACACTGTATCGCTTGTTTTCTATCCATATTAATTACCTTTCAACTTCGATTTGCCACTTAATCAATTTTGGTTCAATTAGTACTCTTTTTTTATTTTTATTTTTTTTTTTGTTTTGTTTATTGTTATGAATTTATAGCAAAATAAAAAAAAATTCACAGCTGTCTTAACATTCTAATCATATACATTAATGATTTGCAGCTTTCGATATTTGATCTAAAAATACTATGAACTTTGACAATATTTAATATAAAAAACTTATTCTGTGTTCACGAAGCTTGATTTAAGAATGATATCAAATGATCTCGACCAGTTATGACTTTTTTCGATTTTAGAAAATCATGTACGTACGTTGTGAAGGGCTACGCCCCAAGTTTTTTTTTTATAATTTGTTTACCTAGGATATTTTCCACTGGTTATATCGTACGATCGTATGATTTCTCCTATTATCACACCATGGTTACGAGAGATCAACATAGCCCCGAGGTTGTGCCGCAGTACAGGCACATGGTAACTGCGCATGCCAGTGCCACAATCCAGTTTATGTCCTTGGCTCATGTTTGTTTATTCCCCTTTTTGTAAACAATAAATTTTCCGCATTTTAGCTTCGCCCCTATGCCAAAAACTAGTTTTCGTCCTTGGCATTCAGCTGTCAATGCCCTCTTTCCCCAAACAATGCACTTAGCCTAGTTTGGGCATCGCTAGTATTATGGTACTGGCACACGGTGGAATATAGTACCGGTACCAATACCAAGACAATTCTCACGACGCTTACGCCTCGAGGCTTGGGAAGCCACCTCTGTCTTTGCCCAAAAGGAATGAGGTTATAGTGAGGTCATCGTAAGGTCGAAGCAAATTCAATAGAATTAGTAGAGTAGTTTAAAATTCATGTATTTGATTAAGAGGGAAAAAGTATATAATACCCTCCTTTTCGCTTCAATAAAATATTAACTCACTTGGAGTTCAAAAAACGAATAACACAGTTGAGTTCGAAAGTCTTAAGAGTTCAACGTTGTGAGTGATAACCTTCAAAATTAGAGTAGAAGTGTTAGCTCTAGTAATTATCCAGACACTGATAATCCCCCCGATATGTCGAATTCGTATCAGATTAATCCCGTTATCACGTGACATCATTAAGTCACTTAACGATCGATTCCAGTTTCGCTACAGCAAGACCCAAAGAACCTCGAGTCCGGACCAAATCAACCAGCTTCTTTTTGCCTGCCAATTCGAAGATCTAGAGTCTTGCACGCTTTTAGGACATTGGTTTAGATAGATAGTGGTGTTGTTAGTTGTATTTAGTTGTAGACCCGATCCCCACCATTTCCACAACGTACGTATATCTGTAGGATCGATACAAATTATCCTATTGCTGCAAATATTTTAGCGTATAGATTGATACTTCAAATTTTTAAATTATATAGGAAAATAATTGCTTTATAGAATGATGTTATTAACTTATTCTTTTCGGTTGCGAAAAAAAAACATGAAAAATACAAAAACGAATATATACATTTTATTTTAGGGATAGTTTTATAAACAGAGATCTACCTCAACCTAACCTATACGAGGCTAAGCTGTCCCTAATCTTTGATTAAAATTTGATAAATTCGTGATGTATCTGCCTTTTTCGATATTCATAAAATTTGATTCCATTTATAAAAAAAAAATAGAACTACTAACGCTAAGTTAATTATTTTTACTCTGCAGAGAGTCCAACATTAGGCCACGCAAAGTTAATTTTTCGTTTTGCATAACCCGTCGACCCAATTTTTCCAAAAAAAAAAAAAAATTTTTTTAAATTCCTATGTGCCAATCAGTGTTGTCGTGTCACTATGTCCAAGACTTTTTTTACCCATGTCCACGTCCAAACGTCCACAGTGTCCACAACTGTCCAAAGAATATTTTGACTTTAAAATTTAATAAATTAGTTTAAGGAAGATATGATTATATATTTTTTATAGTTCTGAATATTTTTCTGAAAAAAAATAGGTTATCATAATAAAATTTTAAGTAATTTAGATTTATTTTTTGTCCACAATTGTCCACAATTGTCCACAAATTGTCCAGAGCTGTCCCGTGACAACACTGGTGCCAATTATTCCATTTTTGCATTTAATTTTTTTCTCCGGTGTCACCCGATGGTGTCCTTAATTTTCCGGAATTACCTGATAGTTCCGATAAAAAAAAAAATGATTCCATATTATGCAAACCGAAGAATTAACTTTGCGTGACCTTAGATGTGATGCATGGATTAATTTAGGCCACTCTAAAAAAAAAAAAAATCCGCGGAATTTTGAAACACCAGGTTATGCAAAACGAAAAATTAACTTTGCGTGGCCTTACACAGATTACTATATAAAAATCACGGGTATTAATATACTTGATCTATACATGTTCAAATATCCAATGGTTCAGAATATTTCGTACATACAGAATCTATAGTAAATCTATATAGAGAATTTTAAACAACTAAAAAATTATTGTAAATGATGACATAAAGAGTTTAAATAGATCTGTAGACAATTAATAAATAACGATGCATAGGTTGTTACATCAGATCTATACAATAAATTCTTAACATCGATCTATAATAATTAAATGATTTCATCTGAAAAAGATCTCACAAACATTCTTTTATCTCCTATATACAGTATTTAGAAGCTACAGGACAAATACAGTATTTCAAGATGAGCTTTAATTTCTGCAGGACGTTAGGGTGTCACCTCAATAATAACAAGTTGCATCATTATAGTTTTCATTTAAAATAATTAATAAACAAGAAAATAATAGTTGATCAACTAATATAATGGTTATATTAATTCTCATAGTAATATAGGTACTTATTTAAAATTTTATGCATAGGATGTATTCTCTTTCTCATTTAATACTGTATCATGGAGAGATGAATCCGTTTGAATAAAAGTTAGGAATGAAGTATCGATAACGTATTCTTTATAGAATTGGTTAAATTTTTTCAAACTTCCAACTCATTTTTCTAAATTATCACCAAATCAGTTTGGTAAATCAAATGTAGTTAATATGTATGTTTTTTTGATATAGATTTTGAATAGCTACGATTTGTGTATTAAACCCCATAGAGAAATTAAACCCTATAAAAAAGTTATTTTTTTTAATATAATAGTGATCAAATCATTAGTTAAATCTAATTTAAACCGGGAAATTTACCAAATAAAAATACATAAAAGCTGTCATAAGACTCCAATCACCACCAAGAATACCTAGCAAGCTCAAAATCTATTATTCGAAATAAAGATAATAATTGATTATTCCTTTTGGCCTAACACATATAAATCAATACAGTTTTTTCCTATTATTATCTTCACTTATATTAAATACAAACATCCGTCCGTCATGCTATCGACCAATCAGAAGATTCCAGCGTATTGTATATTAATCTATCTACGTACGTACGCATAATAAATACACTGGATTTGGTAAGATCATTAACATTTTTATTAATTTTTCGCGTATTTTCGTGGCGAATAAAGAACGATTTGTAAAAGAAACTATGAATTCATCAGGCATATTTCTCAAATCACTGATAATTTTAATAAACTGGTTTATTAACCATCAAACCTCGGTAATCCAGACGACTTTGATATTGTTACGAATATGAAATTGGTATTGAAAAGGACGAAAACAAGATAATCACATGTTATCAAAATTAGCAGATATGAATAATTCTGTTACTATTTAGGAATTGGAGTTTAAGCAGATAAGAATAAAGCATTTACATATTATTTGAAGACTGCCGGTGTAATATATCTTATTTTTAAAGTTTTTGCAAATCTTCAATTTTTAGTAATTTTATAATAAATCTGACCTATCTATATATATTTTGAGGTCCTATACTACCACATGAAAAAATAAATTCATAGTATAAAGTCAATATACATATAGATTAGACACTATCTAGAATGTAGTAAAAAAATAGCAAAAATCACAAGCAAAGAATTTTTGAAAATAATAATAATAAAAAAAGCAAATCAACAAACCTGCTCAAGAGAGACCATGCATAAATGAATCTAAATCTATTTTAAAGAGATATGAAATCCATGAATTGAACAAATTTGAAAAATTATACTATATCTTTTTTATCCTTGATAACAAAGAAGTAGGGCATAACAAGTATGTATTCATGCCAGAATTTGAAAACTGTGCATAGCCACAATTTTATCAAGATGAAATCCACAAAAAATTGATTTTAAACAAATATAAGCAAATCAATAGTTAATATGTATACTAGAAACCAGTAATATATGATTACCTTTAAAGGATCAATATATATAATTATACATGTGATATTATTGTGTATCCAATGATTGATTTGAATACGCTACCCAATAAGAATCAAGAGTATGTATGCAGATAGTTGGCACAGTTCATACTTTGTATTTATGTTCCTAATATAGTTATATGCAAATAAAACTAACATAGAATTTACTTATAAAATTAACATAATTACAAATTAATTGGCATAAATTATAATTTGATATTGCTGCTTTGTCATAATTTTGCAACGCATAATATTATATTGCTGAAATACTACAATGAAAGATCAAGAAATATAATTAAAAAAAAAAATTTAAAAGTTCTCTAATATATTGAAAGCACTATGAAAGGTTGAGGAAGGACATCATAAGTATCAAACATCTATCAAATGTCAAAGTTCTATGTATCCACATTAAAGCACTATAATTGAAACACATGACTTGACATTTGTCTACTTTTTATAGAACTGATTAGTTATTACATTTTTATTATTTATTGGGCCTAGCATTAATATATTAAGAATTTGATGATAGTATAGCTCAAGTGAAAAAATTTAAGATTTTATTAATGAGGTATTTCATACTAAGGTCCGAATTACTTTCTAATATAAATAAAAGCCTCAGCTATTATGCTCTACTATTCTTAATAATTAAGATGAGATGTCTATAGTTTTGAGTAGTCTTCTAGTAAATTTCAAGCAGATAACTAAATTCTAGTTCTTCAAATGATAATAATGTATTCTAAGTATGATAAAATATCCTATAAAAGATACGTCACCTCAAAACTTTGAGTTTTATGAGTAAAGTTGGGATAGGGATCTTACTTTATTCAGAAACAAAATTTAATATTCAACAACTTGTTCCCAATGAAACTCTTAGTTGACATCATTCTGTGGAATATTAACAAATAGCTAAACTTCTCAGATTACAAACGCCCTATATCATTTTATCAGTTCCGCCTATTTCACTGACAAATAGTTCTCTTACAATTTTCAACAATTAATTTACTGACAAGATTATTTTCTGAAGATTAATTCACTGACAAGTTCATTTTATCAACAGAAAATTTCTGGCCATTGTCATTATGGTCAAGCTTATAGTAAGGGTTAAGGTTAGTGCAATTTATAAAAAAACTTGTCTGTTAATTACAACTGTCCATAAATTTTAAGACAAACTAAAAATTTGCTGTTCCCAAAGTCCCTTTGATTTCATCTTAAAGCCATCTAGCACTTCGTTGTCTTTGGAAGTTCAGTCTGAAAATAGTGATGAAATTTTCGGAGAGCTAGATAATTCATAAGACAAAACTGAAGGGATTTTGGAAAACTAGTAAGTTTTTAGTTTGTCCCAGAATTTATGAGAACAGCTGTAATTGTCAGTAAATTAGTCTTGTCAGTAAATTACTTGTTGGTGAAATGGCACAGATCTGAATTATTGTAATATGATTTATAGTGATAAGTGATATCTTTTATACATTTTACAAAATTTAATTAATTATAGCATATCCGTAGAGCATGATTCAGTAATCGCAATAACTGATAACTTCGGCCTACCATGGCTCTTATTCAAGAAATATTATATGCATTGGACAATAGTAAATGTGCTTATAAATTCAATTCAGTAGGTATAATTTATCAATTAAATCTTGAATGTAACCTACTCAGCCTCGGTTCCTGGTTTTAGCGCAACTACGTTGTGCTGCTACCTTATTTCGATAATTATAATGCAACAGGATGAAACCTAAGTTGTGAAATCCGTTTATTATAATAAAAAACATAATAAAATGCCTACCTTAACCCGATCTACAAAGCTACTTCGCAACTCAGGTTTCATCCTGTTTTATTACAATTACCATAAAATTTATCACGTGTCACAAATCATGCCCAAAAAATTCGCTAATGATCATTGTCATTGGCGCAGATCCAATCAACCAATTAATCCAACAATATGCTGATCATTGTGTCGATTGCTAGTGAACTTTGAGGTGGCTGCTCTGGCAAGTTCATAGACATCGGATATACAATTAAGATATTAGAATTTACCTCTATCGCTATTCGTATTTTCCAGTAAATACCGATACAGTATGATGCTCCTTCTTGACATGCATGCGTTTCATAACATATTTAGTTAGTGCAATTTCGAAAGACAATAATAAAACAAAAAGACAACATTAAAGCACACAGACCCAAAATTCCCACAATTCACGGCTGCAGCCAATCAAAAACGTTAAAGCGCATAGACCCATTCTCCCTGTTTATTTCTAAATTTCTGTTTAGAAGTTTCCAAAATTCCAAAATTTCTGTTTAGAAGTTTCTAAAATCGATTGCAGCCAATCAAAAACGTTAAAACGCACAGACTTTGATATAAATTATATAGATTTTCACTGTTCCTTGGTATGGCTTACTGCGCCACTATCCTGGCACACATTCAAGGGGCGCTGTCGAATAAACTTTAAGGCGAGACCAATTTAATTCGGTGGTTTACGTTTCATTCCTTTCTCAAAGGAGAGAAAGAGGGAGAATGTAACGTATATATAGTAAATTTTAATAAAATTTTTTACTAATAGAGAGAAGGAGGGGGTCAAAAGAGGGGGTAACGTAAACCACTGAATCGAATTGGTTTCGCCTAATTAATAAAACTGATCAACCGCTGCATTGTATAACCCTTGTGCTAAGTATCTCATATGGCCAAACATCTAAGTTTCTAAATGGTCTATTCGTATTTTAAAAACTTTTTTAAGCATATTCTTAATTTGAATTGATAGTAAATACAAAGTTTTTTTTAATAGTATTCTATTGGTTTTTTTGATTACAGTCAGACCTCCCTAAATGCACGTTGTCGGGACCAGCTCCAGAGCGTGCATTTAGGGAGGGTTGCAATTAGAGAACACCAATAAAATTATAACGTTACTATTATCATGCGATAAATATGGCTTCAGTAGCCTAGAAATAATGAATTTGATTGGCTGATAACCACGTGGTTGCATTTATGGAGGGAGTTTTTATAAATGTGCCAGACAATTAGCGTGCAATTGCAGAATAAAGAACATGCATTTTATTTATAAGTCCCATTATGAGGCTAGTCACTATCGTGCATTTAGAGAGGTGATGCATTTAGGGGGTTGCATTTAGGGAGGTCTTACTGTATAATTATTGTTGAAAAACTTTAAGAATAACTTAATATTCTTTATAAAAATATGCTATTTAATATCTTCAGAAAAATTTTATAGTTTTACCTGTGGAGCTTTATAGGACACCAAATTAGATTTATCGTGTTACCTTAAGTGTCGATATATACAAGTGTTGTATTCTAAGTTACGCTGGACAATTATATACTATATACACTTTATTTCATCGTATGAATAAAAATGGAATCAGATAGAGAAGGACAAGCTCTAAATATATTTTCAGATATTGATATTGCCAAAAATGAAAAAGCGCTAAGACAATATTTAAAATCTACTGAAGACATGAATTCTGATATACAAAGCAATATAGGATGGTGCTATCAATATGGAATAGGGATTAATAAAAATGAAAAAAAAGCATATGAATGGTATTTAGAAGCTACTAAAAACGGAAATCTTAGTGCATATAACAATCTCGGTTGGTGCCTCGAAAATGGCATAGGTGTTATCAAAGATACAAATAAGGCATTTAAATATTATTTAAAATTAGCTGAACGTGGCAATTCTAGTGGACAAAATAATCTTGGTCTTTGTTATGTAAATGGTGTAGGTATTGATAAAAATGAGAATATAGCGTTTAAATGGTTTTTAAAATCAGCCGAACGTGGAAATTCTAGTGGACAATTTAATCTTGGCCTATGCTATAGAGATGGAAAAGGTACACTTCAAAATATGAAAGAGGCTATCAATTTGTTAAGAAAAATAAGAATTAATAATAGTCAATACCAGCACATAGATTATGAAAATCTAGACATTCATCTTGATCTTATTAAATTTCTAAAAAATTCTTTGGAAGAAAAAAAATATCCATTATTTTGGATTCCATCAAGTGAGTTAAAGAATAAACAAAATATGAATGGAGTAGTTGCTGTGCTTTCTGCTAAAAGTATAGCTGAATGGACATATATGCATAGACTGGAGTAAAAACAAAAATGGTTGTTGTAAAATTAATTTATGAATCAGGAACTGACTGCGAATTACTAATGAAAGAGGTAAATATTTAATAAACACTGCATTTTGATATAATTTTAGTCGAAATTATTAATAATTTTGTCTCTTAAACTAAAGGCATTCTACGTTATTGGATGCAAGGATCCTACATTTCTTCAATGTTGTGGAATAACAAAAGATGAAATCACCGGGAATTATGGTTTAGTCATTCAATACGTACCATCAGGTCCTTTAGCAAATAATCTTAATTCAATTGCACGAATGAAATGGAAGGAAAAAGTAAATTTATTATGCTATATAGCTCATGACCTTCAATTGATCCATTCTCGAGATATTATCCATTGTAATCTGCAAGATACTATTATATTACAGCATGATATATATAATGAATATATAAATAGTTTTTCATTCTCATTATCTGTTAGTGAGGCATCAATGGTAATACCAGATATTTTGGAAATTTTACTTATTTAGCACCGGAGGTTTTAGTTGGTGGACCATTTGTCAAAGCATCAGACGTTTATTCCTTTGGAATAATCATGTGGCAAATTTCCTCAGGGCAATCGGTAATTTCTGGTTATGGAAATAGACATCAGTTGTTTTTATCAAGAATTTATAACGGTCTTAGACCAACTATATGTGAAGGAACAATACTATGTTATTCAGACCTTATGAAAAGATGCTGGGATAAAGATCCAACGAAAAGACCATCTGCATTAAAAATTTATAGGATTCTTTCTGATTGGAGAAATGATATTATAAGCTTTTATGAATCTTATCCAGTAGATTATGAAGAAGATAAAGGAACTTATTTAACCAGTGTTCCAAATACACTTTTATATTCTACAAAAGTAAATGATGAAGAAAATTTTGGTAATTTAATGTATCTCTAATTTTGACTTTAAATAATATTCAGTCAAAATATGCTAATCAAAGTTCTTTATATTTTAGAAAATGAGATTAAAAAAAAATCAATCAAGTTTATACCCTGGATTGAGCTAAGTGATATTTCAGAGCTTGACGAAGGCCACTTTGGTATGTCGCATTTAATAAGCATACAACACACATTATATGGATATTTTACTTTCTACTTGATATTGGTTTAGGATCGATAACTAAAGCTTATTGGATAAGAGCACATAAAAATGTCGTTTGCAAGACATTAAGAAATCTGGAGGATATAAACGGCAAATATTATTCTGCGTTTATTCAAGAATTAACAATGCAAACTAGGGTAGATCTTTGTGAAAACATCGTTAGATTTTTAGGAATCAGTAAAGGTATTTCTATCTCGTCTATTTGCTTATGTAATTATATATCTAAATTGATTAATTATGCTGTAGATGTTGATAATCGATACTGCCTTATTATGGACTATGCAAATAATGGAAATTTACGGAAGTATCTTGAAGAAAAAAATAATCATTTGTTAAATTGGGGTCAAAGATTAAAGTTGGCCTATCAAATTTCAAATGGATTATATTATTTACACAGTGAAGAGATAATTCATAGAGATTTGGTAAGGTGGTTTTAGATCATGAATTCTAATTTTAATTCTTTAAAAATCTTACAAAATATCTTTGATTAGCATGATAAAAACATTGTTATTCATAATAGAAACGCTAAAATAACTGATTTTGGAAATGCTAAAAGTGTTAACACACAAACAAATATACATAAGGGCCTTTTTGGAATGATTTTTTTTTTAGCGCCTGAATTACTTAAAGAACCTGAATTGGATAATATACCTTTTTGTAAGAAAACAGATATATACAGCCTTGGTATTATATTTTGGGAATTATCCAGTGGTCGGCCACCATTTGAAAAATCAAATTATACCTTATGTTATCGTATAATTGATGGTATAAGAGAAGATATAATTGCAGGAACTCCCGAAGAATATTGGAAACTTTATTGCAAATATTGGGAAGCTGATTCAAATAAACGTCCAGATATTGAATATGTTTATGATGCGTTGCACAAGTTGTTAGAAGCGATAGAGAACGACTATCCTAGCATTCCCTCGATAAAACGTGGGGCTACACGAAATCTGGTAGCACGAACTTTCAAGCGGTCCAAAAAATTTTGACCGGTGTGACAGTTGAAATTACCCGACATAGCACAATCCAAAATTGGGCTGTGTTTAATTTCTATTTTGTTTAATTCTATTTTTAATAGTAGTTTCTATTTTTAGTAGATCAGCATCGATGAATCAAAAGAATCAAAGATTCAAAAGGTTTAAAAGAAAGATTCAAAAAATTCAAAAAATTCAAAGATTCAAAAGAATTAAAAAAAATAGAAATATTCTTTAGTCGTTTTTTTTTAGTCTGTAATTAAAAGTATATAAGAGCCTCGAGCTCACCTCAATAAAAGATAACTCAGTTAAGAGAGTTGAGTCTCAACATTCGAAATAAGAATAGATACTTAATAAATCGGGTTGTACCATTCTCACTAATAATAAAAGTCGTTATACTTATCCCCGAAGAATATATTATCCTTTTCGTAAAATCATTAGTCGTACTAGTCCTCTTGTCCCGTGACCATCGACAAAATCCCAGGTTTATTAATAAAATTAGAGAGAAATAAAAAGATCGAAGTAGACTTTTTATATCTATAAAAACCCTTGCGTGGATTAAGCTATTAATTACCTCATTTAGAACAATCGAATACTCGTGATTTTGCATTATTATTATCCCGTGACCACATCGTGATCGACGGAATTGAAACTGGGCGTCCTTAAAATATATCCGGGGTAGGCTCTTAACCCATGACTAAAAATGATTCAATTAATTTTAAAATAAACATCATGTGCTAACTAACCCTAGCCCTAAAAAACTAAAATCTATACCCCGGGTATATTTTAAATATTTTCATTGAAACTAACCCCGAAAAATCTTGAATCAACATACCGAGCGCTACGATTGAAATCGAAAATTCCAAAATTTGCACCCTAGAACAATGAAGTAGATAATTAGTGTTTTATCAGAGTCCTAAATAAAAGAATCACCAGCCGAATACTTATCTCAGTTTCCAATTTCGCCGCAGCAAGGCCTTATGAACCTTGAGACCTGGACCAAATCTTGCCATGTCTCTTTCTGCCTGTCTTGGTTAGAGATTAGATTGGATAGTGTGTTGTTAGTAGTTTTTAACTGACACCCCAAAGTTAACATTTTCTTACCAGACAAAAAATTTATACCTGATCAACTTCGACTGGTCAACCAACTACCCTATAACAAATTGCAGCAGTAATAATACTGCAGTACATGAAAAGTTTGGATATGGACCACACGAACCTGAGACAATATATGAGAAAGCACGTTTACAGCACATAATAAGGCGCAGATTCTGTGCAATAATGCAGTACTAATGCGCTATTTTATATGTTTTCTTGTGCTTTGTCTTGTACTTATTATGTGCAAGTAACACACAATAACATATATCCATACATATACACATAATAACATATAACCATATATACATTTACAATCTAACCCTCTATGGTCACATTATTGGGATGCAAAAAGCTGTGATTACAGTATAAAGAAGTGTGGTGTGACTAATATAGAGGTTTTTTTATATATTTATAGATGGTTGGTAAAAATAAATTTGTAACTATATAATTTTGTAACTATACAGTCAGAGATTTTTCCAAATATGGATATCAATTCTGGAATGCTCTACAGAAACTTCTTGAGCAATGATTGGCTTATAATCACGCTTTTTGGCTGAGGGTTTCTTGATTTTTTGTATTACTTGGTCACAGCTGGTACAGTAGCTATATATATGAAGAGTAGAGAACCCATAATTTTATAATCAATTAATAATCAATCTTAATCAACATTTTTAAAAAAGTAGGTGAGGCCTGAAAGAATCTAATGATTTTGCTATAGGTGGTTTAATTTCTACACTTTTTGCTTTTTTTCTTAGGCATTCTAAACATTTTTGTAATATCATAGAGTTTTTTTGGAACCTTTACTTCTACTACTGTACTAAAATTAACTTATCAACGAACCCATTTATAACTTGATTATAAGATAGCTGCGCGTCGTTGTTGCACTAAAACCAGAAACGAAATAATTATGAATTATTTAAACAAATTTTAAATCTAATTATTTAAAAAAATAAGGCTTAATACTATAATAGTTTGTTTTATTTATTACTATGATATCAAATTAGAAATAATTTATAAATGATTATTATTTTTATTTTACCTCTAAGTATAATTAGTCCAAGTATTTAAAATAAGCTATTTAAAATTTTTAATATTTAATTTTACTTATAATTATAAAGAATTTTATTAATTTAAACATTTAAAAAGTTATTCTAGTTATAAATATTTACTCTTTAATTTATTTACTTATATTTAGTACTTAGCAAATATAAAAAAAAAATTCATTAATATAGGCAGTTAAATAAATTATTCAAGCCTGAATTTGCAAATTCGCAGGTTACAATAACATTTGAAATGCGCTCACAACTAATTTCAAAATTGAATTCAGACTATAGTTGCAGGTGAAACTGGTGAATACTAATGATACTACTGGTGAAACTAGCAAAACTAATTACAGTATAATGAATATAGTGAAACTTGAAATTAGGTTTATCTGCAACTATAATTCAGATACTAGTTATAAATACTATTTAATTGCATTAATACATAGTAAATATTAACTATTTTATTAAATTAAGTATTTAAAATAAGTAATTGTCTGAATACTTGCTTTTTTTTCAATTTGTAAGTTATGTATATATATGGGGTCTGTGCCTTGAAAATCAAGTTATGAGATATATAATTTACTATGTCTTATAACTGATTTTCAAGGCACAGACCCCATATATTTGTTAATCTAAATATATAATTAAAATAAGCTACTCATAATATTTATTACTTAGCTTATTCCAGATAGTTGAAGCATAAAAATTATTAGCATTTACAAATTGTAAAATAGTGACAAGCATAAAGTTAGCATATAGTATTAGATCCTTTCACTATTTTCTTTTATTAAATATAAATTATTTCAATAATCACTCAATCTTATAATCTTTATACATCTTTATAAATTTATACTTGATTCTAAAATGGTTAATGATTTTAATCAAGGCCACACAAAGTTAATTTTTTTATATTGTAGTGGCAAATTAATTGCAATTTTTCGAACTCAATTAATTATTGCGGTTTGCAAAAATATGTTAAATTTGCTGATCGAAAAAAAATCGATGATTTCCAAATTCTACTCTAGTATACTATTCTGTCAGAAATGCAGATTATTTGACCAGAATTAAAATTGGTTTGCTATAATTCTGGCCAAATGATCTGCAAATTGGCCGGAATTATGAACAAGGTATTCTCAACCGGGTTTAAATCACCACCTAAAAAATTTTCAGATCATGTGATATACATTAATTTATATACTCGTTGTTGTTATATTCATCATTATTGTTCACTCATATCAATAAAAAAGGGTTATTTAAAAATGAATCATATCATTAATCATGCAAAGTCACACTATCTGAAAAATTTTTGAGTGGCGGGTTGATTTTCTATTTATCAGATGATACGATATGGATTTTAAGCAATAATTATTCATTTATTAGCCAGAATATTAAGAATTTTCCATTGGTCACAATCTTGACCGGTCGGTCAAACCGCTCTGACCAGCTAATATCGGTCACAATCATGACCGTTCATGACCGGACCGTACCCATCCCTATCCCCGATAGATATTTGAATAAACTGTTATCATTCTAAACGATAACCTCCCGATAAGTAAAATCATATTAAAGTCCAAAATCCAATGACCCATATTAGAGCCTCGTGACATAATCTAGAGCTCTATTTCGACTCTAGTTACGGACCAAGTCTCTCCACGCCTCAATCGTTGCCTTACCGATAGAGTTAATTTTAGTTAATGTTAGTAGTGCATAGTTGCTATATTTAAACAGAGGGTACATTTCACACCCTCACAACGTACGGAAAGTTCTTATTTTGTGATGTGATATAAACCCAAAAGCGTAACCTAGTATAATAAGTGTGAAAATAAAGATTTTAAGCTAGGACGTGAGAATCATGTTAGAGTCGGTTAGGGATTATAAGCAAAACAGATAATATATACTAACATTCCACTTCGCGGCACGTGTAACCAATCATTTGCAAAATTACTGTATCAATGTTATCCGGCAATTTATGACCATGATACATAGGGAGTTATCGGCTAAATTTTAATTTGAATGAACATGATTACTTCGTAACACATGAAAAAATAAAAAGAAGAATTATCACATGAGTTTGCCGGATAGCATTAGTAATCACTAACAATAATAATCGATAGAGGCTATATGTCGATGATCTTGAGTTTATAATTTCACTCTAATATGATTTAAAACTACATTATAATGAACCAATTTCTAATAACAAATAAACCATCTTTTTTTTTAAAGATGATTCATTTTTTTTTAGTCATTAAAAAAATTTTAACATTAATTTATAATAAATTTCTAGTTTGTAAACTTTTAAAATTTTCATTGAACAGGGCTTATATCATAACCATTTGTAACTTGTTATAAATTAAGCTGATTTATAATACAATATCAATTATTAACATTAATGCATGTTTGTAAAATTTTTGAATAAATTTATGTATTTGCTGTGTTGTTATCGGTGCCAAACTCTAAAACTAATGCTAAAAGGTTGTTGCTTGATTCCCCGAAAGTTAGTTACCTGCCAGCTCATTTTACCGACCCCATATCTCCGACAGAATGTTTCACCTACAGCATTTTTTGTTGACAGAATCTTTCCTCGACATACCATGTTTTCGACCTCCCCTTTCTTGACAGGACATATTTTTGAAAGACATTTTACTGACATGACGTATTTCAGAAAGAACATTTTTCCGACATGACATGTTTCCGACATCTTTTTCCGACAAGATTTTTCCCCGATTAGAATTTCGTTTAAATAGGTAGAGTGATATATTCGTGTTCATCACTTCACATGATGATAGTATAGATAGTGCTAGTAAACAAATGACGTATTTGCATGATTTCACGTGATGTGATGATCACTGAGTTTATCGTTCTTGTCGGAAGAAGTGCATTCAATAAAACTTAGTGTCGGAGAAAAGTCAAATTAGAAATATGTCATGTCAGATAAATGTCTTGTCGAAAGTATGAGATTTCTAGGAAAGGGGATGTTGAAAACATAGTATTTCGAGGAAAGATTCTGTCAACAAAAAGTGCTGTAGGTGAAACATTCTGTCGGGTATATGGGGTCGGTAAAATGAGCTTGCGGGTAACTAACTTTCGGGGAATCATACCAGAATCTGCTAAGATTAATGCTAATAGATAACTTATGTAACTATTTGTTTCACAACTGCACTGATATACAGTTTTGATCAGCCAAACTCTACCACAGATACGTTGTGAAGGTGTAAAATTGTAGCTGGAATTAAATTTTTTATTATAAGTAGATCGAATGCATATTTAATTATGATGTATTGAATAGAATCGATTCTGCGGTGGCTCAGATCGAATATAGCCAAACTTAGTAATCAGAATTTTTCGAACCCCATGTATTTTTTTGCGCTTGGTGCACTGTACTTTTTGAACTGTACCATGTGTACTTTTCGAACCGAACTTTTCGCACCATCTGCCCCGTCAGAACTTTTCGAACTTTCTGTATTATTTGTACCGAACTTTTTGCACTTCTTGAATTTTATTTACTCTCTGTACCTTTCGACTGAACCTTCTGTACTTTTCGTACTTTATGATGTAATTATTTATTTTTAGTAGCATTAGTGAATTGGTTGGGATAATGTGTGCCATATTAATGTAAAAACTATAAATACAATGTCTTTTGTCTTCACAGAAAGGTAGCGTTTAGCTTTAACTCAAGCTTTTAGCTCCAAAAAAGGGAAGAGCTTAGTGATAATCTTCGAAATTAGAGTGGAAGTGTTAGCTCTAGTAGTTCCCCGATACATCCTTGAATTAATAAACAATTATTGTTATAAACGAATTAACCCCGATAAATGAAATTGTATTAAAAGTACAAATCCCGTGACCTCATATTAAAGCCTCGTGATATAATTGAGAGCTATAGTCGACCCTAGTTATTCGGACTAAGTCTATTTTGGGTTTGGGTCAAAATCCCGACAAACAAAATCCCGACGGCCCGACAAAAAAATCCCAACAATCATAAAAAAGCTTTTCTTGAGCAATTTTACTATACCGGTAAAATCGCCTAAATCAAACCCTAATCTAGGTGATCACCCTAACCCTAACCTAAGCACTCACCCTAACCCTAACCTAACTTAAATAAACTTAATAATTTTTTGTTGTCGGGATCGTCGGGATTTTTATTGTCGGGATTTTTTTGTCGGGATTATGACCTGTCGGGATTTTGACCGGCACCCGTCTATCTTAACCTCCAATCTCGCCAAACCAAGACTCTCCGAAGCTTGAGACCCAGACCAGATGGAGTGCCTCATATTAAAAAGGCCCATTTTGACATATACCTTGTTTTGAGATAATCGAGTTTAATTATTTGTTTTGGTTTTCGGACTGATCCGAGATTGGGTAAATTTCACGATTTTGATTGGTTAAAGGTAACAGGTTACTATCGGGTAATCTCGTAATGTGCTTGGCCTTAGGCAGCCTCTTGTAATTTTTCTTTTACATTATCTCAATTTTTTATTATGTGAATCGAATTTAATTTATAATTGAAAAATGTCAATCATGTCAAAATTTACATGAAACTAATAAAAACTCATTTTTCGAAAAATTGCAAAATGGGCCTTTTTAATATGAGGCACTCCAGATATTCCACGCCTCTTTCTGCCTGACATTTCAAGGTTTAGAAGTCCTGAGCGCTTAGTAGAGTAGATTTTAGTTAGTGTTAGTAGTGTATTGTGATGACATTTTCACGGAAGGTTCATTTTAGCCCCTCACAACGTGTAGTTTCCTTTATACATTTTATGTAACAAATTTTATGACAACAAGATAAATATGTGGATTGCAATATATTATTGTTTTGCGAATTAGTGTTAAACGCCTTTTTTCGTGATATCATGACGCAAGGATCACATAATGTCCCAAAAGAGGGACTTGTTATTTTTGTCGCTGAGCCACACGCAAACATGGTAAGCTGTATTTTTAATAGTTTACAAAATATATAAAATTTATTTTTAGTTTTATAACAATCTGTTGATGGAATGGTCTTTACAAAACATTGTCCACGGCTATTTTCATTAATACAGTAATTGCAAAAAAAAAGTTACAAAATACAAATATGTCGGTGTTTTTTTTTATTTATGTCATTAATGCAAATAGTATGATATATTGACCATATTTTCGCTAATCTTTATAACCAGAGGTTAAGACAGAACTTCTCTATTCAGTTACATTGGTAAGGTCGAAAGATTTTGTTGAAACAGGGAAAGGAAGAATTTGCTAGGTCAACAGCAAGAAAATTCTCGTCATAGTTGGTATTGATACGGAATTCACAAAGTAATTAAAGATAGGAGGTATATTACTCTACCAAATTATTATGGTTTATCTGAAATATCTGAAATACTATCGGATACGGAAATAGCTATCAAAAAAGAATTCAAAGGTTTAAAAGCTTTAATAATTTTAACACAATCCAATGGAACACCTTATAAATACTTACCACGCATTATCAAAACTAGTCTATAAGCTATGATTGAGATGCTAAATACTGGAAAGTGCATTGGATATTTCCGGAAGGTAGAGTCGTGATCGAACTGAACTCTTAGATTTAAAAGGTTAGTTTTGCTATTATATTACATGTTGATTAAGTTATGTTTGCTTTTTACAAAAATTTTACTGCGTTAGTGGGTTTGCCAATATTACTTTAGGTGTTATGGCAGCAAATCCTAGTCAGTATATCAAGATTGTTCCGTTGTGGTTTGCTAAAATTATTATGAGTTCATTATTAACAAACACTAAATATCAAATATGCTAACACTTTAAATTTTATTTTCCATAGGTTTAATTATTTTCATGTGCATCAATTCTGTTCCCATGTTATTGTTAAATTTTGTTCACCTATTTCAATTCCACTTGAGTTAATTGAAATATAATAATAATAGTCAGTATAAAAAGGAAGATGTGGTAAATTATTGGAAATTATTTATAACAGATTGAAATCAGTAACAATTAATACGCCAAATTACGAAACATTAATTGTATGTCTGAGATTTATATAATACTCCAAGAATAAAAAATTCAATCATTTTATATTGTGTAGGTCAATCTCACAGCTCATCAACTGATAAAATTAAAGATTCATGAAAAAATTGAAATTATATCAAAGGTTCATTGATGGCTACATAAAATTTACGGATGATCCTCACGCTCAAGAGGTGCGCAGCCAACAAACTACTTTTAAAGAATTTAAAACTTTAATATTATTGCTATACCGAATGTTGCTTTTAAGCTTGTGTATATTTTAGTTCTTCCTGGTAAGTTTGATTATTTGAATTTTAATTAATAAATTCATATTTGCTAATCTGGGTTTCATTAAAAAATATAAATATAATAATAAGGATTATTACTAAATCTTCCCATAATTATGGATGCACATTTTAATTTGTTCCAACAAAGCAGGTTAGTTTTAGTTTACTTATTAAAAATGTAAGTTTTCATTGGTCTTTGTTCAGAAATTGCCAAAAAATCAAGTATAATGATCGCAGGACATCATGTTATTATAGCGCTAATCTTTTTTTCTTTAGAGACATACGGAATTTATACATTCATAATAAAGTTTCTATAGTACAAATATCACTGGAATTTTATTCTAATTTTGGAATACCTTCACAAATAATTGTTCTTTTAATTTTATTGGTATATGATGATTCAATTATTCGGAGAATGTTTAATTAAAATGCAAAGTTGATTAAGTTTTTAACATTTTAATTGTGATCATAAATATTCTTCACAAATTCTGTAGACCTTTATTACCTCTCGTCTTTTCATTCTACTAGGCACAAGGCATTTAAAACAGGTTCGTGATAAGCTTTCAACCAATATAACAGAACTAATATATAACTTAATAAAAACATATAATACGTATTTAACTTGGATAAAAAAAATGCGTATGTTAAATATAATAATATAACCACGCTCTGGGGTTTAAGTCTCTCCCTAAGCGGTGACACTTGCATGAGATTATTGTGCTTATGTCACATGAATTTATCGGAACAAAATATATAATATCATTTGTTGAGTAGTAGTTCTTTAAGATTTCAATCGTAGAAAAGCAATTACTCTATATGCTTTTATATTAGTTTTGAACATTATAATTTAGCAAATACAGTAGATTGAACTGTTTAACTGCACTGAGTCGAATTATGTTGATCATTGGCCAAATTATTGAAAATAGTATTATCGTAAACAGTTAAAATGGCTAAATGGTTGATTGTTAAAAAATTTTAGGTAGTTTTAATTAGGGATGGCAAATAGGTCTTTCACTCCGCTTCCCTCTGTTCCAGCCCAAAAAAATAAAAAGTGCAATTTAATGTTTTTACTTATGGCAAAAAAAAATACAATTTTATTTCGTAAAAAAAAAAAAAACAAATAAACTTGCAATTTTTAAATACTGTGCTCAATTAACTAAATAATGATTCTTTTATGATTAATGTTTTAATTTTTTTTAAAAAACTGCACTCAACTAAATAAGATTGATCCGTTTAAGATATATTCATTATTAAAAAAAAAAAACACTTAATAATAATAAAAATAAAATTTAAATTAAGCGCTCTAGTGTTTAATGTAATTTTTTTTGACCCATTTCAAAAAAATACAAAAAATTTTTTTAAAGCATTTATTTTAAAGCATACTACTAAAGAAGTACCGGTACTAAAAATATATTTGACCTATTTTGGACTTACCAGGAACGGAGTACAAAGTACGTAGTGTATGTACCAGGAACGGAGTACAAAGTACGTAGTGTATGGTTTACAGGCATTTAAAATGCCTTTTGTATCTGATTGGTTAATCTATCCTTGTGACTTTGAATGTATTTCTATATTTGTACATACTCTATGGGGCTTTGATCTACTGTATCGCAAAAAAAAAAAACCAGAACCTTATGCAAAACTGGTTTAACCTGTAACTCGCTGAAAATCCACTTTCCGTTCCTGGTTTTGCGTGACAACGTCGCGCAGTTACTTATTAATATACTACTAAAAATTAAATTGCTTCGTTAACGTACTTTAACATACAACCGTATAGTCGCGAAATAACGCTATTGAAAATCGAATCCTTCAAAAATAGCCACGGTGTCCATGGGCATTCCGAACTAACACGCAGTAAAGTAACATATAATCATTGTTGGAAAAATGATATACAGCCAACCTTCCATCAATGCATCCTTTATAAATGCACTTTCTATGATACGTACGTATTACACCCGAAGATCAATCCCATAAGTCGACCTTTTTATTAAAATTCACTACTAGATGTTGGACCCGTCATTAAATGATAGGTTAGATTCAACTATTTTTAATCAATTTTACAATATATAATCTATTATAATAGAGCTTATCCGTTTTCATATTAAATTTAGCGGATATTCGACGGATTTTATATTAAATTTAGTATCCAAGTGATCAGATCCAAGTTCTATATTGTTATTATGACAATATACAGATTTACCCAATATTCACGAGATATAGGTGAACATTCTACATCTTCTTCAAATATCCATTACATAATGTGCGAGATGTAAAATAGTGTTGAATAAAAATAACAGTCACGAGTTTTACCCAATTTTCAGGTGTATGTGAAAATCAAATAGTTGAATCAAGCAGTTATACTAACGGCTCATTATGATTATTTATCACTGTTAAATATCATTTTAATAGTTCTTTATGGTTAAATAATCATACTAATAGCTCATTATGGTTAGCGATACTAAAATTCCTTATTGTTGTGTTAGATAATCATCCTAACAGCTCTTTATTGTTGTGTCATGAAACCATTCTAACAAGCTTTTTAGGATAAGTATTAAGTATTTGGATTAGGATGGTTGAGATACTGCTGAGATATAGCTCATGATTCGTGAGACATTTGATCAACTTTCATCAATAAAATGCAATCTTTAATTGACTATAATGAGTTTATAAATAAATTTTTTCAAAATTCTTTGTATCGAGGTTTATATACTGAATAAAATCTTAAAATTTATAATAGAAGAATTAAAAGGTACACATATATAATAGAGATTAGTTTAATAGTGGAAATTGCCGTTCTTATAACTTTATGAATTATTAGCAAATTAACGATTAAATTTTTTAGTTATATTATAAATTAGGGTAGTTTAAAGAAGAGTGAACCCAGTGATGATCTCGAATTGTATCACCCTCGATTTAATCACATATATTTTAGATTGTAAACAAATATCAGATGACATTTATGAAATCGGATGATGCTTAAATCCACGTGACCCCATATCCTAAAATTTCCGAATCTCATGTAACCAATTGACACTACATAATCAAAACAATCAAACGCTATAAGCGGCCAGAGGCAAAAAGCTTCTATAAAACCACCAACAAAAAATATTTTACCTCATGGTTAGGGTTAGGGTTTGGGTAGACTTTTGATATAGCTAGAAGGTCTTTTTTATATATAATCAAGTGACCAATCAAAATTAACAGGTGATTATATCGAGGGTAATACAATTCGTGATCATCACTGGGTTCACTCTTCTTTAAGTGTCCCATAAATTATTTGATAACAATATAAGTTACGGTATTAGCTTTTATTTAAACTCAAAACCCAATACATAAGACTCAGACCTATGAAACATCGCCGTTTTTATTACTAGCAATATATTTCGCACATAATACTACTATGTTATCAGCTCATTCGCCCCTCGATTCTGGTATGATTCCCCGAAAATTAGTTCCCTGCCGCAACCTACAGCACTTTTGTTGACAGTATCTTTCCTCGACATACCATGTTTTCGACATCCCCTTCCATTGACATCTCACATTTTCGACAAGACATTTATCTGACATGACATATTTCTAATTTGACTTTTCTCTGACACTAAGTTTGATTGAATGCACTTTTTCCGACAAGAACGATAAACCCAGTGATCATCGCATCACGTGAAATCATGCACTATGTCATTTGTTTACTAGCACTATCAACTTGGCCTAAATTATACTATCACCTATCCCTAATCTAGCCCTAGCCCTAACCCTAATTTAGGCCGAGTGCTTAATCATGTGACTTGATGAACACGAATATATCACTCTACCTATTTAAACGAAATTTTTAATCAGGGAAAGAACTTGTCAGAAAAAGATGTTGGAAACATTCATGTCAGAAAAATGTTCTTTATGAAATACGTCATGTCAACTGTTGGCTGGGGAAAAGGGATATCAAAAAACAGGCTAGCTATATAAATGGGAGTATGGTAGGCTCTGATAGGTTTAGGTTATGGATAAAATAGTCCAAGTCTAGTACTTAGTAGATAGTATAAAGATTGTAAGCAATATATTGTAATGATTAATATATATCCAATAAAGTCCAGAGGCATGACCTCACCTTAACAATAAAAAAAAAAAATTGTTTCTCGTGAAATTTTACTAATAGCCACAATGACCACTATATTTTCCTAACCTTAACTCTAATTATAACGCAGTTTTCTTGCCTTAATTTTACACATATTTTTACTTAGAAAACAAAACACATTTGTTTTGATTATCACATTACACTTGATCCTAAATTTTGATTAGTCAAAATTACAAAATTACAGAGTGATCAATTTTTTGTGGGAGTGTGATGAAGCTCTTGATGAAACCCTTGTCAATTGTAGAAGCTTTTACATTGAATCTAAACAGAATATTTTTTATTGCTAGCATTTCACTAGCAACAGTGGAGCGTAGGATCAACTTATACCGGGGGTCACCAAATTCTGGGTCGGGATACATCGGAGTGCATCAGAATCATGGTCAGCTGGATTGGAATTGATCGATTTTGCAATCATAAACAATTTTACTAATGAAATCATATCTATTCATTAAGTAATTTGCTGCAGAACCTGCTAATGGCTAAGGCAAAATGCCATCCTAAATCTAACACATAGGACCCAGTGTTTTGATAATCTTCCTGTAAAAATTGCATAGAGAACACTTGATTTTTTGAACCATCAATAATAACACTAATTCTATGAGCATCTGTTATTTTATTTGCAGACTAAAACTATATTCTCAAATATCTTTAATTCGTACTGAAGTTTTAATCACTCGCTAGGTGTTTAATTCACTCGCTGAGAGGTTTATACACTCATCGAGAGTCTATAACCCTCATTTATGGTCTAGCAGGGTACCCTCGTTGAGAGTTAAAATCACCCAACTATGCTACAAACTATGCAAAAATAGAAATATATAAAATAATACATAATAATAAAATACTATAACACTGCCAATTTGTAGAACACCTATCAGATATATTTGGGTGATTGTTGCAAATTATCAGTTAATGTCAGATTGATATCAAAAAGATAAAAACTGAGAAAATATAATAATGAACAAAAAATCAACTTTACATAGACTAATTTATTTCTATTATGAAAGAAATGAATAAAGACTTATGCTTTATCAAAATCATCATGAGTTTGTTATTTATTATTGGTTTTGGCATGCATCATTGGTTTGTTTTGTCATGCGTCATGGGTTTCATCATGCGTTATGGGTTTTGTCATGTGTCATGGGTTTTATTATTCGTCAATTCGACAATTTGAAGTTGCCTGATAAAATGGTTTCGATATGCGTCAATGACGCAGGTTGCGTCATACATCAGGCATCATTATTTTAGAACATGTTCAGATCCAAGATAGAAAATTCAGAATGGTCAATTTTATACTCTCTGGTCAGCCAATTTCTTGTTACTCCTTAAAATAAAGAGCATAACATACATGCATATATATATAAGGAATTTTAATTACTTATTAAAATAAGAGCATAACATGCATGCATAATATATGCAATTTTAAGGGTAGGGTGAATGTAGATCATTTTTCATATGATTTACGTTGTACAATAAAATTACATAGTACCACAAAAATACACCCCTGATAAACTTTTTAAACTCATAACCAATTTTTACCAAAACGTGACAGCACATAGAATAAGGTTTAGTCTTTATAGTCATGAAATTCTAGAACTTCGTGCATTTAAAAAAAAGTAACTTTTATATATCGTAGAATTTTCTTAGGTGGATCCTAATTTCCTTAGGTCGCACAAAAAAAAAGAGGTTCTATCCGTTTCTAGAATAAATAAACATCCAATCAAATTCAAATAGAATCTTATAATACTTGTAGTAAAAGAGACTAATCTCAAGACACGTACCCAATAACTTTCAGAGGTTTGAGATCCCGATGTTCATTTTCTTGATAATTTTATATAAATAAATCGTATAGTGGCCAGCACAGGATTACACGCTAATGTAATAAAAAAAAATTGTATCCATTTTTTACCTGTTTAACCTAACAATTATTCCCATCCTTCCCAAGTAACGACTAGAGATTATCAAATACAATATTAAGGGCAGACGGCACTGACAATTCAAACGTATGTAAGTATGAAAGTATGAAGTTCTTTACCAATATTTATTTTATTTTTTCTTTTTTCAGCAAATTTATTAAGCCATTATCAATAATTATGTCTATTTTTTATTTGTCTTCAGTATATAGGCGAATTGAGTAGTTGAAAAATGAAAACATATATTTATTATAATGTATATATGTTGTAGGTAGACTAATTAAAAGGGTTGGGGGAATTGATTTTAAGAATAATGAAACAAGACAAATTTTAAGCAAAGTTACTATTGAGATGTTTTGTGAGTTTTATTTATAAAATTCAGTTTGTTCTTTTCCAAATTCACAAATTTCAAATTATTATAAAAAGCTCCATTATAATTATGCTATGCGCCTAAGAATTATATACAAGAATTCTTTATTATTTTAATACAGTCAGACCTCTCTAAATGCATCCCCCCTAAATGCATAACCTCTTTAAATGCATATTAATTGTCTGTCCCATTGACAGGCTTAATAAATAAATGCATACTCTTTATTCTGTATATGCATACTATTTTCTTGGCCCATCTATATAAATCCCTCTATAAATGCACATCATGTGACCACGGGCCAATCAAATCAGGACTACATGTTATGATTTGTATATCATATGACTTGCTTAATTGATAATCCACCTATCAACTGGAGAATGGCAAAATGTAGCATGCTTCATCTAAAAGTCTTTTTCATACTAAGTTAATGATACATGTCCACTAATTGAAAGTTGTAGAGCTCGTCAAAATGCATCTAACGGTAGTTAAATCATCTAAATCGGCCCAGTGGATGGTGAGTTATCGTCGAAAAACGATTGCCGACTATAAAATTACATATGAAAATCACTATAGGCGAAATGTGGCATGCTTCTATCTAAAACATTTTTTCTTACTAAGTTAATGATACACGGCTACTAATTGAAAGTTGTAAAGCTCGTCGAGACGCATCTAACGGTGGTTAGATCATCCAAATCGGCCCAGTGGATGGCGAGATATCGTCGAAAAACGATTGGCCGACTATATAAAATCTCTGTAAACAAACATTGTTTACATAGAGATTTTATATAGTCGGCCAATCGTTTTTCGACGATATCTCGCCATCCA
>QKWP01000074.1:218783-274178 GCA_003550325.1 Gigaspora rosea
ATTCTCTTTACATTCTTTTTCAAATCCGCATCATCCTCGAGTGCTGCCAATTCCGTTTTCATATCATAAACCAATATTACTGATTCATACTGCATCTTTGCCTCTGTCTCAAAAAACTCGTTTAATCGTTACCTAGAAAAAGAAAGTGTGTTAGTTGTAACCACAGACAAGAAAAAGAACAATATGCATCTACAGTATAGCAAAAGTATAAAGAAATTATACTCCCGAAAATATTTCAGATCCAGAAAGGACGAAGGCATTTGAAAAAAAAGGAGTTAATAGTTGAACGTATTTATAGAAAAGAAAACAAAAAAGCAACACTTTAAAAAAATTCGGTAAAGTATTTAAAAATTTTTTGTTCTTTAAATCAATAAGTAAAAAAAACTCTAACTTACATTTCCGTATTGCATGCTTTACCGCAATGCTCGAATCTAAGATTAAAAGTCTTTTATGTATGTACGTACCATAGAGTGCTGCATACAAACTCGATTTGTAACCGAGGGATATGGTACGAGAAGAAGGTTAAAATTCAAAGCAAACGATTCTTAGTAACGAGGCTTAGCGAATTCATGGAACGTTCTAGATTAAAGATTTACGTTCGATTTCCATGTATGTTACATGAAAATGATGGATCACTGATTACATATGAAAAATGATCTACGTTCACCCTACCCTTAAAGTAAAAATAAAAACAGGAAGGTAAGCATGATGAGATAGTAAACAGAAGGTTATGTACAATAGCAGAGAATTAGATAAATAAATTAATAAACATATTTTCTTAAATCGATAGTGTGGTTATTGTGTCACATTGAATAGAATTCATCGATAAGAATACGCTTTTTTAATTTGTAATACAAATAAATAAATAATATAGTAAGTAATAAATATCTGAAAATAGAATATACATATAGCACAATAAATTATATTAAATAATAAAGTAAAAAAAATAGATAGTAAATATTAGCTTAGCAAAACACTAAAGATCATAGAAATCATATTAATTTTAAGATTATCAAATCATCTGGGCGGGAAAAAATCCGAAAATAAAAAAGCAAAAAATACAAAAATCTCAAGATGCAGAACAGAATTTATACTAAACAAATACTTTTGTTGGTAAAATAGCAAAAAACATATAAAAAGATATAAAGTAATGTAAGCAAAATTGTTGTTTAGCACAGAGCTGCAAGAGCATGAGCAAGAGCATGAGCACTAGAGTATAGTCTATAAAACGCGCAGAAGCAAACATAAACATAAGCACAAAAGCAAAAAAAAGGCAAATATAGGGGTTACAACTTTAATCGAACTTTTTTAATGCTTTAATGAAGAAAATTCAAACGTTTAATAATTAAAATGCTTTTTTTTTGGCTAAATTCAAGACGAAATCATCAAGTATTTTTTTTTGGAAAAGGTTTTTATTTTGTGAAACATCAAATAACTCAAATAATATTAATAAATATTTTTTCAGTTACCTACTGAATTTCTACTGAAATTAAGATACATTATACAAAATACAAAATAGTACAAAGTTGAATAATTTAAATTAATCTACCGATTAATTATCTTATGCTAACGATTAAATGCAAAACTATTTGTGAACTTAAATAATTAAATTAACTAATCTCCAAAGTTGAATAAATTTTGACAGTCAAATTAATTTCAGTTTACTAGCCTTACAAACTGGCCTTAACTATACTATGGACTGGATTTAGACTACCATTCACAACAATAAATTGGAGGCATCCAGCAACAATCAGGATAAACTATTGACGTACATGCTCCATCATTACACTCGACGCCGTCACTGCAATCAGCATTAGTTTTACAGGATTCCCCGCGTTTAGTATATACAGCTACCAATTAAAATGTTGAATGCTTGGTGAGAAAATAGAAATATAAATGTTATAAATGAAATAATTAATTTAAAATTTTTTTTACCGTGAGGGATTGCGTGAACTGTCAGGCCATGGATGATACAAATAAGAGCGATAAACAAGTAAATTATTTCATTGTGAAATACTGCATTAGGGATTAATATTGTTTAGAGATGTTTATATTTATTTTTTATCTGAACTTCTTTTGATTAGCTCCTATATATATATGTTTTTTTTTTAATCAATGATGAAGCAGAAGCTAAATCTAGTGATTTGAAGAATATAATTTGATATGTTAAATGAATAATCTGTAATTATTTTAAAGGCGAGTTTTACAAATAAATTAACTTCTATTAAAGGGAGAATAACAGATTAATAATAATGATTTTCGGTTTATCTTTTGAAGTGAAAGAAAAAGAAAGATATAATCAGTGCTACAGTTTTAATATTATAATTAAGACTCGATTCAGGTGGATAATGGTTTGTAATGATAAATCTGAAACTATTATAGAAAATTTTGCATCATACGTATTGCCCATCGTTCACGCGTGGATCATATGAAACTAATGTTAATGAAGATTAAAAATATTATTAATTGAAATTATGAATTATACACATGATGCTGTAAATCAATAAGAAAATTTACAATATGTCAGTATGAAATTCACTAGACCAGTTTTCATTTTACATGTATTAATTTATCAGAGCTTCGGATCAGATAACTGATAGCATTTTAATTTTAAGCATAATTTTAGTCGGCCAAGTTATAATTAAAAATCGTTTAATTCTTGGCACTTTTAAGTTTCTTTAACTATTATATAATCGGTTTGAGTTGCGATATTACCTTAAAAAAGAATTTTCATACGACTTCATATGACCAATATTATGCTATATTATAAAGTATGATTTACCAACCAAACATTTTTGATCTGATGATCTATTAAATCCAACTTTTATCATGCAAGTTAGTGTCAATAATATCGTGTTATAGTTAAGTTTAGGGTAATAATAACTCAGTTTATTAGTAAAATGTCACAAGGAACATTGTTAATGAGGTCGCAGGATGTAGTATCTTAGTTAAAATTTGTGTTTTTCATGTTTTCTTGCAAAAAAAAAGTAGGTTTCGCTTCGATTTTACGTTACATCTGATCTTGAAATTTTATTGGTCAAAATCATAGGGGTGGGATTTTTGTGGGTGCGTTAGGGGGTTTATAAGTGACTATGTACATGAGATCTGCAGTCAAACTTCTTCGCAATTCCAGAAAGGAAATATCTCATCCTTCATTTTTATGATACAAATAAAAAACTTTAATTTAGTATATGAGGAATTAGCTCATTTCAAGTACTTACTATTATAATCAACACAAACTAAATAAATGAAATATGAAATCAAATGGGAAGTCTAAAATATATTTCAAATTCCAGATTTCTATTTACTATTTCAATACTTGTATTTTAATTAAGAATGCTTTCCGATTATTATATTTCATATTGATAATTTCTCGATAAGCAAAATCACAGAAGATCAATATGTACAGTATGGGGTAAAAAATACCTGTTATGTATTAGCACAGTACAAATTTTAAAATAGAGTATTTTTTACCCCACATCGTAATTTGGTTGATAAACCAGTAATACTGTAATATATTGCATCAAATTCAACGGATGTCGCTCAATTTCTCGAAAACTATTTCCAGAACTGGACACTTAGCCGACATCACAGGGTTAGGATTAGCATTTGACTAGTTGTGGCTATACATTTTTAGCTCTGTGATGAATAAGTGGCCTGTTGGTGAAATTTCTTTCGGGGAATCGTACCATAACCGCTCGTATACAGTATAATCAAATTATTTAATTTGATCAGATCTGTAAGGTATGAGGCAAAAATACCACTATTTTAATTCTGATCATCCGTACCACACTGTTGCACAGTATGGAGAATTATAGCAGATCAATATGGTACCAGTATGGCACAGATTTTAGGATAAGATTATATAGATAACCAAGTGGGTGTAAAATACCCTTATTCTGTACAGTTATTATCATTACATATAATATTAAAATAGATCAATATGGAAGATCAGATAAGTATGTTATAGGGTTGTAAAATACCTATTTTAAAATCCTACCGTGCTTGCTTTGGTTTTATAT
Source organism: Gigaspora rosea (assembly GCA_003550325.1). NCBI lineage: Eukaryota > Fungi > Glomeromycota > Glomeromycetes > Diversisporales > Gigasporaceae > Gigaspora > Gigaspora rosea. The sequence continues at coordinate 222,806 of QKWP01000074.1, forward strand.
TATTAAGGTTTGGTTTTTTAGAATTGGTATTTTACACCTAAGGCCACAAAAAGTTAAATTTTCGTTTTGCATTACCTCTTCCAATTTTTTTTTAAGTCCCAATTGTTCCAATTATTCTTTTTTTGATATTTAATTTTTCCTATAAATTATTCCGGTATCACCCGATGGAGACATTAGCTTTCCGAAATTATCCGACAGGGTCGATAGAAAATCTGACTGTTAACCCCCTACTTTTCTGATTCCATGTTATGCAAAGCGTGACATTAACTTTATTTTTTATTTTTTTTATTTTTTTTTTTAAAAGCGAGGTCTTGCCTCAGTTTCTTTATTAAGTAAATATATGAAACATTTTTAGGCTATGCGATACTCTGTGCTATATACTTCTATCTAAAAACTGAAACTTGGGCTGCTTTACCCACAACCCATACTTTGCTATGTAGGGTCAAATCCCCCGCCTAGTCTACGATTGTATTGATAAAGTTCAGTAATGTGCTGTATCTCGTAAAGAGATGCTGCCATTTCTCAAGTTTTGTTTGTACATTTCGTTTGTACGTTTGTTCACAGTGTGACTCCGCGGTAGCCGTGGGGGCAGTTCTGGCAGTGTGTACTTTACTTCCGACCTGGGGCCCTTGCCCAGATGCTTCTGGTCAGCTCCGGCACCGGGGTACCCAGATTTCCTCGTATATCCTTTGTGCAATCTTGTGTAAGAGTAGGACCATTAGGTTTTGTTTCGATTTCGAGTGGGCATCTTTACTGCTTTGTTGATCTCCTGGGTTACAGCTGCTAGTAGTATGCCAAGCGTTACTCTGCTTGTACCCGACTGTTGGCTCATAATGCCTATGTGGTGTGTAATCGCTGTTACTATGTAGTGTGCGCTGGATTCTGAGTGGGCTTTGTATTTTGTAAGCTTTGTATGTACGTTTCTGATATGATCTTTTGTATACTGGTATCATTCTTCCTGCATGTAAGGAGGTGGTAATTACTTTCGGGAGCGCTCTGGCATCACCAACATAGTGGAGTTTGGTGCTTCTTTGGGTCCTGCTTGTGTAAAACCTCCATTGTGGGGAGCTTTTCTATTAGTAATTTGAGTTTGAATGCCTTTAATTTATCGTATTTAGGGTTGGTCTCCCTGGTCGTCGGGGAGCACCGAAAGTTTACATAATTGTAGAAAGCTTGCTAGTTTGCATCTTTGTACTTTGGGTCCCAGCATAGTAGGCGTATTTGTGATTGCCATTGAGCAATATGGGTGGCGTTTTGAATATGGCGGCAGAACCTACGCATGTTGTGCTCAATTGGTATCTGCATCCAGGTAGGTTGTAGATGTCCTGGCGCAAGTTTGTGTGTTGAATTTCGGTATTGATGAAGCATGTCGCTCCAAGGGCTGATACTTTTAGTTGGGATTCGTGCTCAAATGCAAATGTTAGATCCTTTCGAGCTATTAGTGTTTGCAATGTCAACTAGCTGGGTCCTTATGTCTTGTTGTACAATGTGTGTAATGTATGCGCTGGGGCCTCATAGACCGTCCTGGCCAGGTTTGCGAAGTGTTTATTTTTTGTAATAACTATTCCTGTTGCATTTTTCGGAAGAGTCAGGGCTATATGTATCAGGGCTGTTATAAGTTTTCTAGTTGCTGTTGGCCAGTTGGGTATTGATATGTGGACCTGGTGGTCTAACATTGGGACGCGGCATGTAATGACTTCCTCTAGTATTTCCTCAATTTTTCTTTGCTGAGGTACTAGTCAGAAGGTAACTGTCTTCAGCTTTCTCTGCTTTCTTTGGACCTCCCCCAGTATACTTTTAGCTTATTTGTCCTTGACCAGTACGTCTATGTAGTCTATTTTCGAGCTGATGTAAGGTTGGGCTTTGATTTCCAGTTTTGTCACCACTGTTTGCATGAGGTCTGTGACATGTACTCGTACTCTTTTCTTACTATCTACTGTTACTACTGTAAGATTGTCTGTGTGGAGCCACCTCGTACATTTTTTCTTCCCCAGCAGTGGGTTGTTTTGGAAGCAGCCTGCGCAGGGGTGAAGTTGGAGTGTTACTGTATCTATTGTCCAGTGATTCATTGTAGCGTATTTGTCCTTTATAGATAAGATTTGACCTAGGAATTTGTTGTTATTAAATTTTTCTATTGCCCATTCGGCTTTCTGTGCTAGTGTATTTTTGTATATGAAAGGATTTGGTGTTACGAGACTATCTCTAAAGGTGGTCCGAAGCAACTGTCAGATTGTTTCTGCCATTGATTGGTACTATTTGGGTTCTCGCCCTCGTGGTATCCATTTGGTATTATGCGGCAGCTAGAACCAGATTAAAGTGTCCTCATTTTTGTATGTAGTACATTGCTTGACATACCGTAAGTTGAGTTTGTAAAGTTTGGTTTTGATATAGTTTGGCCTGGGTAGCTCTTTGACAACTATGTCTATAAGAGTCCTGGGGTCAGCCAGCGGGATTGGCCACCTGCTTTGACTATTGTAGAAGGACAGGTGAAGCTGTGCAAGACTGGTTAATATCTTTGCTTGTGGCATGCTGTTTTCTGCTTGAGTAAGTCCGACTTATTGGTTTGTGCCACATTTTGAATTTACTGTAGGCGTATTTTTATGGATAATTTGTAAAAATTCCTATGGTTTATTTGTCTTTGCAGTGCAGCTGCATGCTGTTGAACTTGGATAATGGATATTGTTCGCACCCCATAAATCTGATAGTACTGTAGCATTGATGTAGGTACTGTTTGGGCCATGCTAGCTTTATGCTTGATAACTGCAACATACTGGCTCGTAATTCTTTCATTTATTGTTGCAGGAAGTACCACATTCTGGACCCGGTAGGCCACTTTCGCTAGGATTACCATATTAATTATATATGTCGCTTGTTTAGCCGTGAGTTTAGCATGTCGGACCCTTCATATTGCATTGCCTGATTGATTTGATCATAAAGGCTTGGTTTTTTGTTAAAGAATACCAGCAGCCCAAGAACCTAAAGCCTCCTGATTGCTGTATTGCCGGTATGTATTCTCCTCTGAATTTTATATGCGGGTTCTGTATTTGTGTATATAGGGTTGCGAGTACTGACTTGTTAGGGTTTACTTTGATGTTGTTTAGCATGAAAAATGAAGTGGCAATTTTGAGTATGTCTTGAAGTTCGCCTTGTGATCAGGTGACCCAGATCGTGTCCATATATGCCAGGGCAGGTGTGTCTAGTTGTAGACATTTTTCTTCGTTTGCTTGCTTATAGGTTGTATGCATCTGGTAGCCTTGAATTTGCCAATGGATACGTGTCAGTAGGGGGTCATAGTATATGCGCCATAGTAATGGGGTGATAGTTTCCCCCTGATCAATGCCGTCATGGACTGGGTATGTTCCTGTATTGCCCAGGTGGGTAATAACAGAGTTAATACGGTTAGTAAAGATTTATGTGATGAGGTGTGCTAGGTTGGTAGGGACTTTGATGTAGAAAAGGGCCTTCGTGAGTAGGGGAATATGAACAGAGTCATATGCCTTTGACATGTCCTGACTTAATAACCAGAGCTCTTTGTTGGATACATGCGCATCTTCTATTATATGCATAATGGTTGTTATTGGAATTTCAGTTGAGGTATTGGGAGGGCTACATAGTTGCTTTCATGGAGAATGGGGTACTTGCAGAGGACATTGTTCAAACGTTTCGTAATTATCTTAGTGAAAATTTTCCTGGAGTGCTCGAGCAGTGTTATAGGCCTGGTATCAACTAGTGATCCTGAGAATTGTTGCTTTTTCGATATTGGATAGATGTTACTTTTCTTCCACGCTTTAGGAATTGTTTTAAAGGTAATGCAGGCATTGTAGATGTTTAACAGCATGCTTAAGGTATGTTCATTTAGATGTTTTAGCATCTTGTTAGATATGGCTTGGGGTCCGGTAGCCTTTTTGACGGGTGACTCTTTAATTGTCAGTTCAAGTTCCTGCATAGTAATAGGTTCTGACACTCCTTGGTACCACTCAGCGTCGATTTCTGGCGATGACTCATATGACTCCTCCCATTGCAGCCAGTAGTTGCTATCTATTGGGTTGTACCTAGTACAATTCTCGTAGTGTTTTTTAATTTCCTCCTTTATTTCCTTCGGCTCGGTTATAACCCTCTCGGCTTGTTTGATATTTTCTAGTATCACTGGGTCTGTGTGTTTCTGTAGCACGCTGTTAATCATTTTTGTAGTGTTTTGGGAGAAATTTGAGTACTGCTTGTTAATGTAGTGTTCGAATTTTTGCTTGTGGGTCATGTTGTTCTCAATCTTCCTTGTCTGGTATTTCGCTTTTTGAGTTTGTTTCAGAATTGCGCAGTATTGAAGTTGGGCGGTGCATGTCTCCAGGTCTGCAGGTGGTTTAGGAATTTGTGTCGATCCCCATGCGTTGATTGCCTCGATTTCCTTTTCTAGCGTAGCAGGGTCCAGCATCTCAGACTCTGCTGTTTGTAGTGTTCTAATCAGGGTATTTATTCTCTGGAGCGCTGAATGAAGTTTTGAGACCTTTCTCGAAAAGGCATAGAAGGCCTTCGGACTAACTTTAATTTTTGGGATATTCTTGTCTGCGGCCTGCTTTATTGCTTGTTCGAGTATGTTCCAGTATCTGTTTAGCTTGTCCACTGAGTCGATTTGGGTCATTAGGCGGTGTTCACTATGTCTCAAGAATGCACTAGTATCGTGTGCAAAATTCTGCCAGGCGTCGCTAGTCATTTCTCTGTACAGGTAGATTGACCTTTTCTTTTTAGCTGTTCGATACTGTTTTATATGCTTGCTGGGATACCATACTGTTGCGATAATTTTGTGATCACTATTCGTGATTAGTTCTGCATCCAGTACCCGTGGCTTCGAGATCGCTGGGAGTAGGTTTTGTGTGATCCAGATATAGTCAATCTGACTACTTGAGTGCCCCCGGGACCAGGTATCAGTCTTTATATCGAAGTATTGTAGGAGGTTGGTCATGCCTTTCCCTGCCATAGTACTAAAGACCAGCAGCATCTTGAATTTTATTTTTGCGTGTATCCTCATTAAAGTCCCCAAGGGTTATAATATCGTAATTTCGAGCATTGGCATAGTTTATCCAATCCGCTATGGTCTGTTGTGTTAAGTTGTTGAGCGCAGTGTTATTGGTAGGTAGGTATACTGAAATAATTCTCAATTTCTGGCTACCGGGAAAGAAGAAATCAATGAAAATAATGGTGCCAGGCAGGGTACGTATGTTGTGTATATTAGGTTGAGGGCTTGTGAGTACTGCAAGAGCAGTGCCTCTGCAGGCCTCTTGTTTCTTTGTAGTGTCGCTATTGCTATTGGAGGTGTATATGTTGTAATAAGGGTTTGCAAGTTGTAAGTGGGTGGTCTTGGACTCAGCGAGCTTTGTTTCAGTCATGCTGATGATGTGGAAGCTTTGGTTATAACAGAACTCTAGCCAGGTTTGTAACTTTAGTGTCTTGTTGATGCCTTGGACGTTATGAGTACTGATTTGTATCTCTGCTAGTAGGTTTGTATGGTGGGATGTATGTTTAGGTGTGGTATTTGATGGTGTGGTACTTTCATGTGGGTTTGTTTGCATGATATTATTGCCTGTTAAAAAACTCCCAAGATGGTGCAGGGAGTGGTGGGAGGTTAATATATGATCAGGAATTCCATTAAAGCTAAAGTGGTCTCTAAGGAGTTTTATGGTTTGTATGAATGTGGCGTGAATTGTGATCGGTAATTCTATTTTTTGGGTGTCTGTTGTATCCTCCTTTCCTGCGGATAAGATTTGCTTAATCTCCTCCACTGTATCTGGGAGTTTAGGTTTGTTATCTCCGTTTGTGGCGGTTGTGGTAGTTGCAGGAGCTTGTTGTTTAGGTAATATGTCAATCCAACTGTCTGGAATTTTGGTGAAGTAGTAATGTTGTTATAACAACCATACGGTGTCCGTGAGCTGCTTAGAGGTTGAGATTGGTATAGTTAGATTGTATTCAGATATTTGTTGTGGGTCAGTTGTTAGGGTAGACTTGTCTGTATTGTTAGCAGTCATAATGTTTGTAGGTAATGGTAAGGTAAAATAATAATTGGGCCTGATTTCTTCTATAAATTTTCTTGCAGAACAATCATCCTCGATTGGGAATGTGAATTGTATTGTTGTTTTGATTTTCCTGGGGTCGCTTGGTAGTCTAGGTTTTGGCTTGATGAAATCGTTGGGTAAGTATTTGAACCTGTATAACTTTCGTAATTGCTTAGTAGCGGTCTTTAGGCTGTTGTCTTTTGATAAGTCTATCGGGAACAGATGTCTTATAGAGTGGTCCAGTTCTTGGTACGTGGTAGGGAGCGGCGGCAGTTTTTGCTCTTTAGGTAGAAGGTTGAAGTATGCTGCTAGGATTTTCTCTTCCAACTCGTAGTATTTTTTTAACTCTGCCCTGTAGATAGATAGTTCCATAGGTGTTTCCAGTCTGTTATTGGAAATTTGTGCCTTAGTGACTCCACCAGGTCCTTGGGGTCTTGTGGGAGTGCGTCACGCCTCTTAAAGTAGTTGTCTGGGAGTTTATCAAATTTATAAAGCCTTTGTAGTACAAGAACTATTGGTCTGGGTTTGCTCTATCAAATATGAGGAGTTCAAAAGGGAGCTCCTCTCTTATCTCGTCAGGTATGTCATTCGGTGATGCAGGCAGATCTGTGAGTGTGTCAGTGAATGCGTCTGAAATAGCTCTTCGCATCTCATCAAATTCCAATTTTGACTTGTGTTGCATAAAACCCCTACAGTACTGCACTACTTTGGCTATCCCTTAAACTGTATTCCAGACAAATTTGCCTGGAATTTTTAGAAATATTTACAATTTTTAAATAAAATAAGATTTTATTAAGAATATAGGGTATACTTTATTTATAGAATATTTTCTTTAAAATATATTTTATAAATTTTATTATGAAAATTTTTTAAAGTTATTAATAATCTTTAAAGTAATAAAAGTTTAAAGTTTTTATTTTAAAATTTTTACTATAAAATTTTTCTTTAGATTTTCTTAAATTTTATATGTTCCTGTCTATAAAAAAAATTTTTACTTCTAATACAAGTCTTAATTTTTACAAGTAAATCACAAATGTTGCAATAATAAAAGTTGTAATCCTTTTTATAAACTACAATATATATTAAAAACAAGAGGCTAGAGATAATATTTATAGAGTTCGCCAAGAATTAGTAAATAATTTTTTGGCTAAAATTTTTTCAAAATTTGTCTATTTTTAGCTTATAAACAACTTAAACTTTTTTTCTTATAATATAAAATTAAATACTACTATAATATAATCTTTATTTTTAAATATTATCAAAAAAAATTTTAATTAAATATTTTAAATTTTAAAAAAAGTAGATCATAAGTATATTTATAGCAATTTTCCAGACAAATTTGCCTGGAATTGCTTACAGTTTAAGGGATAGTGGTGATGTTTGTCCTATTAAAGTCTAGGCTCATCAAAAAGTCAGCTGCTATTTTTTTTCTTAACTTTGTGTGGATCTGTATTCTTGTTTGTCTGTCTGTGATGGCTACATTATTGACTTCCTTATAACATTGCATGCATATTTTAAACTCTGATTCGTATTCCAGTTGGTACACCGGTTTGTACTTGTTGGTCCTAGTGAAGGTGAGAAAGAAAGTGGTGTCTTGATATATAAATTTTTGCTTCACCGCTGGTGTGTGGGTGCATTGTAGTGGTTGTGTGGCGAATTTGTATGCTGCCAACCCCTCTATGCCTCCTCTTGTCTCAAGTGCCTTGACTATACAGTCATAATGCCATACCTCTGCATCAAAGTAGTCACAGGTTTACTGTGCTCTAACTTTTGTAGCCCCGCGTGTCCACTGTTCTATTTCGTCTATGTCCATTTGGTTATATTTCCTGCCTCGTGCAGTTACTTGACTATAGGTTGGCTTTGGTGTTGGGTACTGGCATGGCTTCTTATGGTAAATGGTGTGCTAATGCACAGCTCCATGTTTTCCATGCCTTGTGGCCCCTCTACGGTGTTTCCGTCAGGGTATTGGGAGTTGTGCATGTTGGGGGACAGGGATACCTCTAATTCCGGCAAGTGCGGGTCCTGTGTATTCAGTTTAAGCTGGATCCCGAATCAGGTGAGTATGTGGGGTCCTGCATATTCGAGTTTGTACAAGTTTCCATACTGGCAAGTACGTAGGGCTGCTATTTATGGTAATTGTTGTGTTTACACTATAGATGATCGTGCAGATCTGGTTATTATCTCCAACCGAACTGATTGACAGTGCATTTTCGGTACTCTGGTGGTTGGTCAGGTGATGCATTGACTGGGTGAGCCGTTATGCCCACTTTTTGGTATGAGTTCTTTTACGGTATTTGCGGCGTGGTCGCAACAGATTTTTTTGGATGTCCTTGTTTCTGAAGCTTCGTCCAGCTCCAAGTTCACCTGTATTTGCTTGTGGTTCTGAGGCTGTTGTTGTTGTAGAGGTAGTGGGTTCATGCCTCCTTTGTTTAGAGCCTTAATAGCTCTCTTGGGATGAGGTTCTGTGTCTTTTATTCCACCCGTAGGTGGTGCATATTCCTTGTCTGGGTCGGCGGCCTTTCTTCCTTTTCTTCTCTTTATCTTGACTTTTGTGGTGCTTGGCTGGTACTAGTTGCAACTATTCGAGTGCCAAATGCGCACTACTACAAGTAAAAACTTTTCCTGTTAGCCCTTTGTATAAAATTGTTGTGCTCTGTTTTTTGGTTTAGGTGATCGACGAAAAGAGTTTTTTTATTCTAACATTAACTTTATGTGGCCTTAGATGACATAAGGTTATTAATTTATAATAGATTAAAAAAAAAAATCTGACCGACCAACCAGGAATTTTGGAACTCATGTAAGCAAAACGAAAAATTAACTTTGTGTGGCCTAATACTAGGGTTCGAAATGGGTCGGGTCGGGCCAGGTATCTCTAAATTTAAGCCTGAACAGCGCCCGAACCCATAAAAATATTATGAGCCCAAGCCCAAAGCCCGGCCCAATGAAAATTACAGGTTTGGGGCAGGCCAGGTTACTTCAATTATATCCCGGTCTTAGTCTAACCCGCCCAGCCAGGCAGTTTATAGCTGCTTTCATAGCAATAAATTCCGGAAAAGTTAAAAAATTTTCAACCAGTCATTAACAATTTTCAATTGATTCTACCTAACAGGTTTTTGCTTTTTTATATCTATTCATTTACATCATATATCCATGTTGCATTTGTGAATGAAAACATATGCATGTATATGAATATGTTAAATGTGTTTTGTAGAAAAAAAAAGTTTGCACATATGACAATTGCACAAAGTATTATTAGTTGCAAGTGCAATAAGGGGCATGCCATTTATCACATGATTTTTACCATAGATACATGGTCAGAGGTAGTGATCATGTCTATATATTATATTAATCAATCAGAATTAGATAAAGTGATCACACCATACATGAATAGAGGAGGCTATTAAGTAAAAAATATTACGTGATAAATGGCATGCCCCTAACAAGCAATAATAAAAACATGAATTAGCCTATGAGTAACGAAGTGTATTTTGATTTGTCATATACATTTAACGCAATGAAACGTGAAATCGTTCAGCTATAATTTCGCAAGTAATATTAAATAACTTTTGCAGTTCTAATCCCACACTATCTTTTATTTTGATTTTAACTTCCTTAACTAAAAAAATAATTCCTCAAAATTATACATTAAATAAATGCTGAAATAGTTATTTTTTTTTACTTTTCTGGGTTTGTCATCTATTTAACTATTTCTTTAATTTCGTCAATGACCTTTTTTTTATTTTGCATTCAACTATTACGATTTATATCTCATAGTACAGTACTATATTTATCTATTGTATGAGAATTGTTTAACCAAGCATCATCGCTTTAGCAGGTTTCTCTCGATTAAAATGTATGATGGTCAATGACTTTTTATCATTTTCTTTCGGAACTGTACTGACTAAATATGTTATGAACTTTTTTTATTACTAGATTCAAAATATGCAAGCGGATTTACTACCAGTTTCACCTAGAGATGGGAAAAGTGTGCATTTTATAATAAAATGCGCATGTATGCGCATTAATGCGCATGATATCGCATGATAAATATTTTTAATTTTTATCTTTATTATTGATATATATTTAAATAAAGATACTACATACTGAAACTAAAATCAGATTTTGCCAATATATTAAATTTTTACAAATTAGCTAATTATAAACTTTATCGTTGCTTATCTTATATAATTTGACACCTGACCCGTGGCTTTGCCAGGGATCTTTGTATAAAATTTTAGAAACTTAGTTAAATCTGTTATTCACATTGTATAATATTCATAAATATGCTGAGTTAGTTTGCATTGAATCGTCACAAAAAAATTCTGTTACTGAACATACTATTTTATTACTACAGTATATGGTTAAGATTGTTAGTTTGCATAAAATTATGTTATTATAAAATTTTGCCACAGAATTTACACTCTATTTCAATATGGTTGAGCCAGTTTTTATTAGAATTATTGTGATTTTTATCATGAATTTTTATAAAAAATTCTATTAAAATGTTCGCTATACCAGTAATTGCAATATATAGTGGGTTAATTTGAATTAGTATAAGCTAACTATAAAAAGCTTGTTACAAAGCCCATTACTCCAATAAAGATAGTATGCAGCTTAGTTTTATTGGTGAATGCCAATTTTTAAAATATATTGCAAAGAGAAAACCTTATATTGCTATATTAGTTTTAGCTCATTGATCACCTTTTGAATATAATGGTAATTTTATTGGTTGGTAGATCGACATAAAACTACCAAGAAAATTAGTTGATTATTAGATAATCTGGGTGGCAAAAATTCTGACCAAAAATTCTAGAAACCAATCATCTAAATAATTGGTTGAATATAACCTTTTTTGATATTCACTAATATATTCACTATTTTTTTTTAATAGTTGTTTTATGTATAGTGGATTATTTGTCGTTTCTTGCACTTGTTCTTGCACTTGCATTATTCTTGTACTTGAAACCATTATACAAAACGGTTTCAAATTTGTAACCTTTTTTTAGCCCAAAATAGTTTGTAAATATTAGGCAATCAAACAACAAAAGTAGATTTGGAAAATTCACGTTCACGATTTTGTGTTGTTTAAGGGCGTTAATAAGGGCATTAAAAAATGATATAATAATTACTCGAATGTTATAATAATTACTCGACTATGATAATAGTCATAATCATACGTATTTCTATTAGTTTTGCTATATTTAGGTCACATTTTTCAGATACGACCAATCAAAAATGTTAAAGCAAACAGACAAGTATATTGATAGTTAAAATGTTAATTATACTTATTTATATTTAATTTTCTATTTAAAATTTTGATGGAATAAAATGTGCATGATTCAGAAACATGCGCATTAATGTGCATTCATGCGCATGATTGAGGAACCATGCGCACGCATGAAACCCATCTCTAGTTTCACCCTAAATGCAGTGATCTAGTAATTATCGAAATTACAATATAATTTTCAGCCTATCGTTTCAGTATAATCTTATACTGGTCAACAGAAAACTACATTTTTATTATTGAAAAATAATTATCGAAATCATCACAAAATTCATCACGTGTCCTACTAATTTGCAAATCAACTGTATTTTAATTTATACTACAAGAATAGATATAAGCTATGACCTCCAGGAATAGCAACTATAATTGCTCTGGTATTGCCATCATCAGATGAATTCATGATGCTGGTAGTCTTCTACACTGCATTAAGCAGGCTGATTTTGTGTTGAAGCTTTAAATGGCAGGTTCTATATGGATTGGGAGAGTTTGGCAGATTTGTCTGTACCATATGTCAGATCCTAACAATCGTTATTAGAGTTGGACCGTGCCCGAATAGGCAACTAATTAAAATTTTGTGTTTATCTGACTTCATGTGCTGATTTACGCGATATTGGCTTATCTGTGCTTCTAATTAGGACTAATAGCTGTGTTTCTGGGCCTGACCAGTTCGTTTCTGGCATATTCCTGCTTAGCTATCTTTTTAGTCTGTTGATTTCTGTCAACTGACAAAAAAAAAGAACCCAAAATGTAATCAAATTGTATGAAAAAATTCCTATTTAAAATTGCGACATTTAATTGTTTAGATAATTATCATATTTCTGTTATAAGTTGTATAGTAGTTTTTATTAAAAAATAAGCTTAATAGACAATTCTCCAGTCAACTGGTCCAAAAATTTTTTTTTTATATATAAATTTTACTATAAGTGCGAATGCATAGCATCTCTATCTAAAACTTTTTTTATACTAAGTTAATCACCTTTCTGGCTTAAGAGACTTTTGTAAAGCTCATTAAAACGCATCTAATGGTGGTTAGAGAGTCAAAATCAGCTTGGTAAATACCAAGATATCTTTAAAAAATCCTTTCTTTTACTATGTAAATTTCTTTGCAAAAAATAGTATTGTTTATAAAGAAATTTATATAGTAAAAGAAAGGTTTTTTAAAGATATCTTGGTATTCACCAAGCTGATTTTGATGCTTTAACCACTATTAGATGCATTTTAATGAGCTTTACAAAAGTCTCTTAAGCCAGAAAGGTGATTAACTTAGTATAAAAAAAAGTTTTAGATAGAAACACTGTGCATTCGCACTTATAGTAAAATTTATATATAAAAAAAAAATTTTTGAACCAGTTGACTGGAGAATCGTCTATTAACTATAATAACAGACTGATTAACTTAATTTAAATAATTGTTATTTATATAGTATAAATGACTATAATAGTTTAATTGAACTATGAACAGTGATTATTTTTCACTATGCGCGCTGTGCACAGCACACAGAAACAAAAATTTGCGCACATCCTTTTCAGTAGATGTGCGGATGCCGCACAGAAATAATTTCATTTTATAAGTAGTGCACACAGTTGCAAGCATTTTCTCAGTATTTGTCGCACAGAAAAGTTTATGAATTGTGCGGTATCCGCACAGTAAATTTTAATTGAAAAATTAATACTGACTATGAACTAGTTTTGCTAATCTAGTTTTAAACTTGGTTTTTATTCGATTTTCTATGCAACTAATAAAAATTATAATAGGCACCCGTGGGCCCCCGCGGGTGTGTTCCCAAAACCCGACCCAAACCCAGTATTTAATAAACTCATTATAACCTCAGTTTACTTTAAAATGGGTCAAAATATTGAACCCGGTTTTGTCCCAAATTCTACTCAACCCACAAACCTGCGGGTTTAGCCTAGCCCATTCTGAACCCTACACATTATATTATTGATGTAAATTTGTCTGTTTGAACATTTTTGATTGGTTCTTTCAGAAATATGATCAGTGAGTGGAAAAATTTTTATAATCATCTAGTGGAATTCATCTAAAGCCGATATACTATATATATAGGTAGCAATTTTTTAGCTGCAGTATAACCTAATTATCCAATAAAAATGCTAAAAACTTAATACAATTTTAAAAGTAATTAATAACATTTAAATTTTTGTTAATAAATTCAAATTTGCTATATTTTTTATATATATAAACACCAAAATTTTTGAATCATATATAAATTTAAATTAATATAATAGTTTAAGAGTGTTGCTAACTTGCCTCCCTGGTGATATAACCACCCTATAATTTACCAATCAGGTCGCAGGATCTTGTAACAAAATAAAAAATATTTTAAGAAAAGTTAGAAAAAAATCAAAAAATTATCAATATCACAAAATTTTATTACAAAAACTAGCTTTGGGCTATTAAATAAAAGTTTTTAGCATCTAATTTTGCATATAAATAATCAATCCATCCTCTAACTTAATATACCTATACCCTTACCCTAACCCTAATCTTTAAAGAATAATTTTTTATATAAAAAACTTCTATAAAAATAAAGGGTGGTTAAAATTTATAACTTTAACCAGGTGTTAAAATTAGTTAAATTCATAGTTTAAATAAAAGATATTTAAAAAAATTTATTAATAGTTTAATAATTTAAGGGAACTGTTATTGCCACCCCCTATTTTTGTTAATGCCATACCATCCGGCCTCCAGCACACTTTCCGGCCCAATTTTCAGCCTAAATCATGTGACCCAAGCCACAAAACAAGGTCACATGACCATAAAAATTTGTCCAAAGCTACTTAGTAACACAAATTCGTGGTGCATAGTTTGAGTAACCTTATTATCCAATCAAATTATAGTGCCGGAATCATAAAATTTTAAAGAATTTTATTAATAAAATTCTATAAAATCTTATAATTCACAAAATTTTACTAATTAAATCTAAAATCATGCACTAAATAAACTTGTTCAGCATCTATAAATATATCAAATTGGCATATTTATTTTTATTTTACTTGAAATTGGGAGAATAGATGCATAATTTTGGATTTTGATCAAAAAAGTCAAATTTAAGCATCTTTTCTCCAAATTTCAAGTAAAATAAAAATAATTATGCCGATTTGGTGTATTTTTAGATGCTAAACAAGTTTAAATAGTGCATAAAGTCAGAATTATTAGTAAAATTTTGTTAATCATAAAATTTTACAGAATTTTATTAATAAAATTCTATAAATCTTATTATTCACAAAATTTTACTAGTTAATTCTAACTTTATGCACTAAGTAAACTTGTAGAGCATCTAAAAATACATCAAAACAGCAGAATTGCTTTTATTTTACTTGAGTTTTGGAGAATAGATGCATAATTTTGGATTTTTGATCAAAAAAGTCAAAATTATGCATCTATTTTCCAAATTTTAAGTAAAATAAAAAATAATTACGCCGTTTTGATGTATTTTTAGATGCTTTACAAGTTTACTTGGTGCTCAAATTTAGAATTAATTAGTAAAATTTTGTAAATAATAAGATTTTATAGAATTTTATTAATACAATTCTATAAAATCTTAAGGTTAACAAAATTTCAATAGTCAATTCTAACTTTATGCACTAAATAAACTTGTTTAGCAGCTAAAAATGCATCAAATAAGCAGAATTGTTTTTATTTTATTTGTACATTGGAGAAAAGATGCTTAAATTTGACTTTTTGATCAAAAATCCAAAATTATGCATCTATTCTCCAAACCTTAAATAAAATAAAAACAATTCTGCCGTGCTGTTTTGATATATTTTTTCATGCTTAACAAGTTTACTTAGTGCATAAAGTTAGAATTTATTAATAAAAATTTATGAATTATAAGATTTAATAGAATTTTATTAATAAAATTCAGTAAAATCTTATGAATAACAAAATTTTACTAATTAATTCTGACTTTATGCACTAAGTAAACTTTATTTAAAATCTTAAAATACACCAAATCAGCATAACTATTTTCATTTTATTTGAAATTTGGAGAAAAGATGCTTAAATTTGACTTTTTTGATCAAAAATCCAAATTATGCATCTATTCTCCAAATTTCAAGTAAAATAAAATAAATGTGCCAATTTGATGTATTTCTGGATGCTGAACAAGATTACTTAGTGCATAATTTTAGGGTTAATTAATAAAATTTTGTGAATAATAAGATTTTATAGAATTTTATTAATAAAATTCAATAAAATCTTATTATTCACAAAATTTTATTAATTAACCCTAAAAATTATGCACTAAATAAACTTGTTCAGCATCCAGAAATACATCAAATTGGCACATTTATTTTATTTTACTTGAAATTTGGAGAATAGATGCATAATTGGATTTTTGATCAAAAAAGTCAAATTTAAGCATCTTTTCTTCAAATTTCAAGTAAAATGAAAATTTTTATGCCGATTTGGTGTATTTTTAGATACTAAATAAGTTTACATAATGCATAAAGTCAGGATTAATTAGTAAAATTTGTTAATCATAAGATTTGCACAATTTTATTAATCAAATTCTATAAAATCTTATTATTTACAAAATTTTACTAATTAATTTTAACTTTATGCACTAAGTAAACTTGTAAAGCATCTAAAAATACACCAAAACAGCAGAATAGTTTTTATTTTACTTAAGATTTGGAGAATAGATGCATAATTTTGACTTTTTTGATCAAAAATCCAAAATTTTTTTTTAGGTTTATAGAGAGACTTCTTTGCTCTCATGGTTTTTATTAAGTATACAACCTATATTAAATAGGGGGGTATTACATTTTACATATCAACGAGACTACAATTAGCCATGCGTACAATTTTAGTCATTGTCTATTTAAAGGCTCCGCCCGCAGGTTACCTACTAATTGCTATACCTGGAACCCGCCTGTGGGTTCCCTATTTAAAGTCTCTGGTTTTCAATGTTACTATGTAACACCAAACTTATTTTTATCCATTCAGGCTTAGGGCTATTTTACCCTCGAAGTAATCTCTACCATAACGGACGTAGATCCCACATCTATACCGGTTTTGGATTTTTGTGCCAGAGGTGATTCCATAATTGGCAAGGCCAATCCTTTTCCACAAACGTCGACGGCATTCTCCACATTTCTCACTATAATAGTGCCTGCTCTTTGCCTTATCGATTTCTTTCTGGGAATTCCTTGATTCAAGTATGTACCTTCACATAGACTTCGCCACAGGGCTTCGCATCTGATTATAGGCTCCAATTTTTGGTTACAGAGTATTTACCTCCAGCTGAACTCGAACTGTTGACCTTGTCTGTGGGGGAACGGGAACTTAACAACTAAGCTATGGGACCTGAACCCTTCAAAATCCAAAATTATGCATCTATTCTCCAAAACTAAAGTAAAATAAAAAAATTTCTGCTATTTTGATGTATTTTTACATGAGTAACAAGTTTATTTAGTGCATAAAGCTAGAATTAATTAGTAAAATTTTGTGAATAATAAGATTTTATAGAATTTTATTAATAAAATTCTGTAAAATTTTATGATTAACAAAATTTTACTAATTAATTCTGACTTTATGCACTAAGTAAACTTGTTTAGCATCTAAAAATATACCAAATTGGCATAATTATTTTCATTCGGTAATTATAAAATGCACTTATGGTGTTGAACACTATAGGTAAATTAGATTTGCAAATTTGTGTAACAAAAACAAAAAATAAACTTTTATAAACAAAAAATAAATTTTTATTACTTTAGGGTTAGAGTGAGACCTGGAATAGGGCAGAATGCATAGTTTATACCAAAATTTAGCAAGAAACTTTTTTTATTAGAGCCCCAAAGGCGGTTTTATAAGCAAAATTTTAAGTTATGAATATTTTTTTAAAAAATAAACAAAAAAAAAATTTTATGTTAAACCTGATCTTAAATTTTGATTGGCTATTCTAATAGTTTTGTGTAACGTGGTGATCAACACCATAGGTGCATTTTAGTAAACCCGATTTTCATTTTATTTGAAATTTGGAGAAAAGATACTTAAATTTGACTTTTTTGACCAAAAATCCAAAATTATACATCTATTCTTCAAATTTCAAGTAAAATAAAAATAAAATGCCAATTTAATGTATTTTTAGGTGCTGAACAAGTTTACTTAGTGCATAATTTTAGGTTTAATTAGTAAAATTTTGTGAATTATAAGATTTTATAGAATTTTATTAATAAAATTCTTTAAAATCTTATGATTCTGGCACTATAATTTGATTGGATAATAAGATTACACAAACTATGCACCACAAATTTGTGTTACTAAGTAGCTTTAGACAAAAAATTTTTTGATCATGTGACCTTGTTTTGTGGCTTGGGTCATGTGATTTAGGCCGGAAGTTGGGCCGGAAGTTGGGTCGGAGGCCGGATAGAGTGGCATTAACAAAAATAGGGGTGGCAATAACAGTTCCCTAATTTAAATAATAAGTAACCCAGGTTAGAGCCACCCGGGGCACCCGCGGGTAGGCGGGTAACCCAGGTTGGGTTGTAGCAACTCGAGTGAAATAGGTGGGTCAATCCGACGGGTCAACCTACAGGTTGACCCGTCGGGTTCGAGGTAGCAGGGCGAGCTTTAATTCTGATTCAGCTCTAGAATATGTCATGAAACTCTATTATGAGGTCACGGAATTTGGACTTTAATACAAAATCACTTATTGGGAGATTATCAGTTTAGGAAATTACTACGATAACACTTCAACTCTAATTTCGAAGGTTCATATCGGCTAATTTGTGGAATTGGGCCTTTTTGTAGATCCCTCAAATTATAATAAACCACAACTTATGATCAATGACGTTATTTTTCAAAAACCATAATTTCTATATAATATAGGTATAAACCTTACAGTATAAGCTTTGCCAAGAAAAAATGAGATTTTTGAACTTTTAAATTTATTAGATTCAGCTCATAAAAACTAGCCAGTATATATATGAGCTAAATTATAAATGATAAAATTAAAGCCCGAAGTCTCATTTTCTTGGAGAATAAGTGTTAAAAAAAGATAAAGTTGGTTAGTGTAAAAGCTTTTTTAGTTTAAACCTATTCAAATGAGTATTTACCACTACACAATTCCTCTTGTTTGGCTTCATATAATTAACCCAGTGTATTCAATTCGAGTTTATAGATTTAGAATCTACTTAGGTAGGCTTGGTGTCGAATATGTGATCCTCAGAAAACAACACAAGGATGTACAAGTGGAAATAAGGATGTAAATGATTGCATTAGAGAATTTCAACTTAAAGCTACAGAATATAATGATGTAATCGAGTGGATTCCTTTTAATAGATTAAATAGCATTCAGAAGGTTGGAGAAGAATTTTCAGCAATCCTGATAGATTGTACATGAACAGTTTCACATGCATATGATGATAAGGGAAATTTACAATCACGTTATGCTATTATGTAGAGTTGAGTATTGCATGGTTTTCAAGACTCTTTAAACTCTTTAAAAGAAGTAAGCTTATTATTTATTGAATCTGTTTTTTGTTTAACTTAAGAATGTATTCATATTCCATCTAATATAAGTTTAAAGATTTCATGCGATTTATGAGATTAGAGAATAATAACCTTAAATCATATGGATTAACTCAACACAAAAATGAGTACATGTTAGTATTTGATAAATTTGGTTTTTAAAAGATCCTATGATTATGGAAAATGTGCGAATTGCAACCAGTATAACATATCCCTAGATCGCTTAAATAATTGTCAAGGATCATTATACTTGACTTCAATAAATTAACTATTTTACTCTTTATACTAAAAGCCTTCATTGAATTTTTTAAATATCTGACCTGGGTCAAACGGGTAACCTGTGCACCTAGGTGGACCCATCGATCAACCTGGGTGACCCGCGGGTTCACCCGTCGGGTGACCTGGGTTGCATTTTTTTGAACGGGTTATATCACTAATTAAATTATCAAAAAAATTTTTAAATATCTTTTGTTTTTAATAGTGCTTGGATCCGGTTTATAAAATCCGGATATATCCGGATATAAAAAGGATAATGGATATTGATTTGCAAAAGAGGATTACAAATCTGGATTTTTATTTTTTAAATTTCAAATCTGGATTTTATCCGGATATAATAATAATAAATTATTTGCATGTATGGTATAATCGATCTATGAAACCTGTTAATTAAATCAATCTATTTATGCTTTTACTGGAGTTGCGTAACTCATGGGAATTAAAGGTCTGCTATAATTAATAAATGATGCGTTATGTGCAATATTCTGTGAGCATGGAAAATATTTTAGTACGTAATAAAAGTCAAAGAAATATTGTATATATACTTTTACTATTATTCGGTTAATTATTCAAAAGTCACATTCGGGAGAACTTTTTTTTTTAATAAAAAAAAAAGGCATCATATATTTTTATTAGTCCAAATCAAAGAATTTTTAATGCATTTAACTAGTTTAGTATGCATATTATGATTATATTTTTATTAACATTATATAGACAATATCGAATTTGTAAATTTGTTGAATCTAGTAAATTTATTGGGTCTAGTAGATATGATAAATATATAACGAATTAGTAAACTATAACGAATTTGTCTTTTTCAAAATATATACCATTAACATATGATACCTTTTATATTAAAGCAACTCCTCTATTCAATGTCGAACATATTAAGTAAAAAGGTTGTGCCCAATAAATCTTTGTGACAATAAATCTTTGGCAAACTTTGTCCTAGTGGTCGTATTAAATTTTGATCTGTGAGAGAAAGAAAGGGTAAAATGTATTAACAATCAAAAATACTATATTTATAATAATTTGGTGATTAACTTGTGATCTAACGATATCAATATTATTATCATTAATTTGAAAATTGTATTGACCTGAATTAAAGTCATGATCGATGATGATATTAGAATACTATAGTATAAAAATAAAAAATATCATAAATAAAATAAGCATAAATAAAATAAGCAGATAAGAGAATGCTTAGTTGTCCATCATTTTGTCAATTAAGCCAAGTTGATTTTTTATGGTCAACTTGGTTCACTATGTTCATGTACGTACAGTGATAATTTAATAAAAAAATCTGCTCGAACACTTAATTTAGTACTTATACAACACTATATATATTTAAATGTTAATTGCTTACAAAAAAAAGATTTAGAATTAAAATCCAGATATAAACCGGATTACAATCCGGATATCTAATATATATCCGTTTATAAAATTCGGATTGATAAAAAATAAAACAGGATGTCTATCCGGATATCCGGTTATATATCCAGATCCAAGCACTAGTTTTTAAAGAGTTAGGGGCATGCCATTTATTACGTAATATTTTTTATTTAGTAGCTACCTCTACCCATGTATGGTGTGATCATTTTATCTAATTCTAATTGATTAATATAATATATAGACGTGATCACTACCTCTGACCATGTATCTATAGTAAAAATTACGTAATAAATAGCATGCCTCTTATAACAATTTAAAATTTTTATAATTAAAAGCTGATGGCTTTAGGTAAATTCCACTGTACAATTATGCATATTATAATTATTAATATAAAAATTGGCATAAATATTACATATCATAATGCTAACATAATTCTGTAATAATATAATGCCATAATGCTATACAACAAACTTATCTCTTTAATTACTCTACAAAGATAAAAAAAATGATATTTTTAAAAAATATTGAATATATTAGAAATACTAATGCTAAGAAAACATTACATTTTACTAAAAATTTAGATAAATGATTTCTAGATTTTTTTATTTTTAATAAATTTTTGGTCGGAATATTTGATGTCCATTCTATCTGATAATTACTAATTTTTTTTAGCAATTCCCATAGTTCATAGTTTGATATCAATCTACCAACCAATAGAATCATAGTTGTATCCAAATATGAACAGTATGTTAATCTACTACTTTTTTATTTAAGTGTATAATAAATGCTGCTTAATAATAATAAGAATAAAAAATTTAATAATAATAAAAAGAAAAAAAAATTCAATTGCATTTTGATATTTTTTGATTTGCTATATTCAAAAACTGTAATCAGATTGTGAGAAAATTAATAATATATAATAATTTGCATGTTAATATCATAATATATTTGTCACAGTTTGTAATTAATCTTACTATGAATTAATAATCAGTTATTTATTTTTTTTAAAAAAAAAGAGTTTTGATTATTATATGCAGTTTGCATCTTAGAAATTTAAAAAATTGACTTCCATTTGTTATGCACACATTATATATTAAATTAGATTGAGATATGGATAATGTTAATAACATGCTTTAGTAAGTTACTTACTATGTATTGCCAGAATAGTAATATTTATAACAATAACTCATGATAGAAACTATAATAATTTCAATGTGAACTAACTTAACTTTAACTATATATTAAATAATTAGAATAATAAGCAAGTTTTGTATGAGAATTTTTTTACAGTAACTATCAATAAAATCAACAATAATTGTAATACAAACTCAATCTTAAAATGTATTATCTGTTAGGTAAGTTTGTAACAGAATTATTTACATTAATTTATGATAGAAATTACAATAATTTTAATACAAACTAATTTAATTTTTCACCATTATGAATATAAACCACAATAGCTTATTCTATAATTACATGCTATACATCACTGGATATCAATTAAGGTTCATAACAAAATTTTTTACAGTAACTAACAATGCTCTTAATGCAAATTGGCTTGATTTTAACAACATACTATAGTTATTTCTTCTGTTCATTATACGCATATTATAGCATTAAAATTAGATTAAGATATTAATAATGTTAATAATATGCATTAGTGAATCACATGCTATATGTTGCTAGAATGGGGTCGTCTAAAGCAAAGCAGAATCATGTGATATGCAACCAATCAAATTATAGAAATTTGATGATCTTTGGTGAAGTAGAAAGCAAAAAACTTGAAAAATACAAAAAAACGGTAGTTTAAACCTACTTTGATGGATGAATTAAAAATGTTGTAATAGCAATTTTGCTTATATATAACTATCTAAAACCTACCTAATTTAATCTATGACAACCCTAGCCTTAAAGTTAATTTGCTAAAAAATATATTAGAGAATCTGATCTGCTTTAGACACCCCCCAGAATAGTAAGGTTTATAACAGCAACTTATAATAGAGATAATAATAACTTCAACATAAACTAACTCAACTCTAACTGCATATTGTAATAATTAAAATAACAAGCAAGTTTTGCATAAGAATTTTTTACAATAATTATTAATAGAAACTACAATAATTTTGATACAATTTCAGTCTTAAAATGTATTACCTGTCAGATAAGTTCATAACAGAATTTTTTATAGTAATTCACAATAGAAATTACAATAACTTTAATACAAACTAATTTACCTTTTTACTATTGTGAATATAAACCACAATAGCTTATTCTATAATTACATGCTACACATCACTAGAATATCGAGTAAGGTTCATAGCAAATTTTTTATAGTGACTAACAATGCATTTAATCAGTGTTAATTTTTCAATAAAATTTACTATGTGGATACTGTACAATTTATAAGCTTTTTCTGTGCGGCAAGTACTGAACAAATTCTTGCAACTGTGTGCACAATTTATAAAATAACAATTATTTCTGTGTGGCAAGTACTGAAAAAATTCTTGCAACTGTATGCACTACTTATAAAATAACAATTATTTCTGTATAGCACCTACACATTTACTATACAAAAATGTGCACAAATTTTTGTTTCAGTGCACTGTGCACAGTGTGCACAGTGAAAAATAATCACTGCCCTTAATGCAAATTGGCTCAATTTGAACTACATACTGTGATCATTGACTTCTATTTATTATGTACACATTGTACTTTGAAATTAGATTGAGATATAGATAACATTAATAACAAGCATTAGTGAGTCACATACTGGGTATACAAAGTGTTAATCTGGACAGATGTATTATCTAAGGTAAATAACTTAATATTCATACCTAGAACCAAGTTCAATAGAAAAGATTCCTATGCATTTTTATCTGTGTTAATAAGTCACTTGACCAAGCAATGATAATGAAAAACTGTTTTTACTACAAATACCAAAAGACAAGTTACTAAAGGACCTAATATTGACAATTAATTAGCTGCTGTTAATTATAATGCTATCTAATTTAGTCAGTATTATGTCTTTTGGGATTTTTTTCAAAACAATATACTAATTAATTTTTATTTGTGCTAATTTAGGCTATGATTTTTTAAACCAGTGAGACTGATAAATATTGGATCAATCAATGGCTAATAAAATGAAAATCTATTTATTTCTATTAGAAGTCTAAATAAGCTGTTTGAACTTGTGGTTGAACTTGTGTACAATCGTACTAGTTCTGTACTACATTATGCACTGTGCAACTATCCCCTATTATTTTACTTTAATACTTTTTATTGTCTATACAACCCAAGTTATGATCAAGAATATCAGCACAATTCAAATTCATTAGCAATTGTTAATCATAATAGTAATTAATCAACTTTAACCACATACAGTATTTTGTATCAATGTTGTAGCAAAATTCTTTATGATATAACAGGAAATTTTGTACTTGACAAAATCAGCTAATTCAATCGCAGTATGATACAATTTCTCTATTGTTTGTAAAATTTTTAGTTGTAAGTTTTGCTGTCCAGATTACTGATAATTACTAATTTTTTTCGGTGATTCAATCTATCAACTAATAGAATTATGGTTGTATCCAAAATGTGATCAGTATGTTAAAACTAATATAGAAATATAATCAAGTATCAAGTTATTATGCTTTAATACTTTTTATTGGCTATACAACCCAAGGTTATAATCAAGAATGTCATTACAATTTAAATTCATTAACAATTGTTAATCATGATAGTACTAAATTAACTTAACTACATACTGAATTGTGTATCAATTTTGTAGCAAAATTCTTTATGATGTCATGAGAAATTTTGTCATCTGGCAAAATTAGCTGATTCAGTCGCTATACTGCAATTTCTGACCAATTACTACATTTCTCCTGATAGGTTTATTATTCCTACATTTATAAAGTAAAAATGGACTAAAATTATAAGTGATCAAGAGGTTGTTGTTTGATTCTCCGAAAGTTAGTTACCCTTCAGCTCATTTTACCAACCCTATATCTCCAACAAAATGTTTCACCTACAGCATTTTTTGTTGACAGAATCTTTCCTTGACATACCATGTTTTCAACCTCCCTTTTCTTTGACAGGACACATTTTCAAAAAGACATTTTATTGACATGACGTATTTCAGAAAAAATATTTTTCTGATATGATATGTTTCCGATATCTTTTTCTGACAAAATCTTTCTCCGATTAGAATTTCGTTTAAATAGATAGAGTGATATATTCGTGTTCATTGCATCACATAATTAAGCAATCAGCCTAAATTAGAGTTAGGGCTAGGGTTAGATTAGAGTTAGGTAATAGTATAATTTAGGCTGAGTTAATAGTGCTAATAAACAAATGACGTAGTTGTATGATTTCATGTAATATAATAATTACTGGGTTTATCTTTCTTGTCAGAAAAAGTGCATTCAATAAAACTTAGTGTCGGAGAAAAGTTAAATTAGAAATATGTTATGTTAGATAAATGTCTTGTTAAAAATATGAGATTTCTAGAAAAGGGGATATTGAAAACATAGTATGTCGAGAAAAGATTCTGTTAACAAAAAGTGCTGTAGATGAAACATTCTGTCTGGGATATGGGGTTGGTAAAATGAGCTGGCAGGTAACTAATTTTTGGAGAATTATACCAGAATCGATCAAGGTACATATGTACAAAAATTATGATAACAAGTTTATATATACAAAAACTTATAAATAACTCATAAGAATTCATAATTAGAATTATAATTTCTAATCAAGTAGTCACTTTTATGCTCAATAATCATCTAATTTCTTATAAATAATTGGCTCTAATTATTCAACCTTATCACTAATATTAAATAATCACAGAAATTGGATATTTTTCTATATAGACACAATATTTTAGGTGTATTATTTAATGCAAGAAAAGTCAAGATTCCCACTTTATCAATAATGACAATTTAAAAAATTTATTTCAATATATGTACATAATGCATGCAACTATGTACATACATACATTATATACTAATTAATAATGCCCACTTATATTAAGGCAGGCTGAATAATTTGTTAATGTGGGCCAAATGATGTACTAATGCAGATCAAATAATCTTATATTAACAATCCTGTACACTATAATTAAAAATACTAAATAAGATGGGTAGTATGAATGCACCACCCTTCACACTAGTTAAAAAATATAATAATAATAGTCAGGATACCCTATGAAAAAATAGTTATGAAATTAATAAAGAAAATTACAGATAATATACTAAATATAATATATATATACAGAATAATAAGGCTATATAATAAATTAATACTTAATAATTAATATATTAAATAGATACGAAATTAGGGCATGCTATTTATTACATAATATTTTTTACTTAGTAGCCACCTCTACCCATGTATAGTGTGATCATTTTATCTAATTCTGATTAATTAATATAATATATAGACGTGATCACTGCCTCTGACCATGTATCTTTAGTAAAAATTACATAATAAATAGCATTCCCCTTACTATTGATACAGAATTAATACTTAATTAATATATTGAATAGATACGGAATTACTGTTGCTACTAAATTAATACTTAATTAATATATCGAATAAATATGGAATTGCCGTTGCTACAGAATTAATACTTAATTAATATATTGAATAGATACAGAATTCTTGTTGATATGGAATTAATACTTAATTAATATATTGAATAGATACAGAATTCTTGTTAATACGGAACTAATACTTAATTAATATATTGAATAGATACAGAATTGCTGAATTAATACTTAATTAATATATTAAATAGATATGGAATTGCTATTAATACAGAATTAATACTTAATTAATATATCAAATAGTTATGGAATTGCTGTTGCTACAGAATTAATACTTAATTAATCTATTAAATAGATACAGAATTCTTGTTGATACAGAATTAATACTTAATTAATATATTAAATAGATACAGAAATGCCATTGCTACAGAATTAATAATTAATATATTGAATAGATATTTAATTAATATATTGAATAGATATTTAATTGATATATTGAATAGATATGAAAAGCACTGTATTAATACTTAATTAATATATTAAATAATTATTAACATGCAATAAATATATTAAAGATATAAATTATTTTTGATAAAATTCATACTTAATAATTGTATTAAATAAATACAATATATTTTATTCTAAAATTATAATATTTTTTTATCTAATATATAATATTCATTACCGATTTTAAAAAACCAATACAACTTTTAATAGCCTTCACATCAATAAAATTCTTATGACCAAAATAATGAAATTTTTTTAATCCAAAACGATAGTTATTTTCATTAGATACATTAGCCCATTTAATATAGGCAAGCATTAAACTTGCATCATTATATTCATAAACAAAATACCTTAAAACTCTACCAAAAAATTGTTTAACTACAAGTTTTTTGACTTTTTTATTTTGCATAGGTACTCTTAATTCACACTATAAAATATTAAAATAAAATTAATTAAATAATTAATTTAAGATAAAATATATATATATTATTAATTATAATATAAATACTATTATACAAAAATTATCTCGTGATATATCTTCATTTCGTAAAGACATTTTTAATCCATTTATATAACCAACTATAGTATGTAAACGTGTATATTTTTTACTATTACATTTTAACTATATAAACTAGGGGATTCGTTAAAGCCAGGTTCAGTCACGTAACTGAAAACCATTCGAATTGTAAAATTTTGATCGTCACGGATCAGCCCGATGAGACAAAAACAAAGAAAAAAAGTGAAACCCACCAAAAATACACGAAATGAGTGTCTAAACCTGTCTCGGAGCATTAATAAAAAATGTCGGGAAGGCAATTTTACCTATAAGACATTCTAAACCCTAACTTTTAACTAACTCTTACCCTAATTTTAATAAATAATAAAAAATATATAAAGGTACCTGGCTTTAACGGTCCCCTAAACTAGGCTAATGCATTGCATTGTGAGACTGGAGCAAAATATTTTAAAATTCAAAATTTTAAATATAACTAATTAATTATTTTAATATAATATATAATAGTTGTATATATTTAATAATAAATAGTTATTGGATGTGTAGCATTTAATAACAGTTTTATTTGGCAGGAGAAATGAGAATACCGTGATCCGAAGGGTCACGGGATGATCATTTTGGATAACAAATAAAAGAAGTATCTGGCTTTGAATTTAATGTGCTAACCTGGGCCCCGAAGGGGCTCAGGTTGTCAAGCACATTAAATTCAAAGTCAGATACGCTGTTATTGGATGCGGAACATTCAATAATGGATTTATTTTCTTTTTCTATTATACCGTGAGTTTGTGTGAGTCTATTTGGCGTATAACAACTGTTATACGACCCACATTCACTATGAAAAAGAAAAATAATATAGTATATAGTATACATTATTTAAATCTAATTTGTTTATAAGTATCTAGCTAATAATTTTGCTATAGCTTATACTTTTTTTTTTTACTTAGGCAGTCTTGCCGACACTTTATTGAAATTTAAGTTATATATACATATAATGCTACTTTCTATTACTAAGTCCGATATCACTCTATTTTCTCAAAGGAAAATCAAGTGTGACCTGCCACACTAGTCTCACGTGAGTTTGACTAGGGGCTATATCAAACAGCCTATTTTTTTAACTAAAAAGGTCTTGCCCCTTCAGTGATATATTTTTCTAATGATTCTACTCGTAGTTGGTTCATTTCCCTTCTCTTTTCCTCCTGGCTAGATATATTACTTGAGGGTGCTCCCTTTCCTTCTAATTTCTCGCTTCTTTCCTTGAGTGTATTCCTGCTTTTTGCCACTTTGGATCTTGTTTTGGACTCACATTTGGCCTTTTCCCCTATACCTATACTTTTTTTCCAAGCAATAACTGTTTCACATCTTGGCTTCCAAATGTTTTTGTAGAATAGGTTCCATGATAGATCTAACCACAAGGTAAGTAGCTGCTGCATGGTATTCTTTTCCTTGTACACTTCTAGAAGAGTTTGTTCCTTCTTCTTTCTCGTCAGGTTTCTGATGATTTCTTCTCTAATTGCTTCTTTTGTTCTTGCGTTTTACCGTTTACTATAGCTTATACTAATAACAGTAATATTAATAATGATAAATATATTTATTAAAATTATTGGTTCAAACAATTCAACTAATTAAAAGGACAAAAAATTAGCTTAAAAATTTTTACAAAATATCTACAAAGTTTCAAAAACAAATTTATGTTTGAATATTTTTGTAAATTTTAGGTGTCCAACTAATAGAATATGTAAATTTATTAAAAAATTATTTAATTGGCAGGTCTGTTTGTTGTTTTTTTATTAAGGATTTTTTTTATGTGACTTGCGTGGGGATGGACAAAAAATTTCCAAATTGTGGTTCTGATCTAATTTTATGTAATTGATATAAAAAAATCAAAAAAGTAATTTTTGTAAATCAAACTGCATCAAAAATGTACCTTTTATATTACTATGCATAAACACTAAATGTCTGTCGCTATGCTTATAATTTAAATATATAAATATAATATTTATATTATAATTATAAATAACTTACTTGTGTTGTTTGAATATTTGAACTATAACTTTCCCGATACTATTAAAGTAAATGTTTAAATTCAAGACTTTTTGGATCAATTATATAATATTTTGTAGGCCACCAGAGTTCTTCACCATTGCCATTAGTTTGATAAAATATTTTATTACCAAGATTAATTTTTTTATTATCTTTATTATTATAATTAATTAATATATATTTTAAATGATAAATTACTCTAATAAAAAAATATTATTAATTAAATTAGTGTAAGGATAAAGATGTGAATTAATCATTGGTTGAAGTAAACGTTCCATTGGATATTGCCAATGAGTCCATGAAGGACCACATTGACAAATTGAATAAGCAATATAGAGTAAATAATAAAATGTAATAGTAAATGCAGAAAGTCGCTCTTGATTACATTGACCATAAACTCTAAAAAATTATTTAAATATTATTATTTTATTTATTTTAAAAAATATAAAAAATAAAATAATACCTTTCATAATGTATAAAAGTTTTGTAATAATGAATCAATATCATTGATATCATGTATTGTAAGTGTATATTGACAGCATTTTTGAACAGCAAGTATATATAAAAGCCCATCCTTCTACAATTCTAAATAAATATTAATAAATATATAAATAGTAATTTTATATTTGGGGGCCCCACAGGAAAAGGTGGTGATACTCAAAAAAAATTTTTTCTGTAGTTTTTTAATATTGTGGTCTAAATATGGTGGTCTAATTTTTGCAAAAATAAAGTTTTTACAAAAAAAAGTTTTTTTGAGTATCACCACCTTTTGCTGTGGGACCCCATTTATACCTAGCATACATACTTACTTTTTATCCATATAAGAACTTAACAGAGGAATTAATAAAGTATTGTCCAATTCATCTATTCTTCTGCTTTAAATTCTTTGGAATGCTTAATATTTATTGGTGGTTGACCAAATTCTGATGGCATGGTTTGTATATTATCAAGCATATGTTTTCCAATTTTTTCCCAAATATTGGATTTTAAAAAATATATATTATTATAGTTCAATTCTGTTTTTGTTGCAGAAAAAAACTGTCCAAACCAATGACAATATATTGCAGGTATTACTCCTTCGAAAAATAAATTCATTATATCTGTACAAAATGATTGTAGAAATCGTATTGCATTAAGTTCAAATAAAATACATGAATTTTTAATTCCTAATATAATAAATAATAATTAATTAATTAATTTAATTAATAATTAAGAATTTTTATTTAATATAAAGTTATCTCTTAAGTTTATTTATTTATTTTTTTCAGATCCAGAATGTATTGCATAACCTTTATAACATCTTTACTATACTCTTTATGAGATCACATTGGAAGATTTAAGAAATTATAAGATGAAGATTGTAAACTAGAATTTAATGAATAATAAATATGATTCTTATATATGCTATGAATATCACAAAATCAGCAAGCCATGTATGAATTATGTCCTGTTAAATTTAAAACTTTTGTAATTGCAGGAATATTGCTAGTCCATATAAGGGGCTGACATTTATTAGGTAATATTTTAGGGGTGGGGGTCAAGAAAAATCTTACCTTAGTTAAATTTGATTAGCTAAAATTCTATTTATAGATCTTACTTAGGGGTAGGGGTAAGCCCCTATAGTAAATGGATATTAGGTAATAAATGTTAGCACCCTAATAGTATGTGCTCATAATATAAATTTTATATTTTTATAATCAGTTATTTCAACTCCACCTTTTAATATAATAATAATATTAATTTATTTAACTTTAAAAATTATTAGCAAAAAATTATTAATTAATAAATTTATACATTCTAATGTTTTAAGCTCATCAACTAATGGTTAAAAAAATTTATTCATTTTTTTGAACTATTTGGTCCAGGAATTATTCAGCAATAAGCAAATTTTCTTGTTAATCAGGAGGTAAATTTGCATTAATATATAAAAAACCCAACAATCATTTCATTTTTGTCAAAATATTTGGTAACCATCAGTAAATCCAATAAGGCATATATATAAGGATTAGAAAAAAATCCTTCTTGACAAAGTTCTTTATATAAAATACCATTGAAAAATATCATTTTAAAATCTTCTATTAGATTTATATGTAGATTTATATTAAATTTTTTCAACATAATTTTGATCTTTAAATTGAATTTTAAAATGATCTTTAAGAAAAAAATATGTAGCCTTTTTGCGAGCCTTCTGTTGAGTGCCTTGGTTAATATAACAGCTTATTACATATAGGACAATTAGAAAGCTGTCTATATTGTCCAGTAAATGCACAGCATGAATCTACATACATATCAATAAAAGATGCTGTCAAAGTAACTATATTCACTAAAAATTATTTTGCTGAATATAATGTTATATTTTTACAATTAAAAATTTCTAATATTTCTTGATACATTTGATTTGTTAAAGTTCCTTTTTGTGCTTTAAGTTCAAGCAATTTAAGATCTTTCTTCATTGAATCATTTAATAATTCTGTTTCTGCTTCTGTATAATTTAATGGTAATTATAAATAGTAATAATTAATTAATTAAATCTTATTATTCAAATATTAATATTAAATATTAGTATTTAATAGTACTGTAGTATTAAATATTACTAGAATTATCTGAAAAAAATACTATAAAATCATTATCATTTTCAAGTACTTCTTCTAATTCTGATATCAGATGATAATAATTTAGGCTCATTATTAAAATAAGGTAATTCAGTTTCAGATTCATTACTGTATCATTTTCAAGTATTTCTTCTAATTATGAATTTGATTCAATGTCAGATAATAATATTTCAGGTTCATTATTATGGTAAGGTGATTTAGATTTATTTTTAGATAATAATAATTCAAGTTCATTAGATTCAGATTTATTATCAAAATCTAATAATTCAAGTTCATTAGATTCAGATTCATTATCAAAACCTAATCACATATCTTCAGCTTCATTAGTTATATTAAAATTATTATCAAAATTACTTAAATTGTTAAAAAAATTAAATTAATTCGAAATTAAATAATTAAATTAAAAAATCAATTATATACTTATTATTCTCATCATTATTTAATAATAGTGGATTAATATTTTCATTAATTCTTGTATTAATTCATTGAAAATGTCGTTGCCGTCATAAATGTAAATTATATCTTGCTTTTAATAACCAACAACCATCTTTGTTTTTTCTAAACAATAATTACATTTGCACAAATATTTTTCGTTGTTGTTTTTATGATTAGTAGAAGATATTTTAATAGTTAATTATCTAAAAAAAACAAAAAAATATTTATATTTGCATTTATTTTTTAAAAAATTATGTATAATTAGTATTATTGCATAAAAATTACATATGATTAGTATACTATCAGTATTACTACATTAAAATGTATCATTTTGCATACAAAATTATAATAACAAGTAAATTTACAGTAAATTATTATACAAGCTACTTATTGCTAAAGTAATATATTGTTAATAAATCATAATATCTTGCACTAGTGGCCAGAACCTATCCAATTAATATCAGATCACGTATGTGTAATGATTTTTGAATTTATTAATAAAGCATATACTATAAATAGTTTCGATCATGTTTAACTAGATAATTTCAATTTAGTAATTTTAGAGCTATGTATAATTGATTGGTATGTTTGTAAAAACTTACATATATCAATATATATCAGTATAATTTATTATAGGTTCTATCAAGTTCCATCAAATAATTATGATTCAGAGATATGGGGCTATGTATAATCGATTAGTATATTTGTAAATCTTAATTAATCTTTATAATTTGATAATAAAACTTACTTTGCATATGGATTTGAACTTAGGGCTATAATCGATTAGTATATAATGTCCAAAACTATATATATATCGATATACACTTCAAGGCTGTGCATATAGTTATAAACTAGCTAATTTTAGGTACTGCGATCAGGGTTATACATTGTCTATATTACGTGATTCTAAATACTAATTACTTGTCGTTAAGACTAGAGATGTATTTTTTGAATTAAAAGTTTATTTTTTTTACTGTAATGTCAAACAGCATGTCAGTATACCCAGATTAATAGATTAGATGATAGTCTAATGGGTTTGATGCATATTTATTAAATCCTTCTTGCAGAATAGTGCATAATAAACTCTCAATAGATACTATTATAGTATTTATATAATTTATCAGACAATATAAAAAAAATCAAAGATTTGGATTAAATTTAGTAATTCTATTCAGGGTCCAATAATGACAGTTAGCCCATTTAAATTAGTTCAAAAACTCTAGTTTGAAACTAGTACAACCCAATATACAATACATATAATTACAGATGACATAATAGTAATACAATTACTAAACTCACCAATTAGAATGCATATATAAACTACTTATTCATCCTATTTATCACTATATAAAAGCTTTAATTTTTACTAATCAAAAATTAATTGGTTATTTTTTGTTAGAAATCTTGAACTTCGAGTTCTGTTAGAGTACTAAAAATTATAATTACAAGTATTACAAATTTTTATTATCAAAAATATTACATTCATATGAATATTAACAAGATCACTTATGTTTATATTTTTAAAGGTTGTTTAATAAAATTATTCAAAAAAAAAATATAGCGAACCCACTAAGGATTTCTGCCTCTGTGACAAAGTAATTTCTTAGAACAGGTTAATTTTTATTATTTACCATATAATGCTATAATATATATTCATTATAACAAGTATAATTTGTTTGCTTGATTATTACATTATAATGAGAGCAAAGGTTGCTAAAGTTGAGTTTGTATTTAGCCAATACAACCCCAGATTTATAATAAATTAGCTAGCTTTAACAATCTCAATCTCAATCTTAATCACAATCACAATTGATTTATAAATATAATATTAATGTCAATTACATTGTTATAATTAATTATTATTTACATATTTAAGCTTGTTTACATCGTTAAGAAAATTTTTTTGAAAAATTATTTTTAATTTTATTTTCAAACATTTAAAATGTTTAATGAAACCTCTATTTTCGATAATATTAGTGAACTTGATGCACTACCTGCTAATTTGGACAGCACTTCCAAAGCAGAATAGTATATTCATAAAGCTCAATCAATTAAAATTAAAGAAAGAGAAAAAATACAAAAACCAAAAACTGATCCAGCTACTGGTAAATGGTATACAAATATTTCTATTTTGAATGTAGATCCTGTACTAGTTAAAGAATGCAAGGTAATTTTTATAAATATAAACAGTTTTAGTAATACCTTTATATAATAATGCTATTTTTTTATAATAGAAATACCTTCGTGACTTGCAACAAAATAGTGTTTACTCAAAAAAAAGTAATATTAAATATATTCCAAAAGAAATTCAAAAGGCATGGTTTAGAGAAACTGCTAATGAATATCCAGAGTTTTTGAATACAGCCAAAGATTGGGTTTTTTATGAAATGCTTAGACAAATAATAAATTCAAAAGGTATTATCATCATTATTTTTAAATATATATTGTTATTAAAATATCTTGTTAATAATATATATCAATTTAGTCAATTATTTTAGGCATAAGACTAAACGACTGGCTTATGCTATACAAAAATGACCAAAGAAATGTACACGAGAATTTATTTTTAAGAATATCAATAATGGTATATTTACTGTTATTATTATTATGTATATTTATATTATAATACCAGTAAATTATATATTGACATTATAAAAAAAATAGATAATATATCTAATCAACAAGAACTTGATAATGAATCTGAGCAAGAAACCGATAATACTTTGAAATAAGAATTGTCTAATCAAAAAATGGATAATGAAAAAGATACACCTAATTAATATAATAATATACTAGTATAAGAATTATCTAATCAACATAATGAAAATCTTATTAATGAAATGCAAAAAAGTCAGAATAATAATACTGAAACTGAAGAAGATCATTTAGAATATAATATATAATGATAAAGAAAATCAAAGATCTAAAAAAGGTTAATTTATTGATGGGAAATTATAGGCATCTCTTGCGAGAGATGCACCTCCCTAGGAGATATATCTCCTACCCAGTGTATCAATGCCAGATTAGGGATTAGTTCATCCCCTACTGGTGAACACATGATAGATAAGTATTGTTTCCTTTTTGTATTGTTTTTTTTTTGTTTTCTTTCTTTTTTAATCTGCTTCTATGTTCTTCGCTTTGTGTAGGTTTTTTTTTCTTAGTTTTTTTTTCTATACTAATGCTTTATTTCTTTGAGTTAGTAGAGCTGCTGTAGGTGTCATTATTTTTTTGTACTTTTAGCAACCTGGTTAGATAGCATACGAAAAGTTGAAATGCTTAAGGTAGTGATAACGATATCTACAAAAGAGCGTATAAACCATCCAGCACCATTGTACTTAAGACATTGGGTGTTTCTAAGAGATTTAATCATTTTGGTTTGTTGTTTATGAGTATGGAGTTTCTGGGCTTTCGTCATTTCAGAGCTGGTGGTTGGTTTGATTCATTTATTTCTCTTTTATTTTCTCGACTTGAACTAATTATTTTGGTGGCATTGTATATGGTGATTTCAGGCTTTGTCATTTTGGTGCCATCATTGTTGATTTCAACTCTTGCCTTTTCAGTTGTTTTGGGTTTGTGATTTCAGTATAGTAAGTCTTGTCTGTGTTTTCACATGATATATTTTTTTCTTGACCAATCTCTTGTACTTTAGAGCCGTCTTTGGTGGTGTCTTTTGGCTTCGTTGTGTTGGTAATGACTTTTGGCTTCGTTGCCATTGGTGGTAGTGACTTTTGGCTTCGTCATCATTGGTGTTGAACTTTGCCAGTCCGTTGACATCATTTGTGGAGATTTCGTAGGTGATTTTAGTTCTTATTGGTAACTAAGTCTTGCTTTTAGTAGATTTTTTTTTTTCTCGACTAATCTTTTTCACATTAGAGCCATTATTGGTGGTGACTTTAGGCTTTGTTGTCATTGTCTTTGGAGCCTTCATGGGTATGATTTCATCAGGCCTTTGGTGTTTTTCTCCTTGGGGAAGTTTGTAGTGGTTTTGACATACAAGTCGATTTTCAATAGTATCATGAAATACTTTAGTTTTGTGATAGTTTTTTTTTTTTCTTAGCACGAATTGGTATCATGTGAAGATTTTTAGTTTTTTGTATTTAATAAATTAAATATAAATTAAATATTTAATAAAGTATGTCATATTGGTTTCACAAGATCTGAACTGAATTTTATGGGATCGCACAGGTGCTAATAAAAAAGTTTAAAAGTTATTCGAGTAAATGAATTTTGTCTCAAGTTGATCAGTCTGAGTAGTACAAATATTGCCTGACTTGAGTAGTAACTCGGAATCTGTGTCATATGATATGTGCAGTTTTTGATTGGTTGGGAGCTATATCTCCTGCAGGGAGATATATCTTTCGCAGGAGATGCCTAAAAGCACCCTTTATTGATATATTAAATTTTTAAAGATTTATATAATATTAATGATTACTATACATTCGAGTAACTAATATATATATTATTTTTATATATTATAGTAAAAACTTCAATTGTTATTAATAGTAATAATGATCAGAATCAAGAATCTAATAATAGTGATTTAGTGATTTGGAGTTTACAAAAAATAATAATGGTAAGGTTCAAAAAAATAAATAAAAATTTTAATTATATATTTATTAATATTTTCAAATTTAAATATATATATTATAATTATTACAAAAATAATTTTATACAATACTTTAAGAAGTTACAAATTTGTGATGAACAACTCAACTTCAACAAACTCAAAATATACAAAAAAAAAAACTAAAAAACAATCTCAAAAAGGCAAATGAAATAAAAAAAATTAATATTACAAGAAAAAATAATGGTATTAGAATTAGGTCTCTTTCCCTTCTCCATAAATAGTTTTTTAATTATAAAATTATAATAGTATAGTATATACTAGTATTAATTTGTATGCAGTTACAATTTGCTATTAAAAATTTATATTTAATAAATATTTATTATATATAAAATTGATATTTATTGTTTACGGAATTTATAGAAATTTATTTTTATTATATAAAAAATTGAGATTTAATTATATTTATTATATATGGAATATATAAAAAATTTATATTTAATTATATTTATTATATAAAAAATTCATACTCAATTATATTTATTATATACGGAATATATAAAAAATTTATACACAATTATATTTATTATATACAGAATATATAAAAAATTTATACTCATTTATAACTACTATATAGGAAATATATAAAAAATTCATACTCAATTATATAACTACTATATACGAAATATATAAAAAATTCATACTCAATTATAACTACTATATATGAAATATATAAAACATTCATACTCAATTATATTTATTATATACAGAATATATAAAAATTTTATACTCAATTATAACTACTATATACGAAATATATAAAAACATTTATATCAATTATAACTACTATATACAAAATATATAAAGAATTTATACTTAATAGTATCTATTATATACGAAATATATAAAAAATTTACACTCAATTATATTTATTATATACGGAATATATACTTAATTATATTTATTATATACAGAATTTATCGGTAATTCTATTTTATTATATGCAGAATTTTTACAAAATTTATTACTTAATTATATTTAACATATACGGAATTTATATTTATTATATAAAAATATATATAATTTAAATCATTAATAAAAAAGTTTCCATATAAAATTCCGTATAAAAATATATGGAATTTGCATCAAATTCCGTATCACTAAATGCGGAATTTATTACGGAATTTCATATAGAAAATTTATACAGAAAAATTTTAGTATTAATTCAATATAATTTCAGTATATATATGTTTATAGGGATAAAAAGGAGCATGTTGTAAATTATTGGAATGATTTATAACAGATTGAAATTAGTAACAATTAATGCGCAAGATTACGAACCATTAATTGTATGTTTGAGATTTATATAATATTCCAAGTATAAAAAATTTGATCATTTTATATTTTGTAGGTCATCGCACAGCTCATCAATTGATAAACATTGTAATAAATTAGAGATTCATGAAAAAATTGAAATTATATCAAAGGTTCATTGATTGTTACATAAAATTTAAGGATGATTGATCCTCACGCCCAGCCAGCAAACTACTATTAAAGGACTTAAAACTTTAATATTATTGCTATACCGAATGCTGCTTTTAGGCTTGTGTGTATTTTAGGTCTTCCTTGTAAATTTGATTATTTGAGATTTAATTAATAAATTCATATTTGCTAATTTGGTTTTCACTAAAAAAATATAAATATAATATTAAGGATTACCCGTATTACTAGATCTTCTCATAATTATGGATGCATATTTAATTAGTTCCAACAAAGTAGGTTAGTTTTAGTTTACTTGGTATTTGTTCAGAAATTGGTAAAGAATCAAGTACAATGATCACAGGACATCATGTTATTATAGCGCTAATCCTTGTTTTCTTTAGAGACATACCAATATTATATGGAATTTATAAATTTAAATAAAGTTTCTATCATTCAAATACTGTATCACTGGAATTTTATTCTAAGTTTTGGAATACTTTCACAAATAATTGTTCTTTTAATTTTATTGGTTTAATTATTCAGAGAATTTTGCAAAGTTGATTAAGTCTTTAACATTTTAATATGATCATAAATATTCTTCATAAATTCTGTAGATCTTTATTACCTCTTGTCATTTCATTCTACTTGGCACAATCAATTAGGCATTTAAAACAGGTTCATAATAAGCTTTCAACCAATAAAACAGAACTACCGTACCGGTAATAAATAACTTAATAAAAAACCAATAATATGTGTTAAACTTTGAATAAAAATAATGCATATGTTAAATAAAATAATACAGTATAACCATGCTTTGGTGTTGTTACACTTGGAATTCACCTCTCTAAAGAATTCAAGAGACAGATAGTTTATAGTATGAAGACTACAACTATAGTGATATGGATTAAATAAGGCTTTTATGAAAGAGGCAGCAACACACTTATATATGAAGATATAAGAGGTTAGTTACTTCACTACAAACAATAAATAACAATAAGAGACATAGTTTCTCTTAACCAAAATATAAGATTCTACTTAAGAAAATAAAGTGTATTTTATAGCATGTATGAGAACATGTACAAAGACTTTATTATTCAGTGGGAATTAAGGATTACAAGAGAGAATTCAATTCTAACTAAATGAATAAAAGAGTAAACCAAATCCACTTTGCTACAGAGGCAAAAAGAGTGGGTTTATATATTTGAATTGTGGGTCACAATCTACACTACTAATGACTATTTTATTTTATTTTACAGACTATCTTCTCTAATCGATTATGAATTAAAAAGAACAAAAAGAATTATTATGAAAATATTATGAGTAAAAAGAGAAAAGTAAAATGAGCGGGTATGAATTTCGCATGATCATGTATGATTGATCAGTGATTTCATATAATCAGCATGAAATGAAGTCGATGACGATCAAATTCATATGTTATCGTGAGGGTATTTTCAAGTGTAACATATTTCTCTCCCACTTAATTACGAGCTCCGCGAGTAATATCAAGTAAGAACTTGGAGATTGAGGTAACAATTTCCTCAAGATAGCAATGGCCAACTTTAAACATTCCGTCAGTATCACCAGCATCAGCTGATTTTTATAATAACTAAATATTCCTTTCATAATATCTTTTAAGTAATAGAGCATTGTAAGGAGACTCTAAAATTCGACCATCTAATGTTTGTAACTTATACACATCTTGAGCTATACGACGATATATAGTGTAAGGTCCTGACCATCTGAGTAGCAGTTTACCAGAATGTTGATTGTGTAGGGATGCATTAAACAATAGAACTTTAGTTCCTTTTTCAAAGATTCGCTGAACTTTTTTCAATTTCTTCTATAGGACAGGATTTTATAGTAATCCACATTTTTAAATCACATTTACATTTAGCACAATCATCTGATGGTGAATAAAAGTTATCACCACACCAACATTGAGCATTAGGACCTTTCCAATCATATTGCCAATGTTTACCTTTGTTTTTGACTTTTAAACGATTGCTAATATGTTCAATATAGTACCAAGTACAATATTGTCCATTATACCTTATTCCTTCAGGTGTAAACATAATATTCTTGTATGGTTTTATACCATAAGTAATAAATTCAGATGGGTTGTAATCTAATACCTTCATAATTTCTTGGTATACTTTTGGGATAAATAATCATTAGTGTAATGATTATAGGAGGTTTCAGCTTCAAGTTCAAGGTAATAGGCTGTAACTTCTTGTTGGTTAGCAGGCAATCTAGAAAGTGCATCTGCATTATTATGCTTGCATCCTGGTCTATGGATAATAGTAAAATTGTAGGGTTCTAATCTCAAAATCCATCTAGCACGCTTTCCTTTAAGTTCAGAAGTCCTTAACCATTGTAAAGCAGAATGGTCAGTGATTAGATAAAATGGTTTGGATCCTAAATATTGGTGAAAGTGTTCTACAGCCCAAATAACTGCAAGACATTCCAGTTCAGGTATGGAGTAATTTTGTTCTGTTTTGGTAACACTTCTGCCAGCATATGCTACAACATATTCCTTATTATTATCATTCAATTGTGCAAGTACAGTACCTAAACCTAGAGTGGAAGCATCAGCATAAAGGTAGAATGGGTGATTAAAGTCAGGAT
Source organism: Gigaspora rosea (assembly GCA_003550325.1). Lineage (NCBI taxonomy): Eukaryota > Fungi > Glomeromycota > Glomeromycetes > Diversisporales > Gigasporaceae > Gigaspora > Gigaspora rosea. The sequence continues at coordinate 263,618 of QKWP01000074.1, forward strand.
ATCTCAATACTGGAGCNTTTCAAGTGTAACATATTTCTCTCCCACTTAATTACGAGCTCCGCGAGTAATATCAAGTAAGAACTTGGAGATTGAGGTAACAATTTCCTCAAGATAGCAATGGCCAACTTTAAACATTCCGTCAGTATCACCAGCATCAGCTGATTTTTATAATAACTAAATATTCCTTTCATAATATCTTTTAAGTAATAGAGCATTGTAAGGAGACTCTAAAATTCGACCATCTAATGTTTGTAACTTATACACATCTTGAGCTATACGACGATATATAGTGTAAGGTCCTGACCATCTGAGTAGCAGTTTACCAGAATGTTGATTGTGTAGGGATGCATTAAACAATAGAACTTTAGTTCCTTTTTCAAAGATTCGCTGAACTTTTTTCAATTTCTTCTATAGGACAGGATTTTATAGTAATCCACATTTTTAAATCACATTTACATTTAGCACAATCATCTGATGGTGAATAAAAGTTATCACCACACCAACATTGAGCATTAGGACCTTTCCAATCATATTGCCAATGTTTACCTTTGTTTTTGACTTTTAAACGATTGCTAATATGTTCAATATAGTACCAAGTACAATATTGTCCATTATACCTTATTCCTTCAGGTGTAAACATAATATTCTTGTATGGTTTTATACCATAAGTAATAAATTCAGATGGGTTGTAATCTAATACCTTCATAATTTCTTGGTATACTTTTGGGATAAATAATCATTAGTGTAATGATTATAGGAGGTTTCAGCTTCAAGTTCAAGGTAATAGGCTGTAACTTCTTGTTGGTTAGCAGGCAATCTAGAAAGTGCATCTGCATTATTATGCTTGCATCCTGGTCTATGGATAATAGTAAAATTGTAGGGTTCTAATCTCAAAATCCATCTAGCACGCTTTCCTTTAAGTTCAGAAGTCCTTAACCATTGTAAAGCAGAATGGTCAGTGATTAGATAAAATGGTTTGGATCCTAAATATTGGTGAAAGTGTTCTACAGCCCAAATAACTGCAAGACATTCCAGTTCAGGTATGGAGTAATTTTGTTCTGTTTTGGTAACACTTCTGCCAGCATATGCTACAACATATTCCTTATTATTATCATTCAATTGTGCAAGTACAGTACCTAAACCTAGAGTGGAAGCATCAGCATAAAGGTAGAATGGGTGATTAAAGTCAGGATATCTCAATACTGGAGCTGTAATAATGTGAGTTTCCAAAGTATTAAAGGCTTTATCTTGGTCCTCAGTCCATTGGTAAGGTTCATCCTTTTTCAATAAATTATTCAAAGGCTTGGCAATTTTAAAGAAACCTTGGATAAATTTCCTATAGTAAGAGGCAAGTCCTAAGAATGCACGAAGTTGTTTGAGAGTTTTTGGTATAGGAAAGTCCTTAATTTTAATAATTTTCTCTTCATCAGGAGAATTCCATTTCTGTTGATTATATGTCTTAAAAATTTAATAGAATTTAGAAAGAAAAAACATTTTTCTAAATTTAATTTTAAATGGGCTTTTCTAATTCTTTTAAGACTTGATAAACATAATCTAAATGTTCATCAAATGTTTTTGAATAAATGGTTATGTCATCTAAATATACAACCACAAATTTGTTAATGAATGGACTTAGAACATGGTTCATTAATCTTTGAAATGTTGAAGGAGCATTACATAACCCAAATGGCATAACATTAAATTCATATGTGCCAAAGTTAGTAATAAAAGCTGTTTTCTTTTTATCATCAGAGTTCATACCAACTTGCCAATATCCACTGGCCAAGTCAAGACTTGTAAACCATTTAGATCCATTAAAGACTGTTAAGATTTCATTAATGTTGGGTAAGGGTAAATGTCTTTTTCAGTAACAGTATTCAGTTTCCTGTAATCAATACATATCCTCTTTTTACCATTTTTCTTTGGGACTAATACAACAGGAGAAGCCCAAGGACTTTTAGTTTCTTGAATGATTCCTTGTTTTTTCATTGCATGAATTTCCTCTTTAAGAAAGTCTTGATCATCCAAAGACATGCTATAAGGTCTCTGGCTTATAGGTTTGGCATTTCTAGTATTAATTTTATGAAGGACAAGATTGGTTTGGCCTAATCCAACAGTTTGACCAGATTTGCTAATCTTTTTAGCATAGACTTAAGGGACTTCATTAAGCAGGTCAACAACTTGGTTTAGTTGTTCAGGTGGTAATTTAGAGTTGATGTTAAATGAACTTCTATCACATTCATTATGGTCTGGTAGGGTTGTGGATAAATATATGGCAGGGTTATGTTCAGTCCAAGGATTATAGAATAGGTCATTATCCTCAGAAGTGTATTCATCCGTGTAGAAGGCTTGGATTTCCTCATTATCCTCCTCTAATTCATCAATCCACTCATCCTCATCAGTGAATTCCTCTAATTCTTGAATTGGAGTATTATTGCTTACATGAGTAGCATTAATAGTGACTTGTTTTCCCAAATATTTAACATGTAGGGTGTTGTTAGCAAAATCCAACTTAGCTTTAGATTTACTAAACCAATCTGTTCCTAGTAACAGAGTTTCTTTCTGGGATTTAATCACTTGCAAGCTAATAGGAATTATAAGGTCCTGAATAGTTATTTTCACATTGGTAACTATTCCCAAAGCTTTAGTACGATTTCCATTGGCTGTAACTACCACAGTCCTAGAAGGTTGGTCAATTTCAAGTCCTATTTTGTCCATTAGTTTTTTTAGTAATGATGCTAACAGCAGCACCTGAGTCAAGGATGGCAACAACAGGGTTTCCTTTAATTCTGACATAACATCTCATGGCCACAGTCTTGTGAGAATTATTGGTTTGTAAATGATTAGCTTCAGTGCTAGGAGCCTTTTTCCTACGTAATGCCTTTGCCAAATTATGCTGTTGATTAGAATATTGTAAGAGTTGACCATAGGTAATATGGGCAGGGGTTTCTAATAAGTCCTCAGAAATGTCATAAGGGTTAAGTTGGTCTACTTTGGAGGGTAACCTTTTTTTCAATATTTTCTTTACAGGAGGTATATCTTGTTCAACTTCTATAGGAATTTCTTTTATATTAGTTGATATTTGGGGAGTTTTGCTTCTAAGGGCATGTTCTTTAGCAGATACTGACTGTTTTTGTTTTCCTTTTTGTTCCTTCATGTTGGTAGAGTATAGTTGGTGGCGAATAACATAAACTTCATCCTCATATTCAGCTTCAACAAAATTTATGTTTCTATTTTGTTTGGTTTGGTTTTGGTTGGAAGGTGGGTACTGTTGTCCTGTTGTTGGAAACTTTTCAGCAAGACAATTCTTTGCATAGTGACCAGGTTCTCCACATCTAAAACAACTAAAATTATTGTTTTTCTTGTTAGTATTTTCATGATAAGAAGAATTTTGTTTAAATTAGGTTTTTTTAGTTTGGGCAGTAAGAACAGATGCTATGGTAGCATAATTTAAACTCAATTGTTGCATTTGTTTAGTGAGTTGTTCAATGTCCTTTTCATAATTTTTAGGTCCTTGAGTAGAAATAGGTTAGCATCAGTAGCGAAGTTAGTTCCTTGTTCATGAGTACGAGCCAATTCCAAAATTGCATTTAGATTTTGTGGGTTATGCATTAGAAGGAAAGGAGTATGTCTGGTCTCAATCCTTTCTTGAAATAATATAATTTTTGGGCATCTGGCATGTTGTTTCCTCCAGTTTCTACTCTTTTTATTAATTTTTTAAATTTGCTATGGTAGGTTTCAATGGATTCTCCAGGTAGTTGTTTTAAAGTATCAAGGTCCCTTAACCATTTGTTTTTCCAGTGTTGTGTACAGAATTGATTTTGAATGGCAGTAGAAGTAGCAGTCCAATCTCTATCAGGATTATTTGGGTCAGGTTGGTTGGCTCTAAAATAGGTTTGTTGCTATCCATCAGCATTTCCATGTAAGAAGGCAGGAAGAATTTCACACTTCCTTCGAGTATTCCATCTATTAGCTATGGCAGCTTTTTCAAAACTTTCCAACCAGGCTTGAGGGTCTTGGGTTCCATCTCCATAGAATGGTTCTATTCTCAATAAAATGGATTCCTTTTGGTTAGCTTGAAGGTAGTCCAAAATAGCTTGAGCATTAGCCATGTTTTGTATTATAGGTGTTGGTGAAGGAGTTTGAAATAATCTATCAAGTTCTAGGTCAGAGTCAGAGTCAGGGTTAGAGTTTTCAACTACTGTAGTATTTGTATTTAGAGTATAAAGAACAATAAAGGGGTCAAGTTCAAATTTGTTTGTTTGTTGATAAGCTTGTTGGAGTTGGTCAACTAATGTATCAAATCCAGGGTCAGCAGTATATCTAAAAGTATAAAGTAAAGCACAGAAATGTTCTCTTGGGGGATTAGTAGCTTGTTGTATTAATTGAAAAATATAAACTGTACAATCAGTATAAGAAAGCACAGGATATGTTATAATAAACCAAGTCCAAAATCCAATAAACTGTATAGTAATTTCTCTTGCAACAGGATGACACAATTGACAAGAATAATCTGCTGCAATTTCTTGAATCTGTTGTCTTATTCTGGTCCAGTACCAGGATAAAGTGTATGTTGATGATCGTGTTGTTGATTTCTGTAGAGAAACTCAATATAAGCAATCATGCACACTTACAAGTTAGTAATAACTAAATAATATTAATTAAATTTCACAATTTAGTAACTGTAGAATTTCTATCTCACAGTCACCACCAAAAATGTCACACTTGGAATTCACCTCTCTAAAGAATTCAAGAAACAGATAGTTTATAGTATGAAGACTACAACTATAGTGATATGGCAGGATAATAATAATGTCAGTGTATGACTTAACAGAGAGGATTAAATAAGGCTTTTATGAAAGAGGCAGCAACACACTTATATATGAAGATATAAGAGGTTAGTTACTTTACTACAAACAATAAATAACAATAAGAGACATAGTTTCTCTTAACCAAAATATAAGATTCTACTTAAGAAAATAAAGTGTATTTTATAGCATGTATGAGGACATGTACAAAGACTTTATTATTCAGTGGGAATTAAGGATTACAAGAGAGAATTCAATTCTAACTAAATGAATAAAAGGTAAACCAAATCCACTTTGCTACAGAGGCAAAAAGAGTGGGTTTATATATTTGAATTGTGGGTCACAATCTACACTACTAATGACTATTTTATTTTATTTTACAGACTATCTTCTCTAATCGATTATGAATTAAAAAGAACAAAAAGAATTATTATGAAAATATTATGAGTAAAAAGAGAAAAGTAAAATGAGCGGGTATGAATTTAGGATTCCGAATGTCTATCCCGTGATCATCCAGATTATGCGCATGATCGTGTATGATTGATCGGTGATTTCATATAATCAGCATGAAATGAAGTCGATAACGATCAAATTCATATGTTATCGTGAGGGTATTTTCAAGTGTAACATCGTTTAAGTCTCTTCCTAAGCCGTGACACTTACATGAGATTATTGGCTTATGTCACATGAAACAAAATATATAATATCAATTGTTGCAGTAGTTCTTTAAGATTTCAATAGTAGAAAAGCAATTATTCCATATGTTTTTATATTAGTTTTGAACATTATGATTTAACAAATAGATTGATTCAATTTTCACAATTCTAATCAATGATTGGAACATAATAGTTCTGAGACGAATTATGTCGAAAATAATATTAATGTTGGCTGAATTAAACCGTCAATATGGCTAAATGGTTGATTGTTAAAAATTTTTAAACGGTTTTAATTAGGGATGGCAAATGTTTAAAACACGATCTTAAAAATCTTGATTTTTTGATTTTTATTTGTTTAACTAGCAATGTTAGATGTGGCGGGCGACTTCGTCGCCCGCTTGCGGTTTTTAAATGTTAGTGGATATAACATGTGACAAGCGTATGTAATCGTGTAATTATAATTATATGTAGAAGAAATACATGTGTAATTATAATCTGATGTAGAAATACATGTGTAATTTATGGAGCAGAGTGGAGGATCTTAAGTCCAGTCAATAGGTAAGAAATTTTTGGGCTTCAACGTCTGTTACAAGTGTGTATAGATTTTATAAGTCCAATTTGATAATCGAGCAAAATTATTGTTTTTAAATGTACAGTACGTAATGTATGATGACGTATAAAATTTAACTTCTATAGCGTATTTAATTTAACTTCTACATGCAATTTCGACCTAATTGATTATTCATATTTTTTCGCAATAGCTTATAGTTATATGATCTTTAGCAGTAATAAAACAATATTGGAGGTATTGGTCTCTTTAAAAGATATATGTATTTTCTTATAGCTAGCTTACAAGTTGCTTTAAAAACTAAGATCTAATGAGAATCAATTGCTTAAATGTTTGTGATTTAATTATATGAGAGAACAATACATCACTAATTATTATGATATAATTACATTATATTAACGTAATTCACGTGCTAAATCGTCCTGAAACACTTATATTACGGAAATTAGTAGCTTTTATATTTTTAGAGCATACAGATAAGTATATAATAGTTATACATTACACTAAAAAAATTTTCATTAACATATTGTAAATTAGTAGATTTACGATGCAGCTTTGAAAATTTGTTTGCTAATACGAAGCGGCGTTCCGGAACCCAACGGATTTCGTTTTCCTAGTTATAATTATATGTAGAAATTCAATATATATTGTAAATTGGTATTGGTTAGTGATAAGTATGAATTTTATGCTAGCGAGTAAGAATGTATATAATGGTGTAAATATAATTTAAAAAGAATTGGTTTTATTTTTTTGTAGTTTTATTCTTTGGTATGTTGCGATGTTTACATTGATTTGTTCTTATTGTAAAATGAGAATAAATTTTTATTTTTGATAATACGCTAGAACGGAATGCGAAGATAATTTTGTAAGTTATTATTTTATTCGTATTTTGACTTTTTTAAACGGTTGATAGTGGATATAATTGATATGCTTGGATTTTGTTGTTTTACTAGGGCGTGTAGTTGGTTTATTTTATATTTTGAACGGCAATAGCGATAAATATGTTTGACATTAATGAATGAAATTAAGCGAAAAAGATAAGGAAAAAGAATAATGTGTTGGTAAAAAGTAGAGGTAATTTAGGATATTTTGGGTAGGGAACGAATATAGTTTATGTTGATATAGAATTGTGATACGTTATGTTATTTAACGGTAGTGGATCAAGAGCGATAAGTTCTAATCGATCATATTCTTTGATCATAGAAGGGCTTGTCATGAATGCGGAACGATTTAATGAATGTATTTTTATATTGGTCCATTTAGTGCAACGACTCAGTGCAACGTAAGCCTGACCAGATTCGAATATTTGATTATCTAAGTTTAGCGATACATCAGGAAGGGTTAGGCCTTGGGTTTTGTGAACTGTTAATGCAAATGCGTTTTGTATGGGATATTGAGTACGGCTTGCAGGTAGACTATCAATTTCAAAATTGGTAGTAATTTTGGTAAACGAAACATTTACTATGGCACCTTCAACGCAGAAACTGACATATATAATATTTGTATTTAGATCAAGATCTGTTATGATGCCTATAGTACCGTTGGCTATTCGGTGTTGACTTTGTGAATTATTTAGAAACATAACTCTCGCTCCGGGTTGAATTCTGATCGTTTTAGGTAGATTAGTTTTGTTCTTAAAATCGTGTTGTCTTGAATCATCACTGCAGATTTGACCATTGATTGTATCAATGCAATTGGATATTGTAAATTTGTTTTCTTGGGTAGGGATCATCGTTAATATTAATCTATTGATTGTATCAGCATTTTTTCTATATCCTACGATGTGTGTTGTGTTTAGATTTGTATATAAATCGGAGTCAATAGTCTCATTTTGTTTTTGAAGCAACGTGTGCCATATTTGATCACTAATATCGCCTAATCTAATTTTTTGTAGAAGGTTGTAAAATAGTAGATCTTCAATTTGTCTTTGAGGTTCGCGAAGAAATAACGGGTAAAAGAGATTCCATAATGGTGATTGATAGACAGGAGAGCCATGAACCGGGGGTAGTTGTGCCAAGTCACCAACTAAAATAACGTTAATGCCTCCGAATGGGTAATTGTTTAGATGCAATGATTCGAATAGTTCAGAAACATAGGTAAGAAGTTGGCCTGACACCATTGAGATTTCATCAATGATGATTATATTAATTTGACGAAGAGCGTTTAAGAAGTTTGGGTCTTGAAATATAAGTGTTCGAAAGCCAAAATCATTTTGAATAATTCGTAATGCGGAATGGATTGTCATTCCATTGATGTTTTGAGCTGCAATTCCAGTTGGGGCCATAAGGAGATAGTTTTGATGAAGTCTTTGAAAATGTTCTACTAATACATGTATCATATAGGATTTACCGGTGCCAGCCGAACCCGTAATAAAAAAAAAAAGGGTAATGTGAACCATCTCGCGGGCCTAAATAGTTTGTTATGGTTTGTAAGCAATGATATTGACTCGGTGGTAAGTTAATCGTTGGATTTACGGGTATAATTTTTGGCGGTATCTTGATAGAATCTATTTGTATTTTGATTATATCGAGGATATCTGTTGTTAAGATCGGGTATAAGGATGATAATATTGTTTCAATAAGAAGGTTAAATTGGTTTGAGATGTGTGTTGTCTGTCTTAATATGAATTCGTGATTTTGCGATTGGATTGATTGAAAAGCATCCGGAAATAAGGAAAAAAAATGGTCTCTGTAATTTTGAAAATTACCAAGCATTTCATTTTCAGATCTGCATGGGAATTTTAGAAGTAGTTGTTGGTAAAAATATGGTTCGCCATGTTCTGGTCGCAAGGAACGCATACGGGTTAATATGGGATTCATGCGCTTAATAACAAAATTTCCAAGATTATCTTGGTATATCGTTCTATTAGATGTATTTGGTAAGGATAATTTAATATCATATGCTTCAAAATACGTTTTATACGTCATGTCGTTAAATATATCATCCAGTGGTCGCGCAAAGTACTTTTCTATTTTATCGTTCCAGTAAGGATCATCATCAGGAGAATTAATCATATAGAGAGGAAGAACTGCTTTGGACCGAGTGTTTGGAGGGTCAGTTGTCAGATACTGAACTTGTATCGACGAATTTATAATGCGTTCACCGAGTAATAAAAACATTAGTTCCATCGAACCCATTCGTCGTGCATGAATATATTCTCGATAATGGGTTTCTTCGCGTATATTAAATAGATGTGTTGGCTCTGATTTGCTTATATATTTAGTTATGTATCGGGCAAGTCCTTTGTTTGTAATATACTGAACATTTATATGAGCGTTCCATATCATCAAGGTAGGTGCATGATATGGAATTACCCATTGATCTTCTGGTGTTAGGCACCTATATGTATATCTGTAGTTATCCGGTCATAATATGTATATTCAGAAAACGGGCGAGGGAATCCTTTTTTACATGTAGACCCTGGTGGTGCTGGACCTCCACATTTAGAGCTACACGTGTGTATTTGGAAAGTACTAACTTTTTGATAAAGCTCTTGTTCTAGATTAGGGTTTGGAAGAGTTGACGAATAGTATCTATGTTAATCATTTCGGTGATATTTGATGATGTCCAATAAACGCCATGTAAATGAGCTGCTCCACGATTTTGAAATTCTATTTTGTCGAAAAAATGAGTATAAGAACCCCATTGACTAACGTTTGAATTTTTCCAGACATGTTTTTTAAGATTTTGTAATCTGTGAATAAAGTGAAGTGTTGTATGCAACGGTCTGTTGGTTGGTAATGGATTATTGTTATCTGTATTGACAAGTATATTACGAAGATGAGTCCATAATCCTTCAGCTATTGATAAGGTAACGAATATTGTTGGAAGACCAAGTTCGTGAATCATTGTATTTAAATGCATATTTATTTTTTGAAAGTAGCCATCTCCAGTATGGATAAAGGAAGAATTGGTGTTGTTTTTGTTTCACTATAACGCCAGCCACTTGTATATGTGCTTCTTTCGATAATTTCAATTGCAGTTCGTGGACGATGTGTTTCATTAGCTATTGATTGACGAACTAACCGTTGTGTATTTTGGAAGTTTCTATATTTTTCTAATTGAAGATATGCCCATGCTGGCCAGTAGTGATGTAGTCTGAATCGAGAGTCTTTGGAAAGCAAACGATGTTTGATATATTTTCCAAATGTATCATGCTGTCGTTGTATGTTTTCTAACTGGTTTCTCATTTCATGATAGTGACCATGGCCATTTGGATACAGGTCTGGAAAAAGCAATGGTTCAAGATTGGGAACATTGAGGGCAATTGGAATTCAGGTAGTATCAGAATTTGATATAAATCCAGCCATTAAACGACTGTAATGGGCATATTCATTATGTATTTCAGCAAGAAAATTTTGATGAGGAAAGACTATATCACCATATTGAAATGAAGGTGTATTTTGATCAACGGACGAATGGGTAGCAGAGGGAAATTGAATGTCAGTGTTTGGAATCATTTGCGAATATTCATGTAAATAAGGATTATTTTCTTTAAGCCAATCGATAGCACTTAATATAGAATTATC
>QKWP01000074.1:279615-322270 GCA_003550325.1 Gigaspora rosea
AAAAAAAAAAAAAATCCGCCCGTCCGTCCCGAATTTTGAAATCCATGTAATGCAAAACGAAAAATCAACTTTGCGTGGCCTTATGGTAATATGATTGTTTTGATTTTCGGACTGATCTGGGACGTTTTGTTAACATCCCGGATCAGTCCGAAAATCAAAACAATCAATACCGTGATAATAATTTCGGCCGAAATTATATTACCGAAAAACTATAAAATTTTTCGATAAATGTAATTACCGAAAATTTACTGCAGATCAACAAAAATTTTTCACGTTGTCCCACTAATTTTGAAATCAGCAGTAATAACCCGTAAAAGGGTCTAATATAGTATCACCAACAAAAGAATGTAACCTAATTAACCTTTTAGGCAATTCCATAGGAAAGTCGCGGTCAATAACGATAAGAGCTAAAAAAAACGATGTTTTACAGGTGATAATGCATAATTAATAGCAGCGTTAGAGAATCAATATAGGTTGGATAACAATATATTATATACATATTAAGATATCCATTACATTCTCGTTATCCATCGTGATTTTACTTATTTACGAATAACAAATCAAAAAAGGAAATTAAATTTTGTAAATAAACAAAGCGCGTAAAGATAGAAGTTTAGGGTTAAGGTGTTGTTGTTGGAGACTACAGCGATAGATTGGTGCTCATTATATGTAACATTTCGTTCCCGTCATTTTTAATTAGTGCACCAAGGTCAAGTATTTTCGCTTCTGTTCCTTCTTTCGCACACGTTCGGAATATATGTCAGATTTATCCGGAATCGACGAAAATAAACGCGTGCTCAATTTTGACTATTCCGGATCAACCCGACATAAATTTGAACACGTGACATGCGAAAGAAGAAAAAAGAAAAAAGCCAACGAAGGTTTAGTGTATCCAAGATCATTATGCTAAAGGGGTTCCTGAATCGATTTATCAAGGTTTATCAATTGTTAAAGGTTTGTCAAGGTTTTGTCAATTCGTCATATGTTTCGTCAATTCGTCATAGATTTCGTCAATTCGTCATAGATTTCGTCAATTCGTCATAGGTTTCGTCAATCGTCGGGGTTTCGTCAATCGTCAAGGTTTCGTCATGACGAAACCATGACGAAACCATTTCGTCATCGCAAAAAACATTTCGTCAGGCATCTTTAACTATCACATTAAGTCAATATTGCCAATCTGCTAATTTGATTTTCAGGAATGATATTTTTCAAATTATAACATGTGCGGTAAATGTTGTATCGAAGAAATACTTATTGAGAGAATCTCAGGATGCCCATGATTACAATATTTTGTCTAACTCAAAGATATGTATGCAAACATTTCACGACGAATGATAAGTACTCGCTCGTTGATACTTAATTAATTATTACAGTTGTTTGTCTATGCACTATGTTCATGTTTAAATCCACTCTCTTTATTGGTCAATTAACTTTGTTTTTAAGTAAATTACAAATGTCTCCGTTTTATACTTTCCATGTAATCTTGCGGTTTAATATTCAAACCGAAATAAATTAAAAATTTAAGAGTAAATGATTTATTAATTTTAAAAAAATAAGTACATGAATTTAATTCTACAGCAAATAAGCAATAAAATTAAGCATATAAAACAATGATATTTAACAAACTTTTTAAACAAAAAATTAAACAAATTGATGACGGTTACGTTGAAATATAATTACATACAGTATTTTCTGCCTATCATGTTGTGATAGAGTTAAAATTATTTATATCAAGGTCAATTGCCCTGGAATCCCTGGAATCGCCTAATTTATTAATGCACGTATAGTACATACGTCATTTTAAAATATATGAGTGAGTCGATTGTTATATTATTGCATCAGTAATTAATTATATTTATAAATATTAAATAATGTTATTTTATACTTAATAAAATAAGAAATACATATTAACTCAATATTTACCATTGAAATTTAATTTCAAGCTTCGTATAGTTAATGCTTCGCTAATTATTGGGTTTAAAAGTCGGCTAGAATAAATCGCTTGCTCATTTATTTCAGCTGGTGATACCCTCGCATTTATGTTTTCGGGAAATTTTATTTCTCCTTTTTCTGTTTTAACAATAAGGCTATTAACAAAATTGTAATATCTTTATAAACATTAGTGCATCTTTTTTCTGGATCAGAATCCCAATATCGATTCATTAATTCAACCAGATCTTGCGGAATGTTGGATGGAATTTTGGGCCGTAGACCATCAAGAATATCCAAAATAAGACATTCATCATGTTTACGATCGGAAAATGGTCTACAGCCATTTATTACCTCCCAAATAATCATACCAAAACTATAAATATCAGAGCTTGAGGTGAATTTGCCTCCTTTCGACACCTCTGGTGCAACATACGGAATAACTCCATAAATTGCATTCTTATCTGATGATGCATCCATTGGTTTGCTTAATCCTAAATCTGCAATTGTTGGTTTACCTATCTCGTCAATAAGAATATTACCACTATGAAGATCACTATGAATAAGTTTAAAATCCCTGTGTAACTTCAATAGTCCCAATGCTATTGTATTTAATAGATTTAAATTTTCTAACCAAGATAGAGTATTTGATTTATTTATAAAATAATGTAGGTCTCGATTTTGTGCAAATTTCATAACTATTATATAATTTTTTGTTTTAGGATCTTGTGAAATTCCAATATATCGATGAATAGCATCATCGACAGTTTCACCTTTGCCTTTAAAAAAATTTTTCAACTAAAAAAAAAAAAATGAAATTTTAAATTAAATTCATAAATATGGTTTTACAAATTCTATACATATAATTTTACATATATACCTCATTTAAACAATCAGAATCCATCTTTTCGGAATTATTAAGACATTTAAGAACAACATTATAGTTTCTTTTTCGATTGTATCTTTGCTTCTTATGACACCAACGAGTAATAAGAGGTCCATCACCCCATGTTGCTTTATATATTATACTAAACCCTCCTTTAGCAATGTATTCAATATTTGTAAATTTTTCATATGGGATAAATTCTAATTTTGAATCCCTAACAATGCTTCCACGAGAAATTTGCGTTAATTCGATAAAATCGTCTATTAATTTATTACCACTTAAAACTCGTAATGATGCTTCATAGCAATTTCTACATAGCTTGGAAGTTTTATCAACAAGAATTCTTTTATAATTACATTTAATGCATTTCTCGTAACATTGCCTTTTTTTGCGCCTAGAGACAAGTGAAACTGGATGTTTATTCTCTATAACTGATTTTGCATTATCTTGTTGTCGTAAGGTATTTATTTGTTCTTTGTAATGTTGTGTTATTTCTACATTAATGATTTGATTTTGAATAAAGTACGTGGCCCTTTCTGTAGATAGATTATGATTAACTTGGTCTCCATAACCTTGCGTAAAGTCTGCGGACCATCCAATAGATAAATTCTTATAAGTTTTTAGCAAATTTATATCATTTTCATTTTGGGTAAAGTTCGTTGCCGATTCTGTAAATAAATTATTATTAGTTTGATCCTCATAATATCGAGTAAGTCCCGTAGAACATTCTATAACGAAATTATAATTAGTTTGACTCTCATGATTTTGAGTAAAGCTCGCTGATAATTCTACAAATGGATTATTATAGACGTTTTGTAAACTTTTATTAGTTTGATTTTGTGTAAAGTCTGGAGACCATTCTGTAGGTAGATTGCTATTAGATTGATTCTCATGATCTTGAGTAAAGTTTTCAGACCATTCTTTAAATGAATTATTATAAACATTTAACGAACTTATATTAGTTTGACCATGAGAGAAGATTTCATTAAATTCCATATATAGATTATTATAAATTTTTGATGTGTTTTCTTCGTTATGCATTATATAGTTAATAATTTATAATTCTTGATTACAGACAAATGACTTTTTTTTGGTTCTGCCAATTTATAAAGAATTTGCTCCAATCTCACATCAGTACGGAATTTTCGAATCTGTATAGAATATTCCACGTATTGTTACATGAAACGCTAAAGGTTTAACAAGTTTGTGATAATGGTCTAGAATGCCCCTCATTTAACAAATAAGTATACATTATTCGGCAAAAAATTTTGAATAATGTTCAACCGGTCAAATCAGCACGTGCTGCTTCACGGCACGTGTCATCCAATCATTTGCCCGGTTGAACCAAATTACCGTTATTCAAAAATTTGCCGAATAATGGTGGTGTTATCCGAAGGGAGTTGTCGGCTGAACTTTAATTCGTGTAAACGCGATTATTTCGTAATACATGAAAAAAAAAACAGAAAGAAATAAATCATTATCATAAGGGTTTGTCGGATAACAAAAATATTTATGTAGTCACAAAATAATTTGCCTGTTGACATTATCGTTACGACTACAGCACTCTACAAAGCATTTTACTCATTTGCGCGGGGTAGATCTCTTGCAGTATGGGTGGCACTTATTCTAAATCATTTGATCAATAATACATTTTATTAATGGTGGTGGCGCCTATACTGCAAGAGATCCGCGCGGGTAATACAAACAAAAAAGGAAATCCGGTTTGTAGTGCGTGAGATAAAAATTATGGTTAGAGCCTTAACATTAGAGGTAATAGGGTTAGATTGATGTGTAATATATGTAAAATTTCATTCCCATTATTTTTAATTAGTGCAACAATATCGGTTTAAACATTAGTTTTTGCATACTTTGCTTTTTTCTTCTTTTACGCGTGTTAGGATTCTTTGTCGGGCCGATCCGGAATAGTCAAAATTTGCATTCTCCGATTGGCTATTTCCTCTCAGGAGGTTTTGTTACCTGCGCAAATAAGTGGATGTTTCAAAAAGTATTCTTGCACAGAAAATTCTTATTTTGTGGTGTGATACAAACCCAAAAATGTAACCTTGTTCAAAAAGTATGGAAATTAAGACTTTAAGTTTGGAGGTGAGGATCGCGTCAGAAATTATAGGTAAGGCTTGTGTACAATTCATTTACCAAATTACTGTATTCTATTGATATTATCCGTAATTTATGATCGTGATTCGTAGGGCCCAAAACTGTTAATTGTTGTGAACATCAATTAATTACTAACCAATTAGATTGCTTGAACAATTTTGCCAAATTTAGCAAGAAATTGAGACTTATGGGCACAAGATTATTTTTTACTCCAAGCTTATACTGAATTCAACTACATTGAAATTAATAAGGAATAGCCAAGAAATATATGAATTTATTGTAAATGTTTATTTACTTATAAACTTAGAGAATCAATTTACTAACATTTGCTCTATTTTTTTACATAGGTGAATAGATGCTTAGTGGTATAGGTTGACAAGAAAAATTGCTAAATGCACAGTCAAAAAAAGCAAAAAGCATAAGTTGATCGATGAAAGTATAATAAACAAATTACTAGAATTGGAAAGAGGTAAATAATATTTAACTGGCTTGCTATTTTTTGAATTCTTTAACTAGGCATTGCTTTTTTTTGCTCAAATACAATAGAAAATGTTCAAACATGGACTATTAAAAAGATTAGAAATCAATTTTGGAATTCGATTTAAATCCATCATAACTATGCACTTATAAGTGATTAAAATATAAATATTATTAGTTATATTACTAAAAATTTTATTATTTAAATTTTAGATCAATATAATTAATTTATTTCATAATGTGATCAATTTTTAGTTATATAGTCAGAAAATAAATAAATTAACCAGATGCTACTATTTAATGAAATGATTAGCAAAATACAAATTGTTTTTTTTAAAAAATTAGCATTGATATAGGTCATTTAAGCATTATTTTTATTTTTTTAACATAACAAAAACATAATAAACAAATTCTCAGTAAATTTCTACTCGAATAAAAAAATTCTCAGTAAATTTCTACTCGAATAAAAAAAATTATAATTTTTTTAATGCTAGAAGTTTTTAATACAAATAATTGATACCTTGATTTAATGTAATAAATGCAACACTTAACCTAATTGTAATGTACAATGCTATTCTGGTTTTCACTCATTTAAATTTAAAAGCTTCTCAGTAAAGAAGACCCAAAACAGAAGTTGGGTAGGTGTTTATTTGATAGATAATGAAAATTATAACAAAAATTTAAACTGGTAAAATTATTAATGATGAAACTAAGGTCAAAGCTTAAGCAATTGGTCAAAAAGAATTTTTTTTTTATTAGGTTTTTTAAGTGGTATTGCAAAGATTACGAAAAGTAGAGTATGCTCAAGAATATAATTTATGTATTATCATCATTAATTGTGTAATGATTGAGCATCATCATCGAGCATGTGATAAGTATGAGCATTGTAAATTAGTATCGTTTTTTATTACGAGCAATTAATTAAGCATGTGGTAATCAGGGACACGGACATTGTGTGATTTAGTGTGATTAAACCAAACGCACTAAATCGCATAATTCTCCGATTAAAAACTGCGTAATTTGCTAGTTGAGCGCAGTATTTAAAAAATTACGGATTAAATTGTTAGTTGAGCGCAGTATTTAAAAAAATTGTTGTAAGTTTTTTTTTTTACGAGTAAAATTTCAAAAAACGCCAAATAGCACTTTTAAATTTTAATCATCAGCAAATCGCATAAATTACATATACCGCACGCATAATTTACAAATTCTTTTCGAATAAATTCCGTGTCTTTGGTGGTAATTGAGTAAGTATGAGTTTATTGTTTCGTAGTATATTGGTAAGTAATATCGATCAGAATTACCTTTGTCTTTTCTGTGAACCAACTTTCGTTCTGGTAATTGACACACCTGCTCTATCCCGAGGTCTGACTGGCCGGGACAGCTGACATGCTAAGGAGTTTTAATTATTGTGACGGTCTTTAGATCCTAATATTGAAATTGTGCCCTGTTAGGACTATAGTTGCACAGTTTGGTTTGGCATGTTGGGACGACAGTCACACAGTTTAGTTTGGCCAGTCAGAATGATAGCCAATATGATACAAGCTCATGGTTAAATAAGAAATGAAATTGTGACCTGTTGGGACAACAGTTGCGTAGTTAAGTATATTTGGACAATAGCCAATGTCTTAAAAACTCATAATTAGTTGAGAAATATAAAAAAAAGAAAAAAAAAGACAGGAACTTTCCGTTTAGGCATAATAGTTCAGGTATTTGCTTGGCGGGCAAGGAATCAGCCAATTGATGCACAGAAGAGATTGCTTGGTTGCTCGATAGCAAAGTCTATTTATGTCCTTCAAAACTGTTGGTCATTTAATTGCTATCCTATAAAGCGAAAGAAGCATAGGTTTTAATTTCGAATAAATTTTAGTTGATTAAAAGTATTGATAATTTGAGCATTTTATTTGATAAGTTATATTCTCTTGTATATAATATTTAAACAAAGAAATTATATATTATTTAAGAATTAATTTTATTAAAAATAGTGTTATTCCTCTTATAATAGTTCGTTGAGCTTCTTTGTTAATTTTCTTATTTGCAGTAGTGTTATTGGAAGAAGATTAAATTTTTTTTTTTGTATACTAGAGTGGCCAATCATTGGTTTTGCATGTGGCAGATTTGCGCGAATCGTTACTTGTGTTACGATGACCCACAATTTGGTAATTTAAAATTTTATCATAAAAATAATTTTCGGCGTCTAAGCAAAATTTTCTTTATTAAATTTTGCATATACTGTATAGGAGATTTTTGTTCTAGCTAGCCCTAACACTAACTTTAACAAAATTAGATTATTTTTATCAGGTGAAATTGGTTTTAATCTAATCTAAAATTATAAAATAAATATATTAGAAATAGAAATATAGAAATAATTAATATAATAAAATTTATTGTCGTGACTGAAGCTGGAAATGGCTGAAGCTGGAAATTTTAAATATTTTAATATGAAATTTACAAAAAATTTTGGAATGCATTTTGTACGATTTTTTTTTATAGTTAGATTAGAATTTAGGGTTAGGGTTTATAATAAAAGAGTATAGTAGGATTTTAGCAGGGCTTATAGTTTTAAATCAAGACCTCTAATTTCCAGCTTCAGCCATTTCCAGCTTCAGCCGCGACATTTATATATAGATATTTGTTTGCAAAATGTGAAATTTTTTTTATAATTTAAAAATTTATTATGCATGTTTAAGTTCTTTTACCTTTGAAAAAAAAAACAAATAAACAGAATTTTAATTAATAAACATTCAGTTAAAAAAGTTTGTAATTGATTTTATTCTTACAACTTAGGCATTATTTAAAATTCGATGTTTTCAGTGTTCTCAGAAAACATTACACAATTTTTGAGAACATAAATTAATAAAATATGAATATATTTGAGAATTCAATAAATTTTTTTAATATTAAAGAGGTTTTAATTTTCTATATAAAGAACCTTACAGATATTAAGAACTTAAGAACTGTCGTTTTGATAACATAAGCGAAATTTGAATTTAACACTGCACTGATTTAAAGAAGTACAGTGCAGATTGTATATTTGATTCTGCCAATCTACCATAACTGGTAGGTATATTTGGCAGAATCGACAACTATTCAAAGCTTATTTCACCCCTTACAAGAATTATAAAACCTTAGTTAAGAAATCCACACAAGACAAATATAAAAAAAAAAAGCAAATTGAAAATATTGAACCAAAATCACCCTCGTAATTTGCGGGCTTAAAATCTAGTAATAAGTTCTATATTGGCTTTATCGAGGATCATTTGTAATGGCAACATTACAGTACGCTGGTTGCCATACTGGTCTTGAGCTTTGACACGTATCACAATTATACCATTTAAAGTCACTGACCTCAAATCTGAAAAAGAAAATGCAGGTGATCCACTATCACCAGAATCAGAAAGCATATTTGTAATGGTTACTCCCGTATACAATTCGCCTAGTTCATTTATAAAAGCCCCATTGAACGCTTCTACATAACCACAAGAAACTGCTGTTGTCATACCAGATTTGCATAAATGTGCACCATGTAGTTACAGGTGCATCCTGTACAATAAATAACTCACGATATCTTTGAGAAAATTCGTTCTTTATACTTGTTGATGGTTTTAGGCGAGCATCCATTCTCTTTGTATCAATTAAGCTAAAATCGTATGGAGCTGTCCAAATAGAAAATGATAATTTCCCAATTAACATAAAAGCATATGTCACCTTTGGTTTTGATCTTCTACCATTGAATTCACCATAACAATGTCCCGCACTTACTAAAAATCGTTGGTCTCCCTTTTTACTTTTTGCCCAGAAGCCCGCTGAACAAGAATGATTTTTCGGTTTATCACGTATAGTTATACTTTCTCCAGATAATATCTTGATGGATATGTCTCTTTTGACTAGATCTCTTTTGACTAGGTCTCTTTTAGTAGACAATGAATGAGAAATAACTATATATGGATCATATCTACTAATAGCTCTTACAAATTTTTGAGCAGGTGGAGTGTCATTATGAATATATACGGCGACATTATTAACTTTCGGATTAATGCAAAATATTATACCACTTAATTCATCTAGGGCTTGCTTAGCTAAGTTTGTTATTTCGTTAAATGAATTTTTTAAATAATCCAAGGATTTGTCTGCTTGTATAAAATTTATAGAATTTAAATAATCTTTTATTTCAGGCCTAGATTTTATTTCTGGAATTTTAGATTGATCTATCGTATTAACATACACGCAATTCTTTTTCATATCTATATAACTTCCACCAAAACTCGTATCATCTAATAATGGTTTTAACGTTCTATCCACCAAAGTTAAATATTGTTCATATTTTATAAAACTAAGTATTTCATCATCATCATCATCTATATCCCATAAAGCTGCTAATGGTTCTCGAGCATGAATTATTAAATATTTTTGGAATGTAAAAAATAATAGTAATGAATTTATTAAAAAGTAAATATATCTCATAATTATATATAATTTATGGGAGGTCTCGGGATTAATTGAAAAAATTAATTTTAGTTGAAATCGATGATTTATTATTCCAATTATAAAGGAACTTATTTACATGATTATTTTCAATTATCGTGTAACATTAGTATTCTTTTTTAAAATACATAGACCGATTTTGTCCATTCCCCGATGGTTGTTTCCCCTACAGTCCATTGACCCGAAATCACACAGGATGATAATTTGCTAACAAAATATACAGTCCTGCAACTAATCAAAATACTAATTCTAACCTTGTGATGTCGGGTAAATAGTCTATAAGGGAAATGCTGTCAATGAAATTAGCGACTACTCTTAAAAAGATTATCATTTACATAAAAACATATTTACTTTGTGAAATGGTGTCTCTTGATTATCACATTTCGATTCTTTATTTCTCATTCATAACGGAGTCGTTTGAATGAATAAAAATTGGTTTCAGCTGATCATGACAAATCTTAATAGCGCACGATGGGTATCTATCGGCAAAAGAGTTGTCGGGATAACGAACGATTATAAACAAGAATAAACAAGAAAGAGAAAATGAAAATGAGGTGTGTTCCTTGAACGATTTTACTCTATAACTCGCTAACCCTAACATAAACGAGCTTTAAAAAATTTTATTAATATCAATTAATACGTCACATACGTCATCTTGTGATTTGATCGCAAGGATACGGAAATTATGTGATTTAGTGTGATTAAACCAAATCGCATAATTTAAATCATTTATATAATATCATTGCACATTATATTCTTAATAAGAATGTTATCAGCTTTATTTGGCCTGTACATTTGACTATTATAAAAACCATAAATCATAGAGGCTAACGAGCTGATAACATTGTAGTATAAAGTGCGAAATATATTACTAGTCATAAAACGGAGACGTTTCATAGGTCTGAGCCTTATATTGGGTTTTAGTTTAAATAAAGCTAATACTGTAACTTATATTATCAAAATAATTTATAATATAACTAAAAATTTAATCTCTAATTTGCTAATAATTCATAAGGTTATAAGAACGACAATCTCCGTCATTAAACTAATCTCTATTATATATATGTATTTTCAATTCTTTATTATAAATTTAAGATATTATTCAGTATATTAAACCTCGATACAAAGAAGCTTGAAAAAAAATATATTTATAAACTCATTATAGTTTAATGAATTTATTTTAGCTAAATCGATGATTTATTATTCCAATTATGAAGGAACCTATTTTTATCAATTATTGTGTAACATTAGTGTCTATTCTTTGTTAAAATAGCTAGACAGTGGTTGTTAGACGAAACCTCTAGGTTTGCACTGACGAAACGCGAGACCTAGTTGCATCTTTCGTCAACTAAAATCTCCAAATGACGAAATGACGAAACTGATGAAAGGTGACGAAACTGACGAAATTGCAAAGGGTGACAAATTAATAAAAGATGAAGAAACTGATTATATAATAAATAAGTGGAAATAAGGGCTCTGTTGGCCCTAGTGTTGTTAGTCGAAATATACCATTTAGTCAAATATTTAGACACTTAAGTGTCTAAATATATTTCGACATCACATTATTTGTTGTCGAAATGTCGAAATTCTAAATTTGACTAAATGTCTAAATACTTGACGAAATAAATATTATATGACTAAATGCCTAAATGCTTGATGAAATAAATATTATATGTCTAAATGTCTAAATGCTTGATGAAATAAATATTATATGACTAAATGTCCAAATGCTTGATCTATATACATTATGACTAAATATCTTAAATGCTTAACGAATTAAATGCTTGACAAAATAAATATTGCGTATACGTATGACTAAATGTATAAATACAGATATAGACATTTTGACTATTTAGACATTTTGACGATATTTCAACACTATTTAGACGGACATTTCAACACTATTTAGACATTAGATGCTATTTTAGACATTTCGACACTATTTTGACATTTCGACACTATTTAGGCATTTCGACATTAATTTAGTATTTTGACATTAATTCAGAATTTCGACACTATTTAGACATTTTGACACTATTTAGGTATTTCGACACTATTAGGCATTTCGATATTAATTTAGTATTTTGACATTAATTTAGAATTTCGACATTAATTTAGAATTTCGACATTAATTTAGAATTTTAACATGCTAAATGTCGAAAGTCGAAATATTTCTACATAGCTCAAAACAATTTCGACTAACAATACTAGTTGGCCCCATATTTTATGTTCATATGTTCCGCATCATTCTGATTTTATGTCGATTCTCGATTTTCACCGATCGTGAAATGACTCTTGATAATAATTACGTATTATATAATTTATTAATAACGACAATAAAATTGCGCATTTTATCATTTTCAATATTAATAATTATTAGTGATACGGGCTGATCTCGGTCCATCGGCCGGGCGGGCGGGCGGACGGGTCGGCCCTTGACCCATATCCTGCAGGTCAGCCCGTCTGGGATATAGTTAAATTTTTTTCGCCTGATAGAATTTCATTGTATAACTTAACTTATAATTATTAATTAAATCACGCGTAGAACATTCAAGTTAGTGCTTGCAGTCGATAAGACCAAAATCGAATAGTCGACTTTTCTAGTCGATATTTATAAATTAACTAGTCAATTAGAAGTTCTGATTGCATGTTCTTTTCGCTGATTAAAGCACTGATTGTCGATTATAAGTTAGTAAACCACCGTCATACATTATCACTTTGATTTCCAACTATGAGAAAATAACCCGGTATATCACCGACCATAAGAGGACCCATCGGGCCCTCTTATAACCACTTCTTTTTCGCAGATACAGTAGATCCTTCATATATATGCATCACATGCACTCTTCCTACTATTGTAATTATGTTTACGTACGTGTGCTTATGAGATCAACTACTATCATTATCTCAAGCATCTCCATAGTGTGAGTAATCGCAATATTGCACAAGTATTGTGGCATAATTATAAATAATTAGTTTGATGTTTGCATTGATCTTTTTCATTTGATATTTATAAAGTATTTCTTTTATAGTTTCATTCTGTTTGTTTTTTTTTTATTCATCATCATATTCGAATCGATATTTATCGCTTGTATTACATATTTTTTTCAACGCTTTATTGATTCGCAAGGATTGGCTTCGTGACTCGTGAAATTTGTTATTATGAATAAATATACTGTACTAAAAAATTCCGATCTTCAGTGTAGCCCGAAATTCAAACATTGAGTGGCTAATACCTTTTAGGTTCTTTTGTATTGAAAAACTGCACATGCCTAAACAAGACTGGGGATGCAAGTTTGTTATGTCGAAAATTTTACGAAATAATACCAGGCTGAGCATGACGGTCATAAAAAATCTGGAAAAATAAGTTTACGTTTTTTTGTGGGGTTTTTTTAAAAAAATTGTAGTAATTATCTTATTAGATTTGGGTTTGACAAGACAACAGACCAGATTCCTGCCGTTGACGAAAAACAAATGCGGATGTGTTCTACGCGGGGAATGCAAAAATGATTAACTACATTGTTAAAATATATATGAATATTCGAATGTATTATTTTAATGTATGAAAAATTTAGCTTGCATTTAATATTTAGGCGAACATATATTCATTTTTATTCGCTTTTTATTTATTTATACATTTTTTAATTTTTAAATTTTTTTTACATTATTATTATCATTATTACTATTTTTTCTAAATGTGTTTTTCGCTTGTTTTTTTTTGTTTTATTAACTGGCAAATGGATACCGATTCTAAAATGGTATTTGTCATTTCACAATTCCCGAATAAAACATATCAACTCAGAATCGACATAAATTCAGAAATGACGTGGAACACATATAAGCTAAAATTTAAAATACTTAGATCAATTTTAATAAGAAATTTAATAAAAAGTGATTCATCACTTAATTCATGATCCGCTAGGAACCTGCCTTTTTCAGAATCGGGTGTTTCTTAAGGATAAATCAATCTTTTTAGGATGGACGGTCATGATATTAAAATTATTATTAGTTAAACAGACATTCAGATTGTAAATTACGAACCTTTAATTTCGTTATAGTGCATATCATCAAGTTTTCTTTTATCGAATAATTATAATTTTTATGGATCACAAAGTTTATTGATAAGGCGTTCATGTGTAATTTAATAAAATACTAGTCAATTAAGAGTCCTGGTTGAAAGTACTGATTATAGGTTGGTCATACATTGTCACAATTCGAAATTGTGACATTAGAGATTTGAATTTTCCGATTAGTTTACCCCATTTGTAGATAGATCTTCTCTTTATTTAGTATAGATAACTTCATTTCTATTTTTGCATTTAATTCATTAGGTGCTACAGAAAAGGGGGAAATCGACAAAACAAAAGATCTTCGGAAGATCAATTTTTATGTTGTAAATTTTATAATAAACTAGTATGTTACCCGTCGCTTACGCTGACGGAATGAAGCAAAAGAAGTTCGATTTATATGAAAGCAGGTAATATTATTATATGATTTCGCGGAGGGGAAGTTCTGTGAAAACGTGATGCGGAGCGAATATTGTGCTAAGTTTTATAATATGTACTTTATAAGTATATAAAAATATGTATGAAGATAGATGAGGAAATATAGTATTAAAAAAAAACAAAAAGTAAAGGTAATTAAGGAATAAATATAGAAGCAAATCGATTAAATAATAATAATAATGATAAAGGAAAATAACGATCGATGCAATAAAGTTTAGAAAGTTGTTAAGTTTTATTAAAATAAATAAATAGAGTAATACATAATAAATTGTTAGAATAAATATTAAATAAAATGGATCGATATAATATAAATTTTGAGATTAAAGTATAAAAATAGAGATTATTTTAAAAATTAAATTAAATAAATAATTATCGAATAATAGTTTATTGTAGAACTTAGGGATAAACAATATTTTGAGTATATCAGTCTTCTGCGTGTTGACCCATTAGTAAAAATTTTAAACCTCGATATGAGGTTGTCCTTGAGCAAGCAACATATAGTTGGCCATGGAAAAATATTGGCGTTGGCAAATAAACTCCTACATAATTTAAAGTTTGACCTTGGGCCTTATTAATTGTAAAGGCAAATGCAGGCTGAATAGGAAATTGAGTACGCTTAAATAAAAATGGGAAATTAGTATTGGAAGGTGTGAGAGAAATTCGAGAAAGAAAAGTGCGAAATCCGGCATTCTTTCCAGAAATGATTTGAACTTCAATAACATGTGATGCAAAAGCGCAACAAATTAAGCGAGTTCCATTACATAATCCTTGCGAAGGATTGATGTTGCGAAGGAGTATAACGGGAGCACCTATTTTTAAGGTTAATTTATGTGGAGGTAAGCCACTTACGTTAATACTATTTAAAAATTCAATAGGATAAAGGTTAGTAAAGTTATTTTCAGTAGTTTCATCAATACAATCCGAGCTTAAGTAATCGATTTCATCACCAAGGAACATGTTTATAATAGTCGAATTGATAAAAGAAACATCAGTATTTTTGGGAGCAAGAATTCCAAGTTCGAGGAAATAATGTGAGATAGTAGAATTTGATGTAATATTAGGATAAATGAAATCGATTAATTCGCGCAGATTTTGAGATGAAATATAAATGTGATCAGGAAGTTTGATGTAGTTGCTTTTGGCTTGATGTCGTTCAATACGATCTTCTCCTACTTCTAAAAGCCAATTAGCAAAATCGTAGTTTTCAGTGGTTGAGAAATTATTTTCAATTCGTTGTAAACGCATATTAATTGTTAATTTCATGACTTTAACATGTCGCCATAAATAAGAACGTAATAAACATGAGCTAACGATATCTTCTCTCGCTCCTTTTGGGACAACAGGTAATATTTGGCGGAAGTCACCTCCAAAGACAACAACTTTTCCCCCAAACGGTTGGCTTTGTAAAGCAGGATCTACTGCTTTCATTAAATCTTTGAGAGTTTTATCAACTGCTTCAAAAGCATATCGATTAGCCATAGGTGCTTCGTCCCAAACAATAAGGTCTGTTTGCTGTAAAAGAGCAGCTAAGTCACTTCTATGTAGAATATTACAGGTCGAATTTTAATTTAATTCAAAAGGAATATTAAACCATGAATGAGCAGTACAACCTCCATCTAATAAAAGTGCTGCAATTCCTGACGAAGCAACGGCAAGCGCTATTCGGTAGGAAGACCTGAGTTTATCCAAAAGAACACTATAAAGGAACGTTTTACCTGAGCCTCCAGGACCATAAACAAAAAATAATGCAGGTTGAGTAAGTTCGACACAAGAATAACAGCGTTAAATATAGTTTGTTGTTCAATATTTAATAGGAAAAAATTTTCAGCAAATCGACGTTCAAGTAAAGGAACATTATATTGTAATTCTACTTCAATTAAACGATTATGGTGAATATGCTCTTGAGAGAATGGTGTTGGAATAGGCATATTAGGAAAATTTTTAAGGCATGTTCCATTTCAAAGTAAAATAGACTCTAATTGAAGTAAAGCTATATTATATTTATCAGTATCACGGGATTGATCTAATATATCATCAGAAAAAGCTGTAATATATTTTTCCCAAAGTAATTCAGAGTTAGTAGAATTACAGAACATAAGAATAGTAGCAAATAAATGACGTAGCTGTGCTCCAGATTGTATTTAACTGGCCTCTTCTAAACATACATCCCATTCTTTGTCATCTTGAAGCATACCCAAGGTGTTACATGCTTCTTTAAATGTAGGGTAAACGATATTATTAACTGTTCGAAGATCAATGAAAGATTTAGCGCCATGTACAATATTTAATAGCATGCGAAGATAATAACGTTCGCCAGATCTAGGATGTACAAAATACATTCGCCCTATGGTATTTCCTCTTTGTCGTAGCTTCCATCCTTTGCATTGTTTATCAAATACCCAACGTGTTGGAAAGTCTGCATAAGTAATTTCAGAGGCTGCTTGAAATTGCTGGTTTGCCTTAAACCAAGCAGTTAATGTAGTCTCAATTTTTGATCCACATCTAACTACTTCATCGGAGTCTTCATGATCTTGAAAAACAACTATATGCTGGTCAGGAAGGTGAACTTGCAGCCTCATAATATCCAGTTTTTCTTGGTGTAATTTATAATGAAATAATCTCCAAGAAGCTTCGGATGCAGAAAGATAACGTGCATCTATATAAAGACTAATTTCATTAGTTTCCTGTGACAGAATTTCTTGCAAATTTCTTACCTCTATTATAGCACGATCATGGCCCTTATAAACATATTTAAAAAGATATTTTACAGCTGATATTGATGAACATATCTCGACATTAATGTGGGCATCATATTTTGTTGCAAGAAAGAGATTATAAGGCACTACCCAACGATTATTTAAATGTACATTTCTAACTTCTACTAATCTTCCATTATCAAGTCGACGATATACGGGATAACCATCTGCATTCATAGTTGTAGAATCACAAAAATTACGTGGGTACTTTTTAGTGCATTTTCCATTTTGCATGCATGGGGCATTAGGATTAGCAGAACCACATAGGCCATGCATTATCATGCGTTGAACAGTATCATAGGCTTTAGGATACAGATTAATATCAGGTATTTCTGCTGAAACAATTGCATCAAAATCTTCTATAGTTTTAGGCTTACTATCTGGAGCAAGTATTAAAAGAATGTGTGAATGCGGAAGGCCACACTTTTGGAATTCTACTACATATACATATGCTACAACAATTCCAAAAATGTGGCGTTTTAAAATATCATCCATTAAAGCTTTTAGTTTCATATTGAAAACTCTTGCTGTCAAATCAGGACGATCAGAAGCTGTTTGATTACTGAGAAGTTCAGCGGAAATTTCTGCCCAAGTAGGATTGCATGTAAAGGTAATAAAAAGATCGGGTTTACCAAATATACGTACAATTGCCATTGCATCCTGATATAGCTGTTGCATTTGGCGCGCGCCTCCTGTAAAAGTTGAAGGAAGAATTATTCGCCTTCCTACATTTGCCATATTTGAAATAGATAATTGTTGAGAAACATCATCATGAACAGCCAATGTATCTTGTAGCCCACTATAGAGTTCAGCAAAAATTTTCTTTTGGTTGAGCTTTAGAAAATTAAGTCTATTTTGTTCTAAGCTTGCATAAGCATCTACTATATATTGTTGGAAAAAGCGTCCAGCAAGATGAAGTGCTAATCCCTCTCCTGGTCTACCTACCTGTAAACAATAAGAGTAATATTGAATCATAGTGACATATTTTAGGGTTCTAACAGCAGCTTCAACATCCAATACATCGTTCTCGTCATATGTGTCTAGATCATCTTCAATAGATAACTGCGAAAAATCTGTAATATCACGCAAAGAAATTTGTGGATGCCACCAATCTTCAACTCTAGGAAATAATAGAACATAATGCAATAGAACATATGCTCTATATAATTCTGACATACGTTGTAAACCACCTTCATAAGATCGAACTATTATATCAAGATTACATATTTCAGTTTCATTATTAGGATCTCCAACTATAATAGCTGCAATTTCTGAAGCACATGGAAGATTGTATCGGAGTGAATCAGCTGCTCTAGAGTCTTTTATTATCATTGTTAAATGTTAAGAGGAATTTTGGCGCAAAATACTACCTATTTGCTAAAAAACATTGACGTATGGATTAGTAATATGAAGCATACGCTAAAGCTCTAAAAGTGTTACTGCATCTAAAGAAGGCATAATATTATGCCTATTTTGTGCTTCGTTTTCCGCGTCAAAAATATAAAGCTGGGCAAATGAAGGAGGCTCAGTAGTTAAATGTGAAGTAAGTGAACCGATTCTATGATATACTTCGCCATGTATACAAAAACTATAAGGGCCTCTTGTTCTAGCAATACGCTAATCAATTTTGGCACCTATAGATGTGAAAGCTAAAGCACTATTATAAGCACGTATATTTTGGCGAAATTCACGTGAACGGGAATCAGTTCATGTAAGATAAGAAATCAATAATGGTGGTGGTGCTTGAATATTTGGAAGTAACACCTTTCCTCGAGCACAACATGTAGCAAATTCTGGTGAACGTTTAGATGTATTTGGGCATCTTTCATCTATCCATTTCAAAGCACCACAATGAACACATGAATGATTCATTCTTCCAAGACTATGACGATTTAGTCTACTTGAATCAAAAGGATACACTCGTGCCCTTGGAATCGAAACAGGCCTTGTAACCGTAGTAAAAGAATTATTATTATTCAACGTAGTATCATTATTTAGAATAATATGTTGTTGAAGTTCAGAACCTAAAAGTTGTTCGGTAGGAGAATGAGTTATAGAAACGTTAGTATTAGTAGTAGAAAAATCAGAAATATTATTCTGAGCAGGTAAAGATCCATTAGTTTCAGCAGTTATCTTTCTTTTCTTATTCTCTCGATAACGTCGTTGACATTCACGATGAAGCCTTTTTTTACAGTCTTCAGGAGTCTCAGACATAATTTTTTTAAAATAAAAGATAGCAATATTTATTATTATAAGCAGTAATGTAAGAACACAAATAAGAACTACACTTGCAAAAAACGCAAAAAATGCAAAAAATGCAAGTCAGAATTTCATTCAAATTATATTGAAAGCGTGAGTAGATGTTACACTAACATATAAGCAACGTGATAAAAAACGTGATAAAAAACGTGATAAGATGTTACACAACACCTAATTAGTAGATAATTATGCACAAGGGGCGAAGATCACTCAATTGAAAATTATTTATACAGGATAATCTAAACATCACCATCACGTTACCCCAATTATTTTAACTTAGTAATAGATCATATGAAAATACAAACTTTAAAGAGCTATATTACAAAATTTTATTAATACAACTGCTTTCATGTTTTAAGTGAAAAATGATCCTAATGTTATTCTAAAATTGAGTTGTGTAAAAAAAGAAAAATTTGAAAATTTGTCGATTTCCCCTTTTTCTGTAGCACTCTGCCCAATATAATCACCCCTTTTTGTAAAATCTTCATAACACGTTAACGTGTTAGCACGTATGCGTGTTAAGGGGCGCGGATTATAAACATTCTCAATAGCACGTCAACGTGCTAGGCTTAGTGTATCATCATGTGGCGTGTTAAACAACACGTTAACGTGCCAAACAACACATTAACGTGTTGTATATTAAATTCAAATGTATATAAACGAATGAATTAGACTTCAGTAAAGAATCGACCACTATCCAACATTAATACAATACAATAGAATACAAGTAGAGAAGTTCCCTTCGACTTTACTTAAGATAATAAAGGGAGTAAGCTAGTGTAGTGCTGAAGAGACCTTTATTCGAGTAAATCAAAGACTTACCTCCTAGTAACTATTAGAGTTAAATTGGTAAAACGTATACGCTCTCCCACCTTAATAGTTACAACTTCACACAAAATGAAGAATAACATTTTATCCGGTAGATCACCGGCCATAAAAGGGACCGAAGCAGAGATTGCACCGAAACCTTTTTTGGCAATTCCGAAAGTTTCGGGTTTCGGATTATAGCTTCGAAAACTTAACCGAAACTCGAAACCTCAACCGAAACCCGAAATCTCGATCAAACCCGAAACCTCAACTGAAACCCCGAAACTGCCAAAACATCAATAATTTATTTGTTTATTAAAGTTGGCGCCGAAACCCTTTTGTGCCAAATCCGAAAGTTTCGGGCTTCGGTTTATAACTTCCGAAGCTTTATCCGAAATTCGAAACCCGACACCCAAAATCGAAACCCGACACCCAAAACCTCATTCGAAACCCGAAACCTCACATGAACGCCAAAAACTACCCAAACTTCCATATACGTTTATTGCATTAATGTATTATATATCTCTTTCAAATGCACTGATGTATGCTATGTATCACTTCAATATACATCAATCGCATTGATATATGTTATATATCTCCTTAAAAATACAATAAAATTTGAATATCCAGCGCCATTTGGGCTGGAATGCATCCAAAAATTTACTGCATGCGTGCAGTCCTTTTTGTTGTTATGATTCACAAGTATAACATGAAGGTATAATTCCGGAGTTTAAATTCTGACAATCAAGGTTGCTTTTGCAAGCATCAGTATTTTTTACTTTACTACGTAAAAACTGGTACAATATCTAGTAATAATAAGCAATTAGTACGTCCATATATAGGTTACCGCAGAATTAAATAAATTGTTGGCATCAAAAGTCATCTGGCAACTATTTATATCGACCTAGAATTTTGATTGTAATAACGGTATGATATTAAAAATAAAGTTGACCAGCTTTAAAAAAACCCGAACAAACCGAGGCAGTGAAAAAAAACATAAATAAAAAAAATTATCTATATAATATTATAATTTATTCAAAAATAATTCTACATTTTGGGTTCATTAAAAATAAGTCAACATTATAATAAATTTTAAAGGCTTCATTATTATATTTTTGAGTTTCGGATTATAGGTTTGGGTTTCGGATTATAGGGTTTCGGAGTTTTGATTTTTTTAAAAAAATCCGAAACTAGTTTCGGATTAGAACCCTTCCGAAACTAGTTTCGGGTAGGTTTCGTTTCGACACCATGTTTGATCAGAACAATCATAAATTCTTAGAATTATTTGAGTCAAGTATGTTATACACATGATGTGAAACAAATCATGGAAATAAATACATACCTAGGTCACTATTAAGACCACAAAGTTATAAAATGAATAAAATAGATAACTAATTGGATTAAAAATCGCATTATATATCAATTAATATAAGATTATTATTTGTCGGGGATGATGCTGAAATCAGATGATGCTGAAATTTGGGGTCTCGATTTGAAACTATAAGCTCTGCTAAAATCCATATATACTCCTTAAATATCAAATCTACACCCAAACCTTACCCTAAACTTATAAGACAAAGACGAAAAAAACACCTCAAAAAAATCTTAAAATTTCATATCAAAATAAATCGAAATTTCAGGATCATCTGATTTCAGCATCATCCCCGACATTATTTTTACTAAAAAATTTTACTTGGTATAGGCAGACTATCAGCTGAGATAAAGGTCGTTCTTATGCTAGGTCGTTTTTCATATATTTGATACTTAATATTATACATGCTGCTAACAGAAAATCGGATGATTTCGGTTCGGCTATGTGTGTATTTCAAAATAATTCAATAATCAATTTTTTTTATTTATTTTAATTGTTATGATTTATATTACATCTGTTCTAATATCATTTTATATATTGATAATTTGAAATTTACGGAATTCGATCTAAAATATTATGAATTTTTTCTTATATTTATGCGAAAATTTTCTTTATTCACGAAATTTGATTGAAGAATGATACCAAATAATCTCTGAACATTTTATTTCTTATAAATGCTAGATGTAGAATAGTATATTTAAGTGTAATGTATAAGATTAACGATCATCTGATGGGGATCGGCCAATAATTAACGTTTTATCAATGTAGTACGTTTAAACATACGTTGTATCGATTTACGTCTATCTATTTCTTTTTTCTTTAACTAATGCAAGTTTCTAATCTTCACTCAAAGGACTCTTGAGTCAAGTTGAAACTTTGTAATTCCATAATTTTAAAGAAATTTTGGAGAAATTAATCGATGGATTTCAAGTATAAAGATAAGTAATATAATTTGCTTATCAATAAATACATCAATTCTGCATTGAAATTATTTTTCAATTGATGAAAATCAAGAGATATCATATGTCAATTTAAAAACTAATAAATACTAAAATGACGCGAAACATACAGATACATGAGATCATTTTCCAATCTAATTACGATTTTTTATTTAGTTCTGGACACACAATACTACATTATTATAATTCCAAACCATTATTTTTCGGAAAATAGTAAGTTTACGTAACGAAAAGATATTTTATGTTTTAGTGACCTACATTACCGCAATAAACTATTGAATACATATTTATTTATTGCAATTTAATTTTTAATTCGTTTATCATTGCTAGAGATGGTATTTTATAATAAAATGCGCTTGAATGCGCATTAATGCGCATGATACCGCATGATAAAAAAATTTTTTTCTAATTTTTATCTTTATTATTGATAATATATCTAAATAAAGATACTACATATTGATTCTTAATCAGATTTTGCCTATATATATATAAATTTTTACAAATTAGCTAATTGTAAACTTCATCGTTGCTTATCTTATATAATTTGACACCTGATCCGTGGCTCTGCCACGGAAGTTTTGTATAAAACGTTAAAATCTTAGTTAAAATCTGTAAATTTGCATTATATAATATCATAAATATGCTGAGTTAGATTGCATTGAATCATCATAAAAAAATTCTATTACTGAACATACTATTCTATTAACTACAGTATATAGTTAAGATTGAGTTGGTTTGCATTAAAATTATAAATTCTGCCACAGAATTCACACTCTATTTCAGTATCACAGTACATGATTGAGACAGTTTTTATTAAAATTGTTGTGATTTTTATCAAGAGTTTTTATAAAAAATTCTATTACAAAATTTGTTCGCTATACCAGTAATTGCAATATATAGTGGGTTAGTTTGAATTAGTATTTTGAACATAACCGTGATTTTATTGGTTGGTAGATCAATATAAAACTACGAGTCACTGAGAAAATTAGTCTAGAAATCAATCATCTAAATATTTGGTTGAATGTAATTTTTTTTGATTTTCGCTAATATTTTCACTATTTTTTTATTAATCATATGTTTTATCTATAGCGGAGCATCTGTCGTGTTCTTGCACTTGTTCTTGCACTTGCATTTATTCTTGAACTTGAGACCATTATACCAAACGTTTTCAAATTCGTGAACTTTTTTTTAGCCCAAAATAGTTTGTAAATATTAGGCAATCCAGCAACAAAAGTAAATTTGGAAAATTCACATTTCACGATTTTGTTTTGTTTAAGGGCGTTAATAAGGGCATTAAAAATTGGTATAATAATTACTCGAATGTTATAATAATTACTCGACCATGATAATAGTCATAATCATCTTACGTATTTCTGTTAGTATTCCTACATTTAGGTCACATTTTTCGGATACGACCAATCAAAAATGTTAAAGCGAATAGACTCAGAATTGAAGTATATAGATAGATTAGTATGTTAATTATACTTATTTTATATTTAATTTTTCTATATAAAACTTTGATGGGATAAAATGCGCATGATTCGGAAACATGTGCATTAATGCGCATGATTGAGGAAATATGCTCCCTGGCCTAAATTACATATACTCTAATTTTCCTATAGAACATTTAGATGGGATAAAATGCGCATGATTCCGAAACATGCGCATGAATGCTCATTAATGCGCACGATTAAGAAATCATGCGCACACATGAAACCCATCTCTAGTCATCACATGCCACGCAGCTATTCTTATTGTTTTATTTCGCGTATTTGTTGGTTTGATTAGTGTAGTTCATCTAAATTGGTGCATTTCTTACGTCCTACTGGGCATTTGGTATTTGCGCGTAAATAAACTAAGTGCCTGAGATAAAATTTAAGGTCAGAGTCTATAGGGTTAGAATATGCTTACTACTATATATGTAAAACTTCATTCCCGTCATTTTTAACTAGTGTACCAAGATCGATTTAAACATTTGTTTTTGCTTATTTTTGCTTTTTTCTTCTTTTACGCGTGTTTTGATTCTTCGTCGGGCTGATCCGGAATAGTCAAAATTTGCACTCTCCGATTGGCTATTTCCGCTCCAAGAGTTTGTCCTTTTTTGAAATGATATGCACAATTACGTAATTTGCCTAATTTATCGAAATCACGTGTTATAAGCAGGGGGACTTTTGTTTCCGATGATTTCTGGGATCGACGTTACACGAGTATTTATACGTCGTAGTACTGTAAAACCAGAATTTTTCGGGTCTAAGCAAACTTAAAAAAAAATAACAATTGATTCAAAACTTTATTAATAAAAAACCTTCCTAGCAAGCGTCTCTTTGTTGAATCACGGTGAATCACGGTGAATCACGCAATAAAAGGTAGATATACTAAGAGTTGAAGTATTGTCTACCGTATAGCAGAAGGTAATAAAAATATATTGTTTTGCTTAATTTATAAACTTTTAACGTCATTTTTTTTTGTTTTTTTTTGTCTTTTTTCTTTTGTTATCCAAATAATTAACTTGTTTTTTTCATTTATAAATTTGTATAGACTGTTTTTCGAAAGTTATATGTATTCTCTATAAGACGTTTGATTCATTTTATATATAGTTTTGTTAATTATAGATGAAGTATAAAAAATGGGAATAAAGGGCGTGTAACTTGTTATAAGAAACTTTTAATAAAGCTCTTGTGTTTATAAGCTATATTTTAGCTTGAGTGAATAGTTTTATTCATTTACAATGCGAGTTAGTTTGCTTCAAAGTTACGAAAGAAATTGTAATATGTTTAATGATTATCTATCTGTTTTCATTGAAAGTGTATTACGTGGATAAAAAACTGTTTTATGATTGGTCAACTGCCTCATGATCAGACCCGTGCATTTCCAAAAAATACAAAAGTCCTCCCTGCTCGTGTTATATCAAAACATTAAAAAAAAAATCCAGAAATATATATAAGGAACTCTTTTTACCTTGCTCAACTCCTTACACTTTTACTCGCACATTATTACATTTTTACATATAGACTTCTATTATTTTCACTTATATATTTTTCTATTATACTTTTTTAAATTATACTCTTCTTTTTTTTTTTAAAAAAACATTTTTTTGTTTTCTATTTACATATTTCTTATACTCGCTAGTATGCCATTATTAAAAAGATAAGTAACGAGCTCCCGTTAATATATTAACACACAGCCTCTAAGCGTTCCTGGATCCACGCGGTAGTAGCACAGCGGATACACGTGATTCGTCTGGGGAGACTGTTTGAAAGCCGTTGGGATATATTGTTGGGATAATCCGTTGGGATGGCTTTCAGGGCATAGTCTCTCACTACCAAGTGCTGAAAGTAGGCGTCTTGTGAGGCACCAAAGGGTCTCTTCGATTACTTACAAATTCTAAACTTTATTAGGTCAAAAACTCGTCACTGTTTAGAGTTTGGTTTTGTTTTATTTCTTTTATAAGTATAAAAAAAATAAAATACCCAAACTCTCGTCGATTGGTTCGGTGCTAACTGAAGAAATTAATCTTTTGGAATTATAGATAGACTTTGTATTATCTTGTATTAAATTAAATTTTTGTATTATATTTATTATTTTAAATATCGTTATGTCGCGTAAATAAAATTAATATTACATCATTCTTTATATAATTTAATGTACGAACTATATCTTAATTTTTACATAAAAAATAATTGTTCAAATATATTGTTGATCATTAATTAAATTTTGTATTAGGCCAGCAAAGTTAATTTTTCGTTTTGCATAACCCACCAACCAAATTTTTCCAAAAAAATTTTCTGTTTTTTAAATTCCTATTGTGCCAATTATTCCGATATATCCGAAAAAAAAATCCAAATTTTCTGATTCCAAGTTATGCAAACCGAAAAATTAAATTTGCGTGGCCTTATATGTGAATATGAGCTTATTTAATTTATAATAGATTAAAAAAAAAATCCGACCCGCCGACTGGAATTTTGGAACACCATGTTATGCAAAACGAAAAATCAACTTTGCGTGGCCTTAAATTAAAATTTCTTTTTTTTTTTAGTTGAAAAATTTTTTAACTGCAAAATTATACCTATCCGGCTAACTTCATCTCAACTATTCATCAATATCATGGAATTGCACATGATCTTAAAACAAAAAATTATATAATGATTATAAAATTTGCACAAAATAGAGACTTACATTATTTTTAAATAAAGCAAACGCTTTATCTTGGTTAGAAAATTAAATCTATTACGCACAATAGCAATTGGACTTAATTTGTTACACTTACGTTTTAAACTTATTCATCGTGATCTTCATAGTGGTAATATTCTTATTGACGAGATGGATAGACCAACAATTGCGGATTTAAGAATAAGCAAGCCAATGGATGCATCACCAGATAAAGATTCAATCTATGGGGTTATTCCGTACGTTGCGCCAGAGGTGTTGAAAGGAGATAAATTCACCAAAGAATCAGATATGCTTTGGTATGATTATTTGGGAGGTAATAAATGGTTGTAGACCATTTCTGATCGTAAACATGATGAATGTCTGATTATGGATATTCTTGATGGTCTTCATCATAAAATTCTATCTAAAATTCCGAAAGAACTGGTTGAATTAATGAACCAAAGTTGGCATTCAGATCCAAAGAAAAGAGAAAAATTTTATACATCTTATTTTGATTCTTTATATTATCGGTTTAAAGAACTTATCAATAAAATAGAAAAAGAAGAAATAAAATTTCCCGAAAGTATATATGCAAGTGCATCAGCAAATAAAATAAATGAACAGGCTATTTATTCTAGCCGACTATTAAACCCATTAATTAGTAATGCATTAACTATACAAAGTGGTAAGAGAATGTTTTATGTATTTCTTGTTTGAAGTATAAATTAACATTAACTGTGTTTAATCATCATATAATCAATTCTAAAATTTCTTATATAATTACACTTATGCAAAAATATATAAAATTGGATCACATATATATTTAACATGGCATATATACTGTACGTGCATTAATTAAATATATGATTCAAGGGCTATTAACCTTGATATAAACATTTATAAATTAAGTTTAACGATAATAGAGAGTTCTATAAGTAACTGTTTATCAAATTTGCTTAATTTTGCTTAATAATTTTTGCACTACTGTAGTGTTATATTTTATGCATTTGTTTTTAAATTAATAAATCCTTTTATTTTTAAATTAATTTCGGGTCGGATTAATGATTATAGCATGATTACATGGGAAACATAAATACAGAGACATTGTAATTAACACCAAAAACGAGGTTAATAGATCAATAAAGAGAGTGTAGCTTAGTTAAAAATAAATAGAAGCTGGGATAAAAAAAATAACAATATATGATATATAACGATATTAAGCAGTAAAATAGTAGAAACAGTGATGAAATAAAATAATGAAATAATATCGATAGTACAAACATATTAGATAAAGAAAAATATATGAAAATAAACAACAATATAATTTAATTCACAAGAAAATGAAGTTTAACCCTTTTGAAAATAATTTATTTTCGAAATTTTTAATTTTAAGATGTATTCATATAATGTCACATAGTTTATAGTGAACCCTTATACTTTGTAAAAGGGATGTAAATTGAAATGAAATGTATAATGAAGTGAAAATTGCAAAGATAGAACGAAAACACAATTCAAATGACTCATGTGGTAGTAAAGTTGACCAAAATAAAACATGCATATACTGCAATATTGGACAACATTATTCTGATTATTGATACTGTAACAATGACGATTTTATTAGGTTAATTTAAGAGGTTATTTTATTTTTAAGAAAAGTTCTTTTGGAAAATGACGCATAACATTTAACCAATTAGAATTCATATTGGATACATTTGATGAACGCCATCGTTTTATCCTATTAGGGTTAGGAAGGAAAATATAAAAAAATAAAAATAAAATAGGAGTAATAAAAGAATTTTTATCACCTTAGTTGCTTTTGAAAATTTTATACTGTCATTCTCACATTCATTTGACGTGCGTACGTACGTACGTGCGTCAAAGTCCGTCCAAACTGTTTGGGGCAGTCCAAACCATTGATGATTAGACACATATGGTTAAAACTAGGTTAATACCAGGTCAAACAGATCATGGTGTGAATGATCAGAATTGTGTTGTACGGAATACTATCTTGTTATCTGGCAGGTATGACGTATACACTTCCGGAAATAATTTTATATTACTTCCGCAGATTTTATATTAAAATTGATAAGAATTTGTCACATGATTTTAATAAAAATTTGCGGAAATAATGTAAAATTTTTTCCTTCAGTGTTTACATAGTACCTGCCGGATAAGGGTATTTTACACCTTTGGTTATCTTCATACCGAAATTATAGGTGAGCAGATCAGTATAGTACAGGCTAATTTTTAAATTTGTACCATACTGATCCGGTGTTATATATTAGCGTTAGTGTTAGAATCAGTGTTTAAAATTCAAATTTGATTTTATTTCTCAAAAAAACATTTTTTAAAATTCAAATTTGATTTTATGTTCTCAAAAAACATTTTTTAAAATTTTTAATGTTCTCAAAAATTTTTTAATGTTCTCAGTATTAGAAAATCAAAAATTTTTAATATTAAAAAATTTTATTAAATGTTCTCAAATAGAGAACATTTTCCAATAATTCATGTTCATAAAAATTGTTAAATGTTCTCTGAGAGCACTGAGAACATCAAATTTTAAACACTGGTTAGAATTATAGCTGATCAGTATGGTACAGGTTTTAAAAATCAGCCTGTACTATACTGATCTGCTCATTTATACCATACTGATATGATATAATTTCGTTTGCGTTGGCAATATTATAGTATTTTCGCAAATCAGTATGGTATGGGTGAACAGATCAGTATAGTACACCCCGAATTTTTAAAACCTATACTGATCTGCTCACCCATACTGATTTGCGAAAATACTAATCGATACCATACTGGTACCATGTTGTAATTTCTCATACTATACAATTCTGTTCATCCATACCATAATGACTGTCATAATCTCGGATGTAGATTATCGCACCTTTTTGCGTAACACTTACAAAATTAGAGCATCCAATCAGAAATATTTTGTGGACCTAGAATTGAATCATACACTCCGTTCCACTATGTTCCTGGTATATCCTAAATTATACCGTCCGGCGCAGTTCTTCACTGTATTCAGCCTACATGCATTGTAGATATTATTGCCATAATTTGCCAAAATTCTTTTTTTTGTACGTACGTACGTACATACGTGCTTGCTTTCGTTACATTCCGGATAATGGAGAATAAGATGCAGCTTAGGTTTGAAAATTATTTCCATATACATTATAGAGACTCTAAACCGAGTTATTGCACAATAAAAATCGAACTCGCATTTAATGCTACTTGAATTCTCTTGATGTTATTGCAAAAGAAAAACATGTCTGAGACCTATTTTTTTGAGCAACAAGATGGCTCACGAATTGCTTATAATATTCTTGAGCCACACAACCCTGAAGATAATAAAAAAACACCTCTAATATTAATCGTGGGATGGTAAATAGTTATATTTCTTTTTAAGCATTTAAATAAGATTATTTCCTTAACTCTTAAATTAACATATCAATATGATAATTAAGTAAATCTGTTAAAGAAATATTTATGGGTCTAAAAGAAGGTTAATATGGATAACTTTATTTAAAAAAGCACAAGCGAAAATTTTGGTCTTACTAAAAACGTAGAAATTATATAGATTGTTTTTTTAAATTGGTTAATACAAAACGTGCTCTGATATTTACATCAGGATGTCAAAAATAAAAAAAAATGCTGATCCTAATTAAATAAACAATTTGCTCTCATGATTTAGTAAAACCAAAATTTTACCATTTTATTATATATAGAAAAGCAACTAACTTAATCAATAATTATTAGAATTAGCCAAAAATCAAAAAGGTTTGTTGTATAATATTTATAACAAATTTATTCTTTTGACTAATAAATGAATTATTCCTTCATTAGTGATTATATTTGATAATCGTGGAATGGGTGAATCAAATGTTGTTTCACCCTATGATCCTATTTCGATAGATTTAATGGCACAAGATACAATTGCGTTGGTCAAGCATCTAGGATTTAAAAGATTTAATTTGTTAGGATGGTCTATGGGAGGTAATATTAGAAGGTTTAATATTTAATTTGGAAATGAATTTCGTTTATATAGCTAATTTTTTGCATAGGCCGTATTGCACTTCATGTTGCTTCAGACATTCCATCTGAGCTTGAATTAGAGAAGCTTATTATATGTTCAAGGTACATACAATAAATATATAATAAGTTTTGATAATTTACAATATAATTTAATCTATAATTTTTATCCTCAATAAAGTTCAACTCGACCTCCAACAACTTCGTACTTTGAAAACCTTTATAATTTACCAAAGCCACCAGATCCTCCGAAAAATATTCAAGGACTAAAAGATGAAATTATGAAAATATTTGAAAAGTTTGAAAAGTATTTTGTTGATTATATGATTCAACATCCAGACGTATTTGATAAATTCGCAGAAATTCAATTTAAATCTAATTGTCCATTTGAGATTTTCAGTTTGTATATTTTAGCTAAATCTTATTATTTTTCAAGTTCTTAAAGTTTAGGAGGATAACAACTGAATTTATTTTCAGAACGACAATGGGAAGCAATTAAAAAGGCCGATACTTTATCGAAATTAAAAGCAATCAAGGTTCCAACTTTATTAATTCATGGTGAAGCCGACCAAGTTAATTCAATTAAAGAAAGTGAAGTTATTGCACGTGAAATTGCTAACAGCAAATTTATTCCTATTCCTAAAGTTGGGCATATGTAAGAATAATTTCGACCTGTTTGATTAATTATTATTAATCATTATTAATTATTATTCAACTTATTTTATTTAATTAAAAAAAGGTTTTGGTTTGGTGCAACAGAGTCTATAAATTTTATAAACGAGTTTTTATCTAATTAAAATATTATTTTTTTTAAATGAAGTGCTAAAGATTTTATTGTAACACAAAGTTGCTTACTTGCAATGTCTCAACCTTTATCAAACGTAGTATAAGACAGTGTCTGAAATTCAACTTTTAAATTAGTTATAGGTAAATTTTCAAATTTATGTGCGGAATTCGCATATGCACTTCCGGTCCGCAGGTTCCGCAACCTAATTTCAGACACTGGTATAAGAAGTCCATTATTCTTTTTTATAAAGAAAGATCGTAGTAATGAAATTTGCAAGACAAGGCATACGTACAAGCTGTGGATAATAGCACAAATTTTCTATAATTTATATTTATTTGTCTATTTCGATTCTCTATGCTAAATGTGTAGTGATTCTAATCTATGAAATAAAACATTAATTCAAATTTCTGATTATTGAGAATTTTGTATAAGTATAAAATTCAATATAAGGAATATAAGGGAAAGTATCATGTAATTTTTAGGAGAGTCACGTCTATAATGCAATTTGACAAGACTTAATGGATTGAAAATAAAGGGTATATAATATTCTTGTATATACAATATTCTAATTATCAAAGATAAATAAAGAACCTTAAATAATTCATTAACAATATTAGATTTTGAATTATATATTTTGCTCTGTAGGCTAAATGACATAATAATTCATTGTTATAAACTAATGGCACCCTAAGAAACAGACTAAACTTGATGATTTCGTTAATGATTTTTTTATAGCTTCGTCAGTTTCGTCATAGTAAAGATAGTTTGTCAGACATCTATAACCATTATTCTATATATTTTTTCTTGCAAATCAAATAATGAGTTCTTCTAAATAGAATGAATATTATTTTTCAAGGAATGATAATACCGATTAATAGCTAATATAAAATTAATCAAAAGTTACATGACTAGCAGTGATAAAATATTTATTAATAATTTACTAACTTGGATTTGTATTTTTGAAAGTCAATGCCCTCAAGCTTTTGGATTTTTTTTTTTGAATTCATTAGGATGAGGGCTATCAAGACCATGAGTACCATAATGGGTTTGACTAGTAGAATCGGGTTGAATATTTGATAATGGAACACAACTTTGCAAATCCTAAAAAAATAAGTTAATAAAAATCGCAATAAGGGGGATCGACAGACACTCTTTCCGATACCAGTGATTGAGTGTCAAAAACTGTTAAAATAGAAAGCGTAGCTAAAGGGTATAGTGACGAATATTTCCCGCCAAGGGCAGAGGCCCTGGTAACGAAGAAAAGAAAGATGGAGGAATCGAATATGGAAAAGTTGGGTGAAAAAAGACGAAAAATCAACGAAAATAGCCCTAAATCGAAAGACGAAACTGGCGACAAAGAAAACTTGGATCCTGCATAACAGCTTAATAAACAGGAAACTAACACGCTGAAGGGTAAAGAAAACACGGTCAATAACTGGTTTAATATGACTGAAGAAGAAAGGTCTCAAAGAGACGCGCCTTTACTTGAAACACCATCTGGAAGTGAAAACAACGTAGAAGGTTCCAGAAAGTTCGCAGAGTCGGAATCATGTGGATCGGTATCACGTGATACGAATGTTATAGTGGTGGATGCAGATCCTAAGCCACAAAATGCAATTAATGGTTTAGAATCGGATGAAACGACAACAGATGTACAATCAAATGAACCAATACGTACCCCTAAGAAATGGACCAGTTTCTTTACACAATTAAGACGGGGTCAAGCAACTTTTTCTAAATATACACCAAGAGCGGAAATTACGACCAAGAATAATAACGCACTCATCTTTGATATTCGTAGTATGGACGACATACAAATGAACGATATTATATCTACGTTATATAGTAAAATAGGTAATGCTCTAGTTGGGGCAAAACCTCATTATACTAAGGGAAAAAGAACACATTTAGAATTGGTTTTTAACAGTGAGGCAAAACAACAATATTATGCAAAAGAAGGTATCTCCCTTTTTAGAAGGTCGTTACTAGGCTACATACCCATGAATCTAAGAAGATCACACCTGGCAATAAAGGTGAGAAATGTTCCAATTGGGGACATGGATTTTATATCTAACAAGTTAAAGGAAGCTTTCGAGGTCTTTGGATCTATTAAATCGATTAAGCTGTTGGTGTACGAGGATACGCCAGTCTGTATGGACCAATGGATAATCCTATATGAAACAACGGAGGACCCAGAGCTTGAACAAAGAATCCCAAGACATACAAGCGTATGGGGTCAAAAGGTTACAACAGAGTGGAAGACGGCTCCTAGACTGTGCTTCTACTGCGATCAACCAGGGCACCTTAAAAGGGATTGCCAACAATATAAAGAAGCAATAGAGCTAAAAAAACATTATAAAGAATCCAAAAGACATAAACATGAAAGTCCAGGTGGTAATATTCT
Organism: Gigaspora rosea; assembly: GCA_003550325.1. Classification (NCBI taxonomy): domain Eukaryota; kingdom Fungi; phylum Glomeromycota; class Glomeromycetes; order Diversisporales; family Gigasporaceae; genus Gigaspora; species Gigaspora rosea. The sequence continues at coordinate 313,544 of QKWP01000074.1, forward strand.
AAATGGTAACAGTACAGAAAATAAGCAGGATATTGAGAACAAGGAGGATTCGGATAATTTGGTACAAGAGGTTATAGCTGGGGAAGATGTAGAAATGCTTTCCCAGAAAGATGAACCCCTCGAAACTATGCTGGAAGAAGATAGAAATGAAGAAACCTAGCAAGAAGTACAGGATAATACAATACAGCAAACTGAAACGAGCACGGTCTTACATCAAGAGGGGTCAGGTGACCAATTAGAACCTAAGATAGTAAACCAACAGGAGCAGATGTGCGTAGATAGCACGAGTACAAACACGTTGGACGTAGATTATGGAAATGCGCAAACGCAAGCGAAGGGGAGTAACATAGAGGAACAAGTAGATGATGGATTCATAACGGTCACACACAAAAAACTCAGAACAAAGAAAAATACACATCCATACGATAGTAGAGGCAAGCCGTATGTAAATAGTAGACAATCTAGAGATGGTCATAATAAGGGATCATAATGTATAAATAAGAGCGTGGTTGAAAGTACAATAATTTAATATATATACTATTAATGAGTAATTATAATAATTTTAGAATCGCCACACTTAACGTGAAGGGCCTTAATGATAGATATAAGCGTCAACAAACAATAACTTTACTTAAGACATATAAATAGATTTAATTATGATACAGGAAACAAATTTAGCTAATGTCAGTATGAGGAACTTTGTAAAACAGCAGTGGGGATACGACTCCGTATGGACATCAAAAGTAGCCATTTTGGCAGGAAATAAAGATATCAAATTCGAAAATACTGAAGAATCTCATCAGGAAAGGGTTATCTGCACAGAATTTCAATATAGAAAACAGTCTTTTTGAGTTACTAATGTGTATGCCCCTCCGGCTCCAGATGAGAGGTCAAGATTTTTTGATAAGTGGTCAATAAAAAATAACACTAATGCAATTAACATAGTGGCAGGGGATTTTAATGTGAATCTCAACCTGGATACGAACAGAATAAGTCACGTGATACCACATAATGATCCATCTAAAGAAAAGCTTAAAGAACTTACTCACGAGCTGGACACAATAGTTGCTACTCCCCAAAAGCCTTTTCTTACGTACGTTCAAAAGACAAAAGGAGGGCACACCATGGCAACAAGGTTGGACTATATTTTCGTGGACGAGCAGAATGCGCAGTACTGTCAGAAGACATATACAAAGTTCGGGAACTTGGACCACCATATGGTAATAACGGAGATGAATTTTAGTAAAAACAAATTACAAACATCATATTGGAAAGTAAATCATAAGTGCCTAGAAAATGAGATTTTAATGAAAGAAGTTGTGGAAGAATTATGAACAGTTACGGATATGGAGGGGTGGGATTACTGCAAGTGTAAAATACAATCTTTAATTAGAGCTAGAAGTTACATTAAAGCACCAGAATGTAGTATTCAAAAGCTAAACAGAAAAATAAACGTACTTGAAAGAAAAGTTGCGAGAGACAATAATCTTTCCGACTTGCAGCTGGTCATCGATAGGTTGAAAAGAAATCTTCATGATGAACTCACGAATTTAGCCGATAAATGGCAGGTCTGTTCTAGCGCAAGATGAATTGAAAGCGGTGAGAAGTCGACAAAGTACTTTTACTCCAGATTTAAGACCAGGCATAACGTGGCAGCAATAGATAAAATTAAAGTTCCTGATAGAGAAGGTGTAACAGATTCAATCGAGATGTTACACTATATTAAAGAATTCTATAGTTGTATGTATCAACCAGAACCAATTAAGGCGGAGGCAATTGATAGAATAACAGACGATCTTCCACAAATAGATGAGTTAGACAATCAGAACTTAACAAAGTACATTACAAAGGAAGAGATAGTCGAAGTAATACGTAGCCTCCCCAATAACAAGGCCCCAGGGACGGATGGCATTACGTACGAATTATATAAGGAGTTGATGGAAGAGAGTAGTTTAGTATTTGAAATAATTTTTAATGACGTTATCAAGAAAGGTAAAATGCCTAGCTTGTGGTGTAAAAATGTGATAACACTAATTCCAAAGAAGGCGGAGGATCGGAAGATGTTCGAAATTGGAGGCCCATTTCTCTAACAAACTGCGACATCAAGATATTTATGAAGATCCTAGCTAACTGTTTTAATAATATATGCCAGAAAATAATCGGTTCTCATTAGCAAGCCTTTATTAGGAGAAGGTTGATTTTAGAGTCAGTAATGGACGTTATGTCTGCTATGAGAAATCCACTTGATCAAACAAAACAGAGCTGGATGTTGTTCCTAGATCAGCAAAAAGCTTTCGATCGTGTTAGCCACATATATATGCAAAAGGTACTAAGAAAGATGAACTTCGATCCAAGTTTTATACATACCATTAATGTGCTGTTTTCGGAACAAACAGCATTCATATCATACTCTGGTATAATATCAGAACCTTTCAAAGTGAACCGTGGTATGAGGCAGGGTGACCCTCTTTCACCTCTCCTATATATTAGCCTTTGAACCTTTTCTTAAATCACTTGAGAAAAATCTATCAGGTCTAGCATTAAATCAGCATTCGAGACAATATAGATTTAAGTTGACAACCTATGCTGATGACCTTACAATAAGTATTGCATTATACGCAGATTGGGATATTGTTGCCAAAATAATCCAGGAGTATGAGGACGCGTCCAATGCAAAAATCAACAAAAATAAATCGGTGTTAGTTCTGCTAACCTCTAACGCCTGACATATAGAACACCATGAAGCCAAAAAATTTAAAATGCTGCCAGAAAACGAGTCAGTAAGAGTTTTAGGTTACCAGTTAGATTTGCAAGGTAGAGTAAGTAAGAATACATGGCCAGATATGATATTAAAGATCAAAAAGATGCTTGAAAAGTTATCACAGCGTAATTTGTCTATCAAGGGCAGAATTTTAGTAATTAAAACATTGGTTTTATCCAAAATCTGGTATGTTGCTTACCTGGCGCCCCCGAGTAGGAAGCAATTATCTGAAATCGATAATCTGGTAAGAGGATGAATCAGAACCTCATGTAAGATCCTCCCGAGATACTCAATCCTACAACAAGAATATAAATACAGTGGCCTAAATGCACCTATTCTAAAGGACCTAGTGGATGCTAGACTTCTCTCTACATTCTTGAAGTTACTTACAAGTAACAACTGCTGAGCAAAGGCGGAAAGAGAGCTAATCAGGGTGTAGTTAAAAAATAAAAAGAACATCACGGTATTAAATGCACTTAATGAAGTACCATCGAAAAATAGAGCCTGGTTAGAGTTTTGGAAACCTTTCATTACAGCCTGGAAAAGGGTGGAAGGTTCTGTAAATAGAAGATCAGGGACGTGGCTCTGTAAACCTGAGGATATCAAAGTTGCCAATGTATCAGGAAATGAATACACGGTGAACAGGGGGTCTCCTTCCTAAAAAATAAGTCACAGGCAATAATTATACAAAAACAAGTAAATGATAGTGGAGTCAATAATGACCTGTGGAAGTGGTTCAAAATAAAAGGGATTAACAATAAGCGAAAGGATATTTTTTGGCTTTACTGCCACAAATCGTTACCATTAGGGTATAGGCTAAAGCATATAATTCCAAATGACAATAGTGACTGTCCGATGTGTTATGAGGAAATGCAAACGAATGAACATTTTGGAGTTAACTGTAAATGTAGTAAAATTATATGGGAAACAGTATATTCACATATATGCCAAGGAGAGACCCTGCCAAGGACGCACGAAGAAATCTTAACGGCATCCAATATTAAAGACGGGAGTAGGATGGAGATAGCACGTTGGCTTCATGTTAATGCATTATACGAGATCTGGTTTGTTATACCCAGGTGAGATGGGGGTTCGCCAATACCTGATCCTGTGCTTCCCTTAATTGTTAGGAATAGGAATGAGAAGGAGTTTAAGATATTAAAACGTTATAAACAGAACAAATTAACGGGGACAAACACACATAATCTCAATAAAAAGTAGATAGAGAGTTTAGTAATATAATTAATTAATAATGTAATGTTTATTAAATAAAGTACGCTATCCGGCGAAGGGGTTAAAAAAAATCGCAATAATACTTCAAAAATCATATTTTGACTAATAGTATCTTGTAATTTATCTAAAAAGATTAATTTAATTGATTATTATTATTATTTTTTAAAAAAAAAGTTATATACAATATCATGTTTTCATTATCATGATCATTTAATTCAATATTTTGTATATTTGGACTGGTCCGAATATGTATTGATGTTTATTACTATTCTTTGTTTTACAAAAAATAATTTTATTATCATTATTAATGAATTAATTACAATAAACTATATTACTTAACATTATTTATATTGGAGTTAAGAAGAGCGTAAATAAATTCTAGCAGAACTTTCACATTCATGGCCTGTGATTGACAATAAAATTGAACTAGACATTCCAGGTTGGTATAAATGTGGTAATATGGTATCTCACGCCGGTTTTATCATGAACATAGTGCAAGCTATATAGTGAAGTTCATTAATAAATGTTTTTCTAGTAATTTTCTAATTTCACTATTTTCTATTAAAAAAAGTTATATTGTCCAAATTTTTATTTCTCCTGACGTATTTTATATTTCGAATTCTACAAACTGTGTAAGTGTTTTATGACACATATATCCAAGTAACAATATTATATTTTACATATGATATATAAAAAATCATAATGTTTTGGTTAGATAATGATCATTTTACTAGTTATATGAAGATTATTTATTGGTCAATTTGGCGACTATCATATTCATTATATGATAAACTTAAAATCCTAACCATTATAATTTTTATACTAGCATATTAAAAAATTTAACATTATTAGTTTTTGAATATACATTTTATGAAGTATATTTAACTTACAAAATTCGAATATATAAAATGCTTCAGAAGAAATAAAACTTGTACAATATCACTTTTCTATAATAATTTAATAGGCAATAGTGATATGATCTCCAGAATTATAGATACAGGTATTAGCATCTGCTATGTTATTAAAACGATTCTCTTATTAGTTTTTATAACAATAATATGAATTTATTCTAATAGAAAAAATTAAAGAAATCATAACACTAATCATTCTAACTATACCGATATGGAAATTTTGGATCTTTTTAGTTAAATTCTCATTGAGAATTAATTATGGAATATTTTACTATATATAAAATTAAATATTTTATAAAGTAAATTAACCTTTATCAACTAAGTAAAAGTTTTATAATTACATTACTATCTGGTGGTTGGCACTTGATTGTTAGCACCCATTAATGGCTCAGTAATAAGTAAGAAATTGTTAATTGTTTTGGTGTTCTAATTTATAATATGGGAGTTTGACATTTACTTAATTTGATCATAGCTATAGTTTAATTTTAATCAATCTTTTTAAAATATTTTTAACTACAGTTATGTCTAGTTAATAATAATAAAACGATGTTAGAAGCAGTATCGATTAACAATAAAATAATTTATTGTCCGAAGGACACAACAGGTAAAGCACTAGTACACCCGATATCTGTGTGTTAGCAAATTTTAAATCCTGATTGGCTAGATCAGGTGTAACATAAAAAACAAAAAAACAAATAATGGTCCTTCGGACTTTAAATAGTTCCTATTTGCCTAGTAATAACGAAGATAGGGATGCATCGGTCCTGAAAAAGACCGGTCCAGGACTGGGACTGACCCGGGACCGATAAGGACCGGTCCTGGCGCTTTACTTATTTTTGCGAGTGGTACAACCTAAAAAGGGGGTTGTCTAAAGCCATGTACCTACATGACATTTTTATGTAAATCAACCAAATGGAGTCGCAAAATTTTGTTTACACGGATCAGCCCGAAGAAGTCAAAAAACAAAAAAAACGCAAGAACATAAAAACGGCATTCTAAACCTACCTTGGGCCATTAATAAAAAATGGCAGGAAGGTAATTTTACCTATATTGGTCCTAACCCTAACTCCGACCCTAATGCTAAACAGTCTTTGATACGAATTTTAACTAAAATTTCAAAAATCACGTGGGTACATGGCTTTAGCCATCCCTCTAAAAAGGAAATTTAACGTAAAAATAAACTAAGTTCGTGAAATTAAAAATTTAGGGTTAGGGTAGGGTTAGGGTCTTAACATTAGAAGCTATAGGTTTAGAGTGATGCCTATTATATGTGAAATTTCATTCTCGTCATTTTTAATTAGTGCATCAAGACAGGTTTATACACTCGTTTTCTTGTATTTTCTCTTTTTACGGTTTTTTTTGTGTTTTCTTCGCTTTGCTCACGTGTCGGACTGATCTGGGATCATCACATTTTACGTTCTCTGATTGGCTAATTTCTCTTTTTGGATTTGTATCACTTGCACAAATAAGTGCTCGCCCGGTCCTGGGACCCTTCCTTGTGACATAGTGATATTCGTATCACCCAATCAAATTTCTTGATCAGGGGTCGTCTAAAGCGGAGCAAAATCACGTGACTCTAACCAATCAAATTATAGGATTCTGATAATCTTCGGCGAAGCAAACAAGAAAGAGAAGCGAAAAACTTGAAAAATACAAAAAACTGCAGTCTTAACCTACTGTTACAGTACCGGAAGCCTTCTTTAATTCCGATAAAGTAACAATCACACGGCTCCTGAGATCCCTTACTTTGGGTGTAAAGCGGTGTGTAAGAGGGAAGTATAGTTTCTTTTATGTCTGTAAGAAACTACACACTTCTTTGAGGCAGTTCGGTATAAAACAACAAGAGATAATATATAGTTTATTAATTTAACAAGAGGGCTATTCCAAGGTGTCTGTTCCTTAGAAATCCCAAGCGTTTATTAATAATAAGAGAGGAGAATAAATATAAAGGTAAAGATAAAATACAATATCTGGATCTGTATAAAACCAAGAGAAATAAGGTGGGTTTATATATCTATTGAGCTAAGCGTCGCTAAGCGTCGTTAAGCGTCGCTAAGCGTCATTAAGCGTCACTAAGCGTCGTTAAGCGTCGCTAAGCGTCATTAAGCGTCACTAAGCGTCGTTAAGCGTCACTAAGCGTCATTAAGCGTTGCTAAGTATCGTTAAGCGTCACTAAGCGTCGTTAAGCGTCGCTAAGCGTCATTGAGTATCATTGCACATCAATTTTGCATATCACTATTACTAAATACAGTTATTACAAAATTTCCTTATTAAGTTCTAATTTTCTAACTAATTTCTACCAAAATTAAAACCTATTCTATAACATTTCTCTTCCCTTTAAGAACGAACTCCGTGAGTTCTAATTTGGAGAAGGACTTGAAAAAGTTTAGCATCAGTTAACCTTGTAATCATTGTATAAGTAAAATAGGTTGTTCGAGAGATATTTTCTAGAGGTCGATTGGAGAAAAGCAATTTCATCCGTTTAGCACACTTCCATGTATCTCGGGCTCTTCTTTCTCCTTGAGTCTTCTCAATTATAGATTGAATATCTTCATGAGCATCTGGATACTTGTCTATAAGGTTACCAAGATAATAATAAGCTTCAAGCAGCTTATTCTGGTCTTGTCTGTTTCTAGTTTGTGTTTTAATTCGTTTGAGAATTTTCTGCAATTTCTCTTGATACGTTATTCCAGTATATGGAGGGGTAGAGGTCTGAGTTAGAGGTCCACAAGGGTGGATAATATCTTGTATAATCCTGTTTAATTTTTCAGGCAATGGAGCAGGTGTGACTTCTTCTTGATTAGTAATTGGAACTGTTAATGTTTCTTCTTGTATGTCTTCTACTTCTAAGTTTGGGTTCATTTCTTCTGTGTCATTTACTTCTGGTAAATTAATTTCTAATTGTTCTGTGTCTTCTAAAGTGTTCAGAAAATTATTTGAGTCAGGCTCAAGAAAGGAGGTAATTAAATTAGTAAGGTCAATAGTCTGAGTGGTATCATTATTATCACATAACCATACACATTGAGATGTAATCCACAATGCATAATTTTGGGCGGCATTATCTTGTTTCCATGTTTGAAAAAGGTATTGGAGGGCTAACAAGGTTTGAGGTTGTAATGTAGGGGTGGTCATTTTTGGGAAAATTTCAAAAGGGGTGGTTGTATAAATACATTTTGAGGTTTTACGAATTAAATTGTGTGTTTCATCCCCTAGTAAATCAAATTTCTTCTAGAAATTTCCAGGAGAATCAATAACAACTACTGGTTCCTATGTTTGTGGCTCGTGATATTTGGCAAGATGATCACTATTATAATATTTTTGTAAAATTTTTCCTTCTATTGTCCGTAATTTATAAGCACCATTGTCTAATTTCTCATGGATAAGGAAAAGTCCAAATCTTTTGTCTTCAAATTTGGCTAAGCGAGAGGCTTCTAGTTCCTTTTTTTGTATCCACACTTTATCACCAATTTCAAATGTCTCTGTTCGAATATTGGCATCAAAATGGACTTTTTGTTTTTGCTGTGATCGTTCAGTATTTTGTCTGGCCTGATTCTGGTAGTTTGGTAATTTCTCTATTAATCATAAGCACATTGGAGAATACTTCCTTGTAAGTCTATTTCATCATCAATTTCTATAGGTTCTACTGGGAAAAGTGCTTCGATTGGAAAGGTAGCATATCTCCCATATATAAGTTGAAAGGGTATATCCTGTGGTAGCATGTCTTTTTGTTCTATATGCTAAGAGAACAGCAGGTATATACAAATCCCAATCATCATCTCCTTTCACTTTTGCAAGTGATTCACACAATGTTCTATTAAATCT
>QKWP01000074.1:343998-398387 GCA_003550325.1 Gigaspora rosea
TGTATTATACTCACTTTCACTTTAATTTGTAGTTTCCATCATCGCTTTTTGAAGTTGCAATTTTCATCGTTCTTGGAATCACCTTAAAGTCGCATTTTAGGGTCAATGTGGTAATCTTTAAAACCGAATGTTTTGAACAGCCGCATTTTGATCAGACAAAATTATTCAATTGTAATTAAAAATTTTTTCAAACTTTTAATGAAGGAGTTTTTTTTATTCTGATTTATATGTCTGTATAATTTAATTAAAAAATTTCATTCAAAGTTTGAAAAAAACTTCACTACAACTTGTTTTGATAGTTATCCAGGTTTTTTATAGCTTTGAGCGAAGATATCTCGACAACTGCCAATCTAAAATGGAAGGATTTTTTTATTTTAATTATACGGTATAAAATCGAATAATAAAAAGGCATACCTTTTATATTGACAGCTGTTATGATATCTTTGCTCAAAGTTTTTTGGAAAATACTGTTGCAGCTTTTGTTTTGATATTTTTTTCTAAACTTTGAACGAAGAGATCTTGACAACCACATATTTAAAATTGATTAAATTTTTTAATTTAATTATACAGGCATATATAATCATAATAAAAACTTTTTCTCGATTTTAGATAATTAGTTGTTAAGACATCTTCGCTTAAAGTTTGGAAAAAAAACTTTCTGCTGTTTTTATTGATATTCAAGTTTTTTTCCAATCTTTGAACGAAGATATCTTGACAACCACCCATTTAAAATCAATGAATTTTTTATTCTGATTCTATGTGTCTGCATAACCAAAATAAAAAAATTTCATCGATTTCGATAGAAAATTGTCAAGATATCTTCGTCTAAAGTTTGAAAAAACTTTGCCGCAGCTTTTGTAGTTATCCAAGTTTTTTCTAAACTTTGGGTGATAATATCTCGACAACCACCTATTGAAGATCGATGAATTCTTTTTATTTTAATTATACAATCAGAATAAAGAATTTTTGTCGATTTTATATAGGTGGTTGTCGAAACATCTTCCAAATTTGGAAAACACATTGCAGCAGCTTTTGCATTGATAATTATCTAAGCTTTTTCTAAACTTGAGTGAAAAAATCTTGTTTGTTTCAACAAAAATTTTTTAAACTATGCAATACTATTTAATAGAATTTTGATTAATTCTGCCTGCGAAAGCCATAGAGCTTAATCACAACATGAGCTCCTTGCATTGCTATCGCAGCCACGGAGCTAATTACAGTATAAAGTCCAGCACAGGTTTTTTCGATTTTTAACAGCTGTCCTGCCTTATTTAGAGCGCCGGGAGTGTGTTGAGTGTAACCTGGGTTTGCATAAGAAGTGCATCTTCCTACGCTGCGAATACAAGGTAAAATTTCAAATTATATTATATAATTGAAAATTTTACTTTGTATTCGCAGCGCAGGAAGATGCTTTCCTTATGCAAACCCAGGTTACATTCAGCACACTCCCGGCGCTCTAAACAAGGCAGGACAGCTGTTAAAAATCGAAAAAAATCTGTGCTATAAGGTCCTTGTACTGCTATCGTAGTTGCGAAGCTTATCGCCAAACATGAGGTTCTTACACTGCCTGCGACAGCCATCACAACATGAGTCCTTGCATTGCTATCGCATACATGGAGCCTAATCACAACGTGAGATACTTGCACTGCTATCATAGCTACGGTGCTTAATCACTAAACATGAGCTCTTGCACTGCCTGCGGCTACCATAGAGCCTAATCACAACATGGGTTCTTGCATTGCTATAGCAGCCACGGAGCCTAATCTCCTTGTACTATTTTTGTAATTGCGGAAATTAATCACCAAACATGAGGCTCTTAACTGCTCGTGGCAGCCATAGAGCATAATCACAACATGAGGTCCACAGAGCCTAATCACAAGTGAGATCCTTGTACTGCCTTTATTGTTGTGGACCCTATAAAAAAAAGTCAAAATTCTATTCAGATTTTGTTCAGATTATTATTTTAAAAAATGAGTAATAAAAATTCGAACAAAATCTGAAAAAATTTTGACTTTTTTTTTTATAGGGGGTTCAATCACCAAATATGAAGCTCTTGCATTGCCTGCGGCAGCTATAGAGCCTAATCACAACATGAAATCCTTGCAGCCATGAAGCCTAATCATAACATGAGGTCCTTGTACTGCATAATATAATATCATGTATAGTACACTATCTCTAGCTCCCTTTAAGCAACTCAAGCACCTAGTTATCGTTCAATATTTTATTAAGAATTCTAAGAATTGTAAAAAGAGCTCTCAAAATGTTTTAATTTATTGAAAAGAGTTGTTAAATTCAAGTGATTTTGCAAAAAGTTAGTATTAAAAAGTGAAAAGTAATATTTAAAAAAAAATTAATAAAACGTAATTATTACAAAAATTACATTTGCGCATTCAACTAATGGTGAATTGGGTGAGAAATTAGTAAATCCTCATACTATGACACCTCTTGAATGTCTGATATACAAGGAGATCAAAAATCACATCAAATGGAGAATCAAATGATTGAAACCCACTAATTCATACAAAATTCTAATACTACATATTGACACTGTAAATTTAATCGTTTATTTCTTTAAGTGATAAAAATTTAAGTATAAATTAATTGAATTTAATAAATGGAAATATATATTATTATATTTAAAAATATTTTTTATTCAATAAATTCCATTCTTGTACATCATATATTATCTGAATACATATAGTATTTAAAACATAAAATTTAGAGGAATAAATTGAGATTGAATCTTATGATATTTTTTGTAATATGTAAAATACATTTATCTAAACATATAAATTTGCATAGATGATAAATGTATTATTTTGAACGTAAAAACAAATTGGACTATTTAGTATAATCAATCATTTTTCAATATATTTTTTGATTATTACGTGTTAAAGAACTTGCTTAATTTATTAAAACTTAATTTCAATATTCAAAAAAAGCTTAATTTAATAAATGTATAGTAATAATCCTAAATAATAAACCTTAATTTCTTAATAAATACATAGTGTTAATTGATCATCCGAAACTTCTATATTAACAGCAGTTTTACTAGTTTTCAGTTTTGATAGGCTTTTGTTAATATCAATAATATTATAAGGTTTACTTGTATATACGTCTTTTAAATTTTTCTTAATTATTGGCAATTTTTCATTAATCTCATCGCTTTCTAAAAATTGTCTTTTAATTTTATTTTTGACTTCACTTTCAATAATATTTAATGATTTATCCCTTTCAATATTATTTAACCTTTTATTCCTTCTAAAAATATTTAACCATTTATTCAGTTTAATAATTATTTCTCTAAACATTGGACGCTTTTTAATTTTATTTTCAGCTTCACTTTCAATAATATTTAACCATTCATTAAGTTTAATAATTATTTCACTAGATGTTGGACGTTTTCCTGGATTCGAATCCATGCATTGGTTTGCTAATTCAATATAACAATCAGGAATTCCTGGTCCAAATTTGGGCCGTAATCCTTTACAAATTTTTATTACTAGGTCGATATCAAATTTATAATCATTAAAAGGTCTTTGACCAGTTGCTATTTCTACCATGATTATTCCGAATGAATAAATATCTGAAGCTTGAGTATATGGTTGTTTTTGAAAGAGCTCTGGTGCAATATAAGGTAAAACTCCATGAACACGATCTTCTCGTTCCTTTTCATCAAGCGGTTTTGATAAACCTAGATCGGTAATATATGCTTTATAATCTTCTTTCAACAGAATATTTCCAGGATGAATATCTCTATGTAAATAGTTTTCAGAATGAATACGATCAAGATTGGATATAATATCACGGAGTATCATTAATTTGAGTTTCCATTTAAATTTAAGGATATCTGTAAGGTTTTTGCTCAATGAACCGTATTTTGCATAACTAAGCACTAAAATGTAATCTTTTGTTTTTTCATCTCTTGATATTCCTAAATATTGATTTAAATTATGACAAGCCTTCAACTAAAAAACAAAAATACATTAATATATTTAATCAAATATAATTTTTTTAAAAACAAAAATAATATTCAAAAATATTAATATAATACCTCTTTTATAAATGGTTCTCTATTTTTATTGGAACCTTTTACAAGCTTTATTGCCACTTCTTCATATGATCCATAGTTATTTAAATACTTTGTTTTGAAAACTGTAGAAAAGGCTCCTTTGCCAATCTCTTCAATATTTTCAAAATTTTCAAATGGCATCCAATGAAAATATTCTTTTTTTTTGTCAACAGTATTCTGTTCAGTAATAGCTGATTTTAAATACCATTCAAAAGCAATATCTATATTCTTTTCAACAACAATTCCATTTTGATAAAATTCGCCAACAAGGTACATTCCATCAGCGTATCCCATCTCTGCTGAATTTTTATAATACTCGAACGTTTTACATTCATTTTTTATAACTCCCCATCCATAACGATAACAAGTTCCTACATTACATATCCCCAAAGCATGCCCCATATCAGCAGATTTTTTATAATATTCGAATGCTTTGCATTTATCTTCTCCAACTCCAATTCCATTTTCATAGCAATAACCAACATCATTTGTTCCAATAACATCACCCATGTCAGCAGATTTTTGACAATATTCAAACGCCTTATATACATTCTTTTTGACTCCGATCCCATATCGATAACAATATCCAATTTCTCTTATTCCTTTAATATCGCCCATCTCCGCAGATTTTAGATAATATTTGAATGCTTTCTTCGCATCCTCCTCTACTAAATCATAACATATACCTAGTGCATATATATCTCCCATTTTTGCTGCTTTTTGATAATACATGTGTGCTTTACGCTTATTCACTTCAGTTCCGATGCCATGAATATAACAGTATCCAACATTACACGTTCCAGCGGTATCTTCCATCTCTGCGGATTTTTGGTAATAAGCAAATGCCTTACGTAAATCCCTTTTAACTCCGATCCCAAGATAATAACAATTTCCAACATTACACGTTCCAGCAGCGTTCCCCATCTCGTCATCTTTAAGATATAATTCAAACGTCTTACGTTCATCCTTCTCTATGCCAATACCATTTTGATAATTATCAGCAAGCTTATTAATTCCTGACGATGTCGATTGATTCATGTTGAAGGTATGAAAAATTATCCGTTTGTCAATTTGATATTTTTCTTTTAAAAGGATTTAAAGTTCAAACTATAAATTTTTTTTAAGTAATAGAGTAATACAATTTATAACAATTCGCATACCGATACGGATTGAATTTTACACAAAATCATATGGGTCATACAGATTACACAAAACTAGAACTTGCATTAATAATTAGATGTAGTAGATTAGGGTGTCACAACGGAGTTTCACACTAGAGTTAGGCAACAAAACGAAACCTATCCGAAACTAGTTTCGGTTTCGGTATAATCTAAAACTAGTTTTTGATTTTTAAAAAAATCCGAAACCTCCGAAATTATAATCCAAAACTCCTCGAAGCTACATTTAAAATTTTGAAAATTTATAATATATAATTTATATATAATTTATAATTTATTGATTAATTATTTAATAAATAATATAACAGAAATATACAAACTCAAATATAAACTATGTGTAAATATGTATATTTTCGCTTGGTGGCACTCAAATATTTGCGTACTAGCATGTCAGCACGTTCTACAATACCATATTTTATAAAAATTTAATCTTAAATAGGTTCGGAGTTTCGGGGTTTCGGATGAGGTTTCGGAATTTCGGATGAGGTTTCGGAAGCTATAATCCGAAACCCGAAACTTCCAGATTTAGCAAAAAAGGTTTCGGTACTCAACTCTATTTCACACAGACTCCCTATAAGAAAAGTGGTATCAGTCACACGATTTGTCATGCAGATCACGAGGGTATATTTTTTACTATGAATATGATGGGCTCAATTTTCATAGTAAATTGCAACGGTCACCTACTTTCAATCATTTATTTCAAGGGTTTCTAAAAAGGAAACTGCACTTATGAAACATAGTGCGGCAGTTCTGAAAGTTGAATTCTATGTTGTGTATGTGTTTAAAGTGCGACTAGAAGTAAAACTGAAAATAATCTGGTCTCCAAAGGTTGCCCATCGTTTCATATCACATAATACTAGCAGTATAATAAAGGCTTGTATTTCACTAATTTTAAAATCTTTTTTGGCATTCCAAATAATAACTTATTTTATACAAAGCCTTTGTATTTTCGTGTTAGCTTTTAAGGTGGTTGCCAGGTGATTTACTTTCTTTTTTTTTTGGTTAAAAATACTCTCACAAGTTTTTCAAAAAAAGAGAAATGAAATGAATTGAAAGCAGTCGTGAAATTTTATTAAGTCATTGAACTGGGTATTATACAATGTTGGTCAAGTTCAAACTTCTAGATATGTACCCTCTTGGGACCAACTATAAGCGTGAATTTAATAAAAGCAGTTTTAGTGATATTGCCAAAATACAGTTCGTAGAGCTTATAAACCTTCTTTGATATCTAGTAATTATTTTGTTCTGGCTAAAAAAATAGTGTGTATAGTAGTTTTTTTGAGTCTATTTTAAAACTATAAATTTATTTTTTATTCCTTTCAGTTATATCTCAAGTTTCTTGCAATTTTTGAGTACAAAAATAAAAGTATGCAGATCTACCACCAATGGCTATGTTATTAGTGGGATTGAGTTAAGGTACAATTATAGAGGGTGTGGATTTATAGAGCATATATGTGTTAATTTGTTAACTTGGATAACTTTATATTACTTTAAAATTGTAATTTATTATAAAATATTTTGTTATTTTTATTAAATAAAATCAATAAAAATTAAAATTTGCTTGCTTTCAAATAAAAAGAAAAAATTATTTCAATTAAAATTTTAAAGGCTTATACTTTTAATTTTTTATTCAGAATATTCTTTAATTCTTGTTTAACAAAATCTTGCTTGTAAAAACATATTGACTATGTCAATCGTATTGACCATATCGATCATATCAGCTTTAATTACTCCAATTCCCGAATCAAATTTAGAGATGGACAAGTTTAGTAAAGTATTATTTCTGTATTTATAATTCTTTATCATAGAGAATAATGAGTAATATTATATTAGTAAATTAATAAATACTTAGCTTTGCAAAATAAAGCTTCTACCAAAAAATGAGATTTTAAATATGAGATGATCGAAAATTAAGTTAGAAAGTGATCGAATAATATATATGAAAAATGTTCAATGTGTACATAGGACATATTACCTTTAACCTTTGGAGTTGTAAACTTGCAATGCCTTCATATTCAGATCTAAATTAGCGAATTCTATGATTTACATAGTATAAAAATGTGTTTGCTTGATTTTTTCCACAAGTTATAGCCTATTACCTGTTTAAAATTATAGTTCACATAAAGCCCTCACTCATGCGCATCAACTGATCTACTTTGTGTACTAAGAATTTGCAAACTCAAGAATAATCTAAAAGAAGAAGCCAAAATGGTAGCCATATTTGAAGGTTTAGATATGACAAATCGTGTGACTGGTATGGATTGTGATACTGTTTGGTGTTGGAAATGCTCGAAATGGCATGGATCTTGTGGCATGCACAGGAACATTTTACAGAATGGCATTGTAAAAAGGCACAGACATTATGGCAAAAGGTGGCACATAATATCATGTCAAATGAATAGCACATTCAGATGACACATATGTGTACATTACACACATGCTGGCTTGTAATATGTGTTGGCTTTTTCATAGAGAGTGAAAGACCTGTAAAGGAATTTTTAAAAAAAGAGCAATATCTTATGATTTCACTGATGAAGCTTCCCAGTGTGTCTTAACAAAAAAATTCCTTACATAATTTTGCTGCATATGCAGTTAGCTTGTTTATCTTATACAAGTCACTCTCGTTATAGTGAAGTCATCGGGCTGAGAGATTTTCTTCACTATATCGAGAGATTCACTATATCAAGAGTCTCTTGATATNTTTTCTTTTTTCGAATCTCACAGTATTGGGATATCGGATCTCACAGTCACCACCAAAATAACAATGGTAATCCGGCTCTTCCGGGTTAATCTAAATCCAACCAAACAAAACAACCAAACTGGATGACCTATTAAAGAAGGCGTGTTAGATTCAGCAAGTGGATAAGTCTAGGCTTCAGTCATCGATGCTTTAGAATAACTCTTTACACAAATAACCACAGTACAAGTCACTCTCGTTATAGTGAAGTCATCGGGCTGAGAGATTTTCTTCACTATATCGAGAGATTCACTATATCAAGAGTCTCTTGATATAGTGAATATTATATATTAACTGTATAAATCTTCACTATAGCGAGAGAAATTTAAAACTACTTAAAAGTTTATGCAGCCGATCTATCACCTTCTATAAGTGCATTTTCACTCTATAATTATATATCATCTTATGCAATCTATGTGCCATTGTTTTTAGATTATTCTTTATATGTGCGCATATTTTATAAATGCATCTATTCCTAACATGTACTACCCTCATAAATGTATTGTATATTTCTCATAAAATATTTGAATATAAACTCAATTTTAATAATTTAGTAAAATCGGCAATTGTTTTTCATATCTAATACTTTTGATTTCAAATTAATTGTTTAATTTTCTTTTGACTTTCTTATTTAAAAGTTTCGCTATACAAATTTATTAGGATCAGTTTTTAATAACTTCGCAAAATTAGTTTGTACTTGTAATTCTTTATAATTCTTATATTATGTAGTATTATTATGCATGAACACGATGATTTATATCTTCATATGATTGGTCAATATATGTCACATGATATCAACTTCACTATATCAAGTGACATTTTGTTAAATCCAGTTGAAAAAAATCTTCACTATACCTTATATCAAGAGTTTGCTATGTAACTTCATTATATCGAGTGAATTTTAATATGCTTGGTTTTGTTCTAAAAAAATTCTTCACTATAGGCCAATCTTCACTATATTGAGAGTTCACTATAATGAGAGTGACTTATATTGATTACTTACATATATTTATGTTTTAATAGTTAGTTCACATTGTTATTGCAGTAGCACATGAATTTATGTTCATTACTCATGTCTAAAGATGGGGGTCGTCTAAAGCCAGGTGCGTTCACATGATATAAAGCCAATCAAATCGTAAAATTTAATCTTTACGGATCAGCCGACGAGACAAAAACAAAGAAAAAAAGTGAAAAACGCTGAAAATACAAAAAACGAGTGTCTAAACCTGTATAGGAGCATTAATAAAAAATGTCAGGAAGACAATTTTACTTATAAGTCAAGCCCTAACCCTAACCCCTAACTAACTCTTACCCTGATTTTAATTAAATAATCAAAAACATATAAATGCACCTGGCTTTAGCCATTCCCTAAAGATGGGTTTCATGTGTGTGCATGATTCTATAATCATGCACATTAATGCAGATTCATGTACATGTTTCAGAATCATGTGCATTTTATCTCATAAAAATGCTATATAAAAAAATTAAAGTATATATAATTTAGACAAGGATGTATATTGTCAGTAGAATTAAGGAATATTGATGCAAATGTCTCAAAAAATTCTGAAAATATGATGAATAAACATAAAAAAAGAGCAAGC
This sequence comes from Gigaspora rosea, assembly GCA_003550325.1. Lineage (NCBI taxonomy): Eukaryota > Fungi > Glomeromycota > Glomeromycetes > Diversisporales > Gigasporaceae > Gigaspora > Gigaspora rosea. The sequence continues at coordinate 353,587 of QKWP01000074.1, forward strand.
ATGTATCTGATATTTTCTAAAGAGAAAATTTAAATTTCAAAAATTATGCATTTTATATAATGTGCACATTAAGGCGCATTTATGGCATGTTATTATAAAATATGCATTTTCCCATAACTACCTATGCCAAATTCCATGCTGATTCGACTAGTAAACTACTGCAAACCCGAGTCCAATTGGCATGGGCATACAGTCCACATGGTTCTCAGAATCTGTACCAATTTGGACTATACCATACAAATCCGGATCTTGACCTGTATTACAAATGCCCATGCCTATCTGACACAACACATGCCAATCCAGTCCAATGTTCTTATAGGGTTCACATCACTTTATTTCAAAGTTTAAATAATATTACAAGTACAATTCTTCAATCGAAGTTAATTAATTGGAATTGTTTTTTTTGTGTATTACCTTTAAATTATAAAAACTGAATTAAGTGCAGCAGTTTCTTGATATATTAGTTAGCCTCATTTTTAAGTAACATTAATAAATGTATCTTTAAAATGACTTCTAAAAAAAATTATAAAGTCAGTTAGAAAAGCATATTTAAGTAGACAAATTTGTGATCCAATAAAAGAAAATGTAAAAAATATTCATTATATATCTCAATATGTGTGCTATGACAGTCATAATTAACATTCTTATTGGCTGTAAGTAGATTGGTCCTTGAACCAGACTGAACTAGAACCAGTTCGTGAACCAGTTAAGGAATTTTGGTCTGGTTTATTGTCTGCTGCTTGGACCCAGTCCTTTGAACCAAGACTAGACCTGGGCGGACTGTAACATCCTTAACCGTAAATGACTAGGGTTTTGCAGCAGTTTATTATTCTAATCAGCATGGGATTTGGTACACGTAATGAGCATGAATTAACATACCACCACAATAACAATGTGAATTAACTATTAAAACATAAATTTACATAAGTAATCTATATCAGATGAACAAGCTAACTGTAAAATTTTGTAAGAAATCTTTTTGTTAAAAAAACTGGGAAGCTACATTAGTAAAATTATAAGATATTGCACTTTTTTTAAAAAAAATCATTTAGGGCCGTGTTATTAATCACCTGATTATTTTTTATTAGAGGCCTACCCCCTCTCTCTTTCTTAATATATATATAGTCAGGTTCTTATATATAATTTAAACTTTTTTACCTCCGCCCCTCCAAAAAATCACCTGATTTTTGTCACTCCCCTTACTGATCTTTCACTTTCTACAAAACAAGCCAATATGTGTGTAATGTACATATACGTGTTATCTGAGCATGCTATTTTATATGATATGATATTATGTGCTGCCCTTTGCTATAATATCCATGCCATTTTTACTGAACCATTTCATAAAATGTTCCTGTATATACTATACGATCTGTGCGATTTCAAATATTCCCAATACTAACCTACCACTACCTGTACCTTTTTTCTTATAGAAATAATGATTTATTTGCAGAATGAACTATGGACTTTACCCAAAATTTTTTAATATAAATTCACTAAATATTTATAATAATCCATATATTGGATGGCTGTAAATTCTATACAAGATTGCAGAGATCAAGCTAATCATAATCTATTGATGGGATGGGCTGTGTACTTTACTCAAAATAAAACTAATAATGCAGAAATTACTCAAGATTGCAAGAACAAATTAAAACTTTACAACAACAAGATGGTGCAAAATCAGTTAAAGAGAATGAATATCTAACTTCACTTTGTCTATAGGTATAAAAAAAAGACTAGTTTATAAGAAAAGGCCAGATTATGAAATATTTAAAAAATGTAATTTTTCAAAAAGTCATTATAAAGATGATTTTATTTAATGAAAAGATTATTATTGGGCCTCATTGAAACTTATGAGTAGTAATAAATTAATAGACCATTTTATTGAATCAACACAATCTTTGTACAGTTACTATAGAAATACATCAAAGTTGAATTTATTCCATATCAGATATGATCAATTTACCAATATTAAGACTTTGCTAAAGGAGGGTTTAGTGTAATATATAAAGCAACATAAGTTGATGGGCTATTACTCATTAGAATTTTAAGAAGCAAAAATATAATCGATAAGGAAATTATGATATTTTTCTTAAATGCCTTAATAATTTTGAAACAATAGATTCTAATTGTTTAAATGAGATATATGTACTGTAGTACTCTTAATCAGGTCAGGTCAACCCAAAACCTGACCCAAAATTTCGGGTCAGTTTGGGTTTGGGTTAGAAAATTTTGACCTGAAAGTTTCAGGTCAGGTTCGAGTTGAGATTAACCCAACCCAAATTTTTTATATAGATTAGTATATTTTCTTTAAAATAGCAGTTATTATTTATCACATTGCCACTCCTGATTAACCAATCAGATGCAGGATTAGATATAATGCAAAATCAAAATAACCCAATTTTTTTTTTAAAAATCGCTTCTAACTTAAAATTTTGACTATGAATCTACACTTTTTTTTAATTGATGATTTGCCGCAAATTTATAGTGCAGATTCTTACTATTTGTTGATATGTAAATCCTAAAATGTAGAAATTTTTTTGCCTACCCAAGGTAAACTTTTTTCTTACAAAGTTAAAGAGTCATACCTACTAGATGTAAATTGTAGACCTCATTAAGACGAGTCTAATAGTAGTTAGATGATCGAAATCGGACCAGTAGATGATAAGATATCTTTGAAAAATGATTGGCCAATTATATGTAAACAATAGGTTTGTTTACACAATATTTTATATAGATGACCAATTGTTTTTTGAAAATATCTTATTATCTACTGGTCTAATTTTGATGATCTAACTACTATTAGACTTATCTTGATAAGCTCTACAATTTTCAATTAGTAGACATAACTCATTAACTTAGTAAGAAAAAAAGTTTTCTAAGTTTTCCTTAGATCGCCAAAAATATTCCTATATTATAGGATTTATATAGTAATTTGCATTATATTACACTATAAACACACTATCAATTTGTGCCAGATCATCAATTAACAAAAAAAATTCCTTGCAAAATTTTGGGTTAGAGGCAGTATTGGACTGAACATTGGGCATGAACATTAGACTACCCATGTTTAGTCCAGTTCAATCTATTGGACCAGAAAGAGTTGGATATTGGACATTGAGTAACATTAAATTAGTACATAATTATGTGACAATTGGCCAATCAAATTATAAATTTTTGTACTATTAACTTGATTTATTATAATATACTTTGAATACAAATAGAGTTGGGCACTATGTCATGGGCGCATGCATGCATTATGCATGCACATAGTTTAACAAACTATATATCAAAATGCCTATACAAAAAAAAATAAAAAAATAATACTATCATAAAATATAATTCTGCTCTATTTATTCCTGAATACAAGTTTTCAATCATATGAATTTAATTATGTAAAATGAAACTTGAAGAGTTCAAAATCAAGCTTACAAGCAAGTTTTTATTGAATTTGACGTCTTTTGAACTTATCTCTATATTGTTATCTCATGATAAATTCAGACCAAAAACTTACTGTATTATACAAATACTAGTCAAATACTCAATATGAATTTATGCATGTATTCTAAATAGCTGTTTAAATAGTATTTAAACTAATATGTTTGGGCAAATATAATTAATATTCATATGCTTTAGAATAGTGTTTAATTAGGTTTCAAAGCATAAACTAACCAATTTAAGCAGAATCTTATATCAAGTCACAATATAGTAAGTATATTAGATTAGAATAAATTTTATATTTTTGATTATTGTTTTATGATATAAAGCAAGTTTTACTTTCATATGATGATTATAGCAAATTTTATTTAATTCATAACATGGGTTTCACCCAGTTGTATATTATTTATTTGTACAAGTCTTCAAAAAAAACTTTAACAAATCCTTAAAACAGAATATAATTAGACTTTTAAAAAGAAAATTCATATAATGCCTTTTTGATTAAAGCAATTTCTCATATCTAATATATTGTATAAATATTTGTTCTTATACAAAGCATATTATTCTTATTTTAATTTTTTTTACAGTATAATTTTATAGTTTAAGTGAGTTTTAGAAAGTTAAATAGAAATGCATATTTATTTTAATTTGATTTTATTATGATTTACAACAATTAATAAATTTATCAAAAATTTTTTTGTAACTAATTGGCTTTTGATATTACAAACCAATAATAAATTTTAACTATACTGCATATATAAGCATGCATGCATGCATGCAGTATATTATGTGCATGCATAGTAGCAAAAATACGATTTTGTTCACTTCTAGATACAAAGATAAAATTCAAATAATTTAACAATTTAAAGATAAACTATAGTTACTACCATATGTTTCTAAAAAAAAGCTAGCATATTTACTCGAAATAACGCACATGGGCGTTATTTCAAAAATTGCATTTTCTTAAAATAGCATGTTGGTTTTGAAATAATGCCCATGTGCGTCCCAATATAATGCACAATCCAAATGCTGAATTATAATCTGCAAAAATAACATATTCAAATAACAAGCAGAAATAAGAATTTTTTTAGTCAAAAAATCTGACTTAGATCAGAAAGACTATATATAAAATTAAGAAATACAGATTTTTTATGCATTACACATATATAATGCACAATTTTTTAGAAATTAGACCTTTACCCCAAAATAATGCCCATGTGCGTACTCGAAATAACATGCATCCCCTCAAAATAACGTGCAGGTATGCATTATTTTGAGTAAATATAGTACCTCTTTTGGACAATTTTGGATACAAAAAATCCAGGTAGCTTATTTTTAGATATAATCAATTTTGGTCAATTGCCAATAGTCACTACATAGTAAAGTCTAAATTCTACTATGTAAATCAATTATTAGCACTTAGGAAAACTTGGTTAAAACTACACTATACATATTCTGAAAGTTTCATTAAAAATAGGAGCACTTTTATTATTTGACTTTTAATTTTTATTTTCACTAAATATATTTTGTATTTGTTAATAAAATTTTAATCTCTTTGCAGAATGTAATAATTAAAAGTTAATTAATAAAAAGTTATCCAATTTTGTTATAAATTTTAGAATATATGTATTTTAATCTTCTGAATAAGTTTACTTAAGTAGCTTTAATCCATTTGCTTAATAAAGTTTGGACTTTACTATGTAGTAACTTATATCATTCATAAAGTAGCTTATTTTTGAGTTAAAGACATTTGAGTTTATTGACCAAAAGAGGGTAGCTTATTTTTGGAAGTGGCATATTTTGGCATTATACAGTATAAAAAAACTACTAATTTCTGTAATTGTAATAGAATCAGCTTAATTAATAGTAATATTAATTATTATAAAATTGCTATATATATTTATAGTAGAACACAATCTAAGTTTGACAATTTGGATTGATCCTTCAATCCAAATAAATTTAGATATCCTGATTAGAGATTTTTAATCAGATTGGTCAAAGAACTTAAATAACAAATTTAAGAATATACTTAAATTCTAACTTTAAATATATATAATTTAATGCAATTCAATCTGGCTTTGATAGAATCCCGATAATTTATCAAAAATAAAATTGAAGCATTATATTATAACTTTGTATAACTTATTGATAATTGTTAATTCTAAAGTTATATATTAAATAAAATTCTTTTATTGCTCAGGTTTATATAGAATTCTATTGCAACTTATACTAATTTAGAATTAATTTAAATTTTTAAATTTTTTTATTATATAGATTTAAATAGAATTTTTGTTTTAGCATATAATAAATAATTTTAAAAATTTTAATAAATAGTAGGATATATTGGCCCTGGACTATGTCCAAGCATATGTGGGCTTTGCAGTAGAAAGGGTGGATATGACCCCAAAATGGAAAAATGTTTTTATTAAATTCTGGTAAATTTCAATGTGATCAACATTTTTTAATTATAAATAAAAGTCAATTTGTATAATAAAAAATCAAGATATGTAATATAAAAAGAAAGTTGCGTGAGGTCGAAGCCAAGCACATCACAAGATTACCCATTAGTCACATGCTATATTTAACTAATCAAAATCATGAATTTGGATTAACCCGGATTAGTCCGAAAATCAAAGCAAAGTAATTGTTACGGATGATCGTGAAATCGGATGATGGTGAAATTTGGAGGTCTCAATTTGAAAATATAAACCCTACCAAATCCATCTATACTCTTTATTAATAACCCTAACCCTAAATTCTAATTCAACTATAAAAAAAAATTTAACAAAAAAGGTCCTAAAAATTTTTAAAAATCATACATAAAATAGATTCAAATTTCACCATCATCTAATTTCATGATCATCTGTGACAGTAATTAAATTCAATTATCTCAAAATTATATATATTGACACATCTGCCCTTTCTACTGCAAAGGCCCCATATGTCCAATGTCCAGTTCAGTCCAATTATGTTAAAATTAGATGGACATATGTCTAATGCCAACACTGGTTAAGGGTCTTCTAGTTATTGCATCTACCAAATGCTAATTCTAATCTTAACCCTGCTGCTATTTGGTTTGTTTAATGTAAAATCAAACCAAAAATAATTGGTTGATCAGGGTGATGCAATAAATAATAATTTTTTTTTACATCTAAGGTCACACAATTTTTTTATTTTTTTATTCACATTTAGTTACGAAATTTTTTTTTTATGTTCACATCTAGGGTCACTCAATTTTTTTTTTTTAAAATAGTCACATTTAAGGTCATGAAATTTTTTTTCACATCTAAGGTTACGTAATATTTTTTTTTATTCACATCTAAGGTCACACATTTTTTTTTGTTCATATCTAAGATCACGCAATTTTTTTTTTATTATTTACAACTAAGGCCAAAATTTTATTTTTTTTTTAAAAAAAAACTTTAGCATGTTGGCCTTAAAAATTTGGGTCAGGTTGAGTCAGGTCAGGTCAGGTCAGGGTCAGGTTGTGTTGAAGTGCTAATCCAAAAGTTTTCAACCTGACCCAAACTGATCCACTCAGAGCACTGGTTATAGATAAAACTAAATAACATATTTTTAACTGGTTGAACTATGATGCTAACTTAATTAGTTAGAAGAAGTGTGTAATTCAGTAAATAAAGTAGAAAAAAATAGTTTATTGATATACAGTAAATAACAACAATGATACAAATCTTCTTAACAGATTTTTGATAATTCTATTTTTAAACTTTTAAGTTACAAAATTGTTGATATAATGAAAGTGATTAAGAAACTCTTCTTATATTGAGCTGGAATCATCTTTGACTTAAATAAATCAGTAAAAATTTAAAATATTGTTACCTTTCTACTTCTCGTATTAAATTTTAAGTCTAAAAATATTGGGTGGCAATCAAATTGCCAACAATCACTTCAAAGACATCAACCTACACTGACAATCATTTTACCGACAAGCTTTTTTTACCAACACAAAATTCGCCAATACTTGATTTACTTACAAGTTCCTTTTCACTGACAAGTTGATTTTACTGCACACACTTTACCTACAGTTATATTTACTGACAAAATCAACTTACTGATAAGCTTATTTTACCGAAAATAGAATATACTGACAAGCTTATTCTACTGACAATACAATTCGTTAACAATACGATTTGCGACAATACAATTGCTGACAATACAACTCGTTGACATATGAGACCACAGCAATGTAATAAACTACTAAGAATAATTACGTATTATGCAATTTATTAATAATGACAATAAAAATTGCACATTTTATTAATGACAATAATAATAATTATTGTCACGGCTGATGCTGAAGTTATGACCTATTTTGATATATATTTTAAAATTTTCTTTGGATGTTTTTTTTTCGTCTTTGTCTTGTAGGGTTAGGGTAGGGGATGGGTATAGATTTCATATTTATAGAGTATATATGGATTTTAGCAGGGCTTATAGTTTCAAATCGAGACCCTATAACTTCAGCATCAACTGTGATACTTAAGGCATCTGGCGAATTGTTTGTCAGTAAATTGTTTGTCAGTAAATTGTATTGTTAGTAGAATAATCTGTCGGTAAATTCTATTTTCAGTAAAATGAACTTGCCGGTAAGTTGATTTTGTCAGTAAAATTAACTGTCAGTGAAGTGTGTGTCAGTAAAATCAACATGTTAGTAAAAACATGCTTGTCAGCAAATCAAGTATCGGCGAGTTATTTGTCGGTAAAAAAGCTTGTTAGTAAAATGGTTGTCGGTATAGTGTTATGTCTATAAAGTGATTGTTAGTGAAATAATATGAATTTGATAATATTCTTGGAGTTTTTTAATCAAATATGCAAAAAATGAACACTACTTACTGATGCTAATTTTTTTTAATTTTTTTTTATTAAATTAAGTAATGACCATTATTGGTTATATTGATAAGTTATTAATTATGCATGTTAGAATTATAATAATCTACGTAATAATCAAAACTTAATTGATGATCCACCAGTCAACTGATGCATAATCATAGTATAACGTAATACAAATTACTATATAAATCACTTATAGACGAAATGCCATGATCACCCAAAGAAAATATTTTTTTAATAAGTTAATGAGTTATATCGACTAATTGAAAGTTGTAGAGCTCGTAGAGACGCATCTAACAGTGGTTAGATCATCAAAATCAGCCCTGTAGATGTGGAAATATCGTTGAAAAACGATTGGGCAACTATATAAAATTCTATGTAAACAAACATTTGTTTATATAAAGATAAATCAGCATCTACTAGGCCAATTTTGATGATCTCACCACTGTTAGATGCGTCTCGACGAGCTCTACAACTTTCAATTAATCGGCATGATTCATTAACTTAGTAAAAAATATTTTTCCTTGGGTGATCGTGGCATTTCTGCTATAATAATCTATATTAAGTAGAAATGCCACAATCACTCAAGGAAAAATATTTTTTACTAAGTTAATGAATTATGACGATTAATTGAAAGTTGTAGCACTCATTATGGCGAATCTAAAGGTGGTGAGATAATCAAAATTGGCCCAGTAGATGCTGAGTTATCTTTAAAAAATGATTGGGTGACTATGTAAAATTTTATGTAAACAAATGTTTGTTTACATAGAATTTTATATAGTCACCCAATCATTTTTCAATGATATCTCTGCATCTACTGGGCCGATTTTGATAATCTAACCACCATTAGATGCATCTCGATGAGCTCTACAACTTCAATTAGTCGACATGACTCATTAACTTAGTAAGAAAAATATTTTTCCTTGGGTGATCGTGGCATTTCGTCTATAAGTGATTTACATAGTAATTTGCATAGGGATGTTAACGGAGTGCTCCAGGGTGGTGTGGTGCATACTTTGGCAGAGTATCCCTTAACATCACACTACACTGAAGTATGAATCAGAGCATACTCCAAAGTGTAACCCGGAGTATAACCCGGAGTACTATGTGCTAAGCACTATGAAATACTCCGGAGTTTATAGTACCGTATTTTTCCGAAAATATGCTACCATATTTTGGGGAAATACGGTAAAATATAATACATAATAATACTCTGGAGTAGAATCCATTTTGTATTAGTAGTATTACTCCGGAGCAATTACTCCTAATAATAATATCTTAGTAATCCGAGGTGGTGTCATGTCTAGACCACACCGATATGGAGTGGGTTATACTCCACAGTTACTCTGGAGTACCTTACTCCATTAATATCCCTAAATTTGCATCATGTTGCACTATAATCATGCATTAGTTGACTGGCGAATCATTAATTAATATTCCATTAAAAATATATAAGTCTTTGTTATCTTCTGGAAAAGATATTCCAAAAATTTCTGTAATTTTCATTTAAAAGCAACAATTAAAATGATTCTTGCTCACTCTCCTTTTCACTAGACATTGAAAAAGTATTACTTAAGGGGCATCCATAAATAACGTTGTGTTTGAGGGGGGGTCCCCCAAAATATAACGATTTTCCACTATGTAGGGGGGTCCCTCCAATATAACGCAATTTTTTTATTAAAAGTTGTCTAAAACTTGATTCAGTGGTCCAAATTGGATGATTTTGGTACCATTCGAATCGTCTCGAGGAGAGGATTCGAATGGTACCAATTTCATTTGATTTGGATTACTGGTCACGTTTTATTAACGAAATACTATTGGTTATTATGTTTTCTTATAAAATTACTATAAAATCAATAGTATTTCGTTAATAAAACGTGTTCCAGTAATCCAAAAAAATGAATTTGGTACCATAGGATTTGTCTCATAGAGACGAATTGAATGGTACCAAAATCATCCAGATCGGACCACTGGATCATAATATATTCAAGTTTTTGTAAAATTTTATATATAAACATACGGATTTTGAAAATTTTTTTATAGTAGAGGGGGGTCCAGCGCTACTATGAGGGGGTACATAACGTTATTTATGGATGCCCCCTTACTGGTATATTATAATTCCTTATATTTTTTTGTATTCTATCTTCTTTATTTTCAATTTCCATTATATTTTCTTTAGTCATTTGATGATCTGATACCTACAGATAGCAAAAATTTGGTATAACAATATTCTTATCCAAATTATAATATTGATTTGGTGGTGATGATAATTGTGAATTGTAATTTTAAATATGATAACCTTAGCCTTATAACCATAGTAATTATTATATGTAGTAAAGAACTATTAGAATGATCAGAGTAATCACTTCCTACAAAATAATGATTTCTTGTTGGTTAATCCATGTTAGTAATACATTATAACTTTGAATTAATCCATCTATATAATAAATCGGTAAAAAGTTTCTATAATGATTCATCAAGTTTGTGCAAGTTTGTGAATTTCACTTAAAGATTTTGTTAATATTCTAACATTACTTTATATTTTTATTTTTAATATAATTTTATTGTCTATTTATTATAGCATTTTAAGCATTTATTTATTTAAAATTATTACGTACTTATTTTTTAAGTTTACAATTAGGGCTGTGACAGATATTACGTAATATCATAGGAGAGAGGGTAAGCCAAAGTCTTATGTTTCATATATATAATATATATAAGTATAGGAATATTATTATAGTGCTATAGCACTACAGTGCTACCCTATATGTAATAAACAAAATTGGTGTAGCAAGTAAATCAAAACAACCTTTAACAAAACAAAATAAAACTTCTTTAATATTAGGGTAAGAGTAAAGATAATTAGATAGTGTTTATTGTAAAATTTTGCAAGGAATTTTTTTTATTAGAGCACAAAAGATAGTTTTTTAGACCAAATTTAAAGATATTATAAATTTTTTAACAATTTCTTTATTTTTGTTACACAAACCTGATTTACATGTTACACCTGATCTTAAATTTTAATTGGTTAAAATGCCCTAGCACTACAGTGCTATAGCACTATAAATTAAAACCCAATAATTATATATATAATATAATATATTACTAATATATTATAATTTTTAGCACTAATTAAACTTATTTAAAATATAATTATACACTGAAATGATGTATTTTTGAGTGCTAAGAAAGTTTATTTAGTAGCCAAAGTTATATTTCATTAATAAATTTTGCATGATGCCAAATTTTTATATTTTTATTAATTGATAATCCACCTGTCAACTGGAAAGTGGCGAAATGTGGCGTTCTTCCATCTAAAATTATTTTTCTTGCCAAGTTAATTATACATGTCCACTAACTGAAAGTTGTATAGCTCGTTGAGACGCATCTAACGGTGGTTAGAACATTCAATTCGGTCTAGCGAATGGCGAGATATCGTCGAAAAACGATTGGCCGACTATATAAAATCCCATGACGCAGATTACATATAAAAATCATTATAGGCGAAATGTGGCGTGCTTCCATTTAAACTTTTTTTCTTACTAAGTTAACGACACATGTCCACTAATTGAAAGCTGTAGAGCTCGTCAAGATGCATCTAACGGTGGTTATATCATCCAAATCGGCCCAGTATATGGTGAGATATCGTCAAAAAACGATTGGCCGACTATATAAAATCTTTATGTAAACAATGTTTGTTTACATAGAGATTTTATATAGTCGGCCAATCGTTTTCGACGATATCTCGTCATCCACTGGGCCGATCTGGATGATCTAACCACCGTTAGATGCGTCTTGACGAGCTCTACAACTTTCAATTAGTGGACATGTATCGTTAACTTAGTAAGAAAAAAAAGTTTTAAATGGAAGCACGCCACATTTCGCCTATAGTGGTTTTTATATGTAATCTGCGTCATGGGATTTTATATAGTCGGCCAATCGTTTTTCGATGATATCTTGCCATCCGCTGGGCCGAATTGAATGTTCTAACCACAGTTAGATGTGACTCGACGAGCTCTACAACTTTCAATTAGTGGACATGTATCGTTAACTTAGTAAGAAAAAAATTTTTAGATGGAAGATTTCCACATTTCGCCACTAAATAAACTTTCTTAGCACTCAAAAATACATCATTTCAGTATATAACTATATTTTAAATAAGTTTAATTAGTGCTAAAAATTATAATATATAGNCCGTTAGATGCGTCTCGACGAGCTCTACAAATTTCAATTAGTGGACATGTATCGTTAACTTAGTAAGAAAAAAATTTTTATATGGAAGAACGCCACATTTCGCCACTCTCCAAAAATTTTTTTAAAATTGACCAATCAGAATCGTCTTACGTGGGGGGAGGGGGGTACTCTCTTAGTAAATGGATATTACGTAATATCTGTCATGGCCCTTATAGCATAAATAAAAAATGAATAAATATATTTACTTCACATTGAACTTCCAAATTGGTTTCGATTCGAATTGAGGGAACTATTTAATCACAAGATTACATAGAAAGCACAAAAATGGGGATATTGTAAAATAGTTTAATTGAACCAATAAAGAATGTGTGTTCTGATCTGCTTGTGAACAGTGGTATTTATTGCTATTTACTAGATTTCTTGTGACAATAAGTCACTGAACTTGTTCATTACAATATGGCAAAATTTCTATGGACACTGCAAATTTATGAGATTGGCTTGTTGTCTATTTCTATTGTGAATCTCGAAATCTGACCTACCGACTGCACTATGTGATTGCCAAAATCACGGGACTAAAATTCAATTTATTGCATTTATGCAATTTATTAGATTTATGCGATTTATTAGATTTATGCAATTTATTAGATTTATGCAATTTATTAGATTTATGCGACAAATCAGATTTATTGTATTCAATTGTATTACTGTCTTTTATTATAAATAAAGGCTTCGTCCCTTAAGAAAATACATCCTTGGGTAATATTACAGGTAAGAACGTCCCGAATATAGAAATGATGGTTACACAAGACTTCCGAACTTGCAGATCAGCAATCACCAATCAAAATAGCGAATTGATATTAAGTAAAGTTTACGATTTTAACGCTTACCAGAGGTGAAATTTACCAGGGGTGCTATATTTCAAAAACATACTAAGTAGTTAAAGTCAGGGAGTTTAAGTAAAAATGTTCAAGACCCTGAAAACCTCACAAGAACTAAGATTGGAACCTTAAATCAAATCTATATAAAACTCCTATTCTAAAACTGCGCCCTAACCCAAAAATTATTAATTTCGCCACTCGTGAATATTAAATAAATTCATTCTTAAATATATATTTAATAAATTTTAATAAAAAAAACAATTTATAATACATTATTAAATAATTATAATGCAATATTTATTTTAATAAAAAAAAAATTAATATATTGTTTAATGAAATCTAATTTATAAAAAAAAACTATAGTTCAACGAAAGCTTTTTTTGCATTCTCTAATAAATTATTCGTTGTTTCTATATCACCCATTGCTGTGTCCACATTATTTGAATTATCTTCAACTGCACCTTCAGTATTTTCATTAATGAATTCATTTTGCCTAAATCTTTTGTCATGCTTACCTTAAGCACCTCAACATTGCTCTTAATTTCTTTTTTAAGAAAATCTAAGCATATTAAACATTTAAAATTGCATTTTTGTAAGCAACGGCTATGATAACCGTGCCCACATGCAAGAACGTTACCATCATTTGAACAGTTAGTGTAGTTAGTACAATCACAATAACGATAATCACATAAACATTAGTAAATAGGTTTCTTGTAGTAACAAAGCCCCTTGGAAGATGGCGATCAGTAATAACATAACCTAAAGAAGGCAACGTGTATGTGTAAATATCATCGTCAGATGAACTATCAATTGAAGGATACAGATGACGCGCTTGATACATCTTCTTGAACATTTCAAAAGCACCATAGCACACTTTCATGATAGCATATGCAATTGCTTTGGCTTATACGGATATTTCATGAATTAACGAAATATTGGCGGAAAGCGTTATCATCTCGATTCTGAAATGTAAAACGTGCTTCTTTTTGCAATTGATCTGCCGCAAAAAACTTAGCCGTACGACGTCGAATTATACTGTGAACGGTTTCTACTGGACAATCACTTAAAATTGCAAGATGGTTAGTAACCATATCTATTATTGGATAGTTAGAATCTCTCCAAAAAAAAAATCAGAAAAAAATAATAAAGGTGCACGTTTGTAGTTTCTTCGATCAAATTGAAGAAAGAGATCACTCTAGCAACGTATACACACTTCTTCATAGGCTTGCCAGTTTCCTTCTCGATGATGCACTGCATGAACGTCGAGTACTAAAGGAATTAAATTGCTCAAAAGATCGGTTAAATATAAAAACTCGATATTCTTACAAGTATGACCGAATTTTGAGTAAACAACATCAGAAATATCAAGCCACGCCATACGCATAAGATAAAGAATTAAGTCAATTTGTCATGGTCGTGGCTTATTACCAAGCTTTTTCTTTTTTCCAAAAATACCTTTATAAATATCATTAAATAGAAACGAATTTTTTAAAAAAACAAGTTCACGACTATTTAAAGACACATGAAGAGGTCCCATTATAGGAATAAATGACGTAACGAACGGAGGAATGATTTGGTTGTTGAGAAGAAGCTGATGTATAATAGCTTTACAAATAAAGAATTGACCAGGCCAATCCGCAACAACGGGAAGTACATGGTTGGAAAGATACTCCTGCATTAATTCTTGATTATGCACAATTCGGAGAGCTTTCGTATAATCCTCTACACTTTTTAGATTGCCTTCGACGAAATCAAAGAGAATAACATTCTGTATATGTCGACCACCCTCTTTTTCTACTAACCTGTCATTGTAACTATGCAAAGTTAGTCTCTCCATAAGCTCATTATTAGAACACTTACCTATGCAGCCCCGTACACATTCATGATAAGGAATACCAAGGTTTATGATGAACCATTCATCAAGATGTTTAATTATCAATTCATCATCGATGAATTTTGGGTTGAATGCTCCATTACGTGGTATCGCCAGCATGAGGCATGGATTTGCTATAATAGTTGCCATGTGTGCTGGACGAGATGTACTAGTAGAGTCAGACTGCCGAGGAACATGAATATTGTAGTAATCATCAACATTCAGAACAAATGCATTACCAGAAAATTTTGAAAGAGCATTTTCAACATATTCCTCATGAGCATCTAAAGCTTTTTTTCTTATATCTACTGCCCTTGATGTTGTAGTTACACCAAGACTCGCCATCATATCTAACATCTCATTACTCGTACTTACAGAATCTAAATAAAACACTACGTCGAACTTAAATGAATTAATTTTAGTATTATTTAATGATGCAAGAAGATAACAGATATGAACTATTAATTTTTTCATACAATTCATAGTTTGCTCATTACGTTCAAGTGGTCTAGCTACTAAATAAAGTTGATCAAGAAAATTTTCTAAACACTTATTTGTTTGAAATACCTCCTGCAGTTTGTCATACGAATAAATAGGACCTTCTTTCTTTACGTGTTCTCTTTCGTAGAAAATTCTTGCATAGCCTCAATAGTCCTGACAAGGTCAATCATACTCACCTCCTCCATACCTTCCATTGTAGTTCCTACATCTTTACTTGTAACTTCTACTTCTTCTTCTATAGCTATAATTTCTACTTCTTCTCTAGTTGTAACTTCAACTTCTTCAGCTGAAACTTTTACTTGCTTGGTTCCTCTTCATAATGGATTTGCTACAAAATTCATATAACAAACATGGCATAATTTACTACCTTTTGTCCACATTACCTTGGTTAAACTATTATTTTCCGCTTCCTCCCACTTTTTGTCTTTCAAAGAACGGAATGTAGTTGGCCTAGTGGTTCCACAATTCATACAACACTTAGAGTCGGTCATTTTTTTACTGGGCAAATCTAATACAAAGGTCGAATGATTCAGAGTGATTCAACTGATATTAGTATAGTATGGCACGAAAAGCTCAAGTTTGCTTAGTAGACTTAATTCGTTTCACAGAAAAGATAATCTACCCGAGATTCCGAAAAAAGTATTGTAAAACGTATAAAAAAATTTTCAATCAATTGAATCCTTTGTGTAACGATCTACAAACTCGGGGCATACTCGGGACGTTCCTACCTTGAGGGTAATATTAGATAATTTGTTCTTAATATCTCCATACATTCTTTATAAGCATAATATAAACTTACTCTGATCTACTACTAAGTGGCATAGTAGTATGATCTCTCGCCAGTACTTCTCGTGCAAGTAATTTACGTTATGCTGTCCGGCTGTTTCTCGATGTACTGAGACTGCCATGGTTATTGTGTCCAGTATCCTGATAGACTGTGAATTACAAGTCACTCTCGTTATAGTGAACTCTCAATATAGTGAAGATTGGCCTATAGTGAAGAATTTTTTTAGAACAAAACCAAGCATATTAAAATTCACTCGATATAATAAAGTTACATAGCAAACTCTTGATATAAGGTATAGTGAAGATTTTTTTCAACCGGATTTAACAAAATGTCACTTGATATAGTGAAGTTGATATCATGTGACATATATTGACCAATCATATGAAGATATAAATCATCGTGTTCATGCATAATAATACTACATAATATGAAAATTATAAAGAATTACAAGTACAAACTAATTTTGCGAAGTTATTAAAAACTGATCCTAATAAATTTGTATAGCGAAACTTTTAAATAAGAAAGTCAAAAGAAAATTAAACAATAAATTTGAAATCAAAAGTATTAGATATGAAAAACAATTGCCGATTTTACTAAATTATTAAAATTGAGTTTATATTCAAATATTTTATGAGAAATATACAATACATTTATGAGGGTAGTACATGTTAGGAATAGATGCATTTATAAAATATGCGCACATATAAAGAATAATCTAAAAACAATGGCACATAGATTGCATAAGATGATATATAATTATAGAGTGAAAATGCACTTATAGAAGGTGATAGATCGGCTGCATAAACTTTTAAGTAGTTTTAATTTTTCTCGCTATAGTGAAGATTTATACAGTTAATATATAATATTCACTATATCAAGAGACTCTTGATATAGTGAATCTCTCGATATAGTGAAGAAAATCTCTCAGCCCGATGACTTCACTATAACGAGAGTGACTTGTACTGTGGTTATTTGTGTAAAGAGTTATTCTAAAGCATCGATGACTGAAGCCTAGACTTATCCACTTGCTGAATCTAACACGCCTTCTTTAATAGGTCATCCAGTTTGGTTGTTTTGTTTGGTTGGATTTAGATTAACCCGGAAGAGCCGGATTACCATTGTTATTTTGGTGGTGACTGTGAGATCCGATATCCCAATACTGTGAGATTCGAAAAAAGAAAAGGAAGGAATTAAATTAGCAAAGGTACTAACGAACTGGTACCATAACCAAGAGAAAAGATACCTGCATGGACCAATGTACCGAGTCTGAAATATCCAATGATTTTGAAGCCAACATACCGGCTAAAAGTATTGATTGAAAAGTGGAAATAATTAATAAATAATTAAATATACGAGAAAAAATATGTACCTTAACGAAGGTACCCACCGCTCCGTGTGCCAGGAAGTTCCTGGAATAGTAAAAGAACTAAGAAAAACTTAGTAAAGAAGCCCCTATCGTCAGATAAAAGAAAAAGAAGTTATACGATTAATTAAGACTTGCATATAAGAAAATTAGATAAAAAATGCACAAAATTATTCTTGACACTTACAAAAAAGCAGTCCAAAAAGTTTCAAGAAATTATCGATGAGGCCTTTGGAACCCGTAACCTCGATGATAAACAAATTCCCTAAGCTTTGGAATTTATGTTAAAAGTCTTGAAAGAATACTCCAAGAATATAAAGAAGAAATCGTGTACTTGCCTACATATATCTAAATAACCCCCGTCTGTAGAAAATCCTTCTTTTGTGCCCTGTGTAGTTGCTGCACTGAAAGTTCCCTCAAAGCCCCCGGTGTATGCAAGGCCCCGTGAAGGAGATTCTTGATTTGTATTACGTCCCGGAAGAGTCTTTTGATAAAGCTGCGATTGGTTCTAGGAAAGAAGAGAAAGATTTAGAAGCCCTCCTTCAAAAGTAGCTACTGAATATGATGCCATTGTCTGTAAGTAGGCCCCAGAAAAAGATGTTCTCCAAAAATCCCAAGAAGAGAAGAGCATTAAAAAGGGTGAAAGCAAGGAAGTTAGAGTAGAAAAAGACGAATATGAAGACGAAAAAGTGAAAGAAATTAATGAAGAAAATGAACCTCTTCAAGTTAAAGCTGCCGAAATGGGCCTGTGGACAAAACGTTGAAATCTGACCTTGAGGAAGTTGGAAAGGAACCGGAACCCTCAATGGATTATCAAGTGTCAACTGAAATAGATAATTGCAGCAGAACAAAATTGTATTCAAAAGCAAAAATGAAATGATGCTCTAGAAGAAAGTGATTGTGAAATATTAGTTAGAGACAATAAAAGTAATCAAGGAAAGAATTATGAAGTACCCCTGGAAAGAGAAACACTATGTTGTGCATGTGAATTATGGTTGAAGAAAGTGGAGGAATTTCAAAGTACGGATCAGTTGTATGAATAGGGTAAACCAAAGAAACTGACCGAAGTAAAACACGCTGAAATCGAAGAACTATCGAAGGTTGGTGACAGAGAAGGAATCGGAGTCGAATCGAACGAAAATGAAGTAATCCAGAAATCTGCTGATATCGGTGTTGAAGAAGAAATGATGAATATTGGGCACTGTTATCGGGATGGAATCGAAGTTGGAAGAAAAGAAAAATGCGAATGGTACATGAAACGTGTTAAAGGTAGGAATGTAGGTGGTAATTTCGACCCTAGAGGAACTTACTGTCAAAGTGAAATCGTGGCTGAGAAAAGTAAAGAAGAGGCATTAGAACTATACCTGAACCCTGCTGAAGATAAAAACCCTGATATATAAGATTGCCTTGGAAGTAGAAGCTTTGCGATAAAAGTGTTAAAAAAGACCTGCGAAAATTGGAATCGAAGAGTTAACGCATGCTGGTATAAAATTATGGGTGATTCAAGCAAATTCAGAAGGGAAGAATTCGGACCCGAACAAGTTTTGACATTCAACGCCACTGCTGGTCAAGTTGTGAAAGGATCGGTAAAGATGGAATTGAACCAAAGTAAAGAAAAGATGGAGTTAAAGGAGTTAGCCAAAAATCTGAAGAATTTAACCAAAGAAGTCACCCTATACTTACCATTGTGGAGCAAACCCCTGATATTTGATCCTGGTGGAATGTTCATTGGAAGGTCCAAGGAATTGGTCTCGTGGAACTCGACCTTAAGTGAGAGAGAAATGTGAACCTCGAAATCTGACCTACCGACTGCGCCGTGTGATCGCCAAAATCATGGACTAAAATTCAATTTATCGAATTTATGCGATTTATTAAATTTATGCAATTTATTAGATTTATGCGATTTATTAGATTTATGCGATTTATTAGATTTATGCGACAAATCAGATTTATTGTATTCAATTGTATTACTGTCTTTTATTATAAATAAAGGCTTCGTGCCCTTAAAGAAATACATCCTTGGGTGATATTAGATAATTCATTCCTAATAAACTCCATACATTCTTTATAAACGTAATATAAACTTACCCTTATCTACTACTAAGTGGCATAGTAGTACAATATCTCTCCAGTACTGCTTGTGCAAGTGATTTACGTTACGCTGTCCAGCTGTTTCTCGACGTACTAAGACTGCCGTGGTTATTGTGTCCAGTATCCTGACGGACTGTGGATTACTGTAGTTATTTGTGTAGAGAGTTACCCTGAAGCATCGACGACTGAAGCCTAGACTTATCCACTCGCCGAATCTAACACGCCTCCTTCGATAGGTCGTCCGGTTTGGTTGGTTTGTTTGGTTGGATTTAGGTTAACCCGGAAGAGCCGGATTACCGTTGTCACTAGAAACTGTGATCTGCAAGTCCGTCCGCCACGTGATAATAAACCAATCATGTTTACCGATCGGCAAAAAATCATCATGCTCCGGACTTATATCAGTTTATCGGTTCCTAGAATAATATGTAAAATTGCATTGCCCCAAAGCACTGTTTGTAGGATTTCCGACAAATGGTATTTGAACAGCCTAGTTTTTTTTTCGGTCTTGAAATTTATGCTCAACATAATGTCCAGATTTGTCGTCAATTGCTTTGTTTAATCATAACTGACCTAACAAATTTATTACATAATACAATTGCGTGCTTTTTTTTTTTTAGATACTGAGACGCATAAAAAGTTGCTATATTTAATTTTGAATTCGTTTATCTCGACATACATGCAAAGTGAAGAAAAAAAATGCAAAGATGTGAAATCAAGTTGCAATAAATAAATATGAAATGTATCAAAGTTTACTTGTATATATTAGCCGTTTTGCCTATCGCTATAATTTCTGACTGACTCTAACTGATACTCATGTCCTAGCTTTAAATCTTTGTTTTAACACTTTTGTACTATGTTACACTTTTGGGCTTGCATAACTCCATAAAAATAATTATTTTTCCGTGCAAGAGTACTTTGTAAAGCAGTTGTAACGTATTATACAGGTATATTATTTTGTGACCACATAAAAATTTTATTGTAATTTGATAAGTCAGGGATATTCTAGAACAACATTACAAATTTGTCACTTCATTGGTGTTTCATGTAACAATATGTGGAATATTCTATACAGATTCGAATATTCCGTACTGATGTGCAAGTTAGAGTGAATTATTTATAAAATTGACAGAATTCAAAAAGCCATTTTATCTGCAATCAAAAATTATCAATTCATTAACTATAATTTATAACGAAGAAAACACACCAAAAGTTTATAATAATCTATATATGGAATATAATGCAAACTTCTCTCAAAGTCAAACTAATATAAGTTTGCTAAATGGTTATAATAATTCATCTAAAGAACGTTCTGAAAACCTTACTCTAGATCATGAAAATCAAACCAATAATGCAGAAATTACTCAAGATTGCGAAGAACAAATTAATCTTTTACAACAACAATATAATGCAAAATCAGTTGAAGAGAACGAACATCTAACTTCACTAGTCTAGGCATAAAAAAAGTCCAAGTCGTAAGAAATGTAAGAAATGTAATTTTTCAAAAAGTCACTATGATGATGATTCTGGTCAATGCAAAGATTGTTATCGGGCCTCATTGAGACCTATAAGCGGTAATAAATAAATTAATAGACAATTTTATCGAATCAACGCAAACCTCACAAACCTTGCATATCAAATGCAGTAATGAATCAAAGTTGGAATTTATTCCATATGAACAATTTACCAATATTAAATATCTTGCTAAAGGAGAATTTAGTGTAATATATAAAGCAATGTGGGTTGACGGACCTATTACTCGTTGGAATTTTAAGAAGAAAAATTATAATCGAAAAGGAAATTATGAGGTTGTTCTTAAATGTCTCAATAATTCTGAAAAAATGGATTCTAATTGTTTAAATGAGGTATATCAGATATGTACAAATTTATATGATGCCAAAATTGTTTATGTCCAAATAAATATATATTTTTTTTTTTTTAGTTGAAAAATTTTTTGATATGCAAAAATTCTCACCATCTAGCTAATTACGCTTCAACAATTCATCAATATTATGGTATTACACAAGATCCTAAAACAAACATGATGGTTATAAAATTTGCGCAAAATAGAGACCTACATTATTTTGTAAACAAAACAAATGCTCTATCTTGGTTAGAAAAATTAAATCTATTAAATACAATAGCATTGGGACTATTGAAGCTACACAGAGATTTTAAACTTATTCATAGTGATCTTCATAGTGGTAATATTCTTATTGACGAGACGGGTGAACCAACAATTGCAGATTTAGGATTAAGCAAACCAATGGATGCATCATCAGATAAGAATGCAATTTATGGAGTTATTCCATACGTTGCACCAGAGGTGTTGAAAGGAGGAAAATTTACCAAACAATCTGATATTTATAGTTTTGGTATGATTATTTGGGAGGTAATAAGTGGCTGTAGACCATTTTCCGATCGTAAACATGATGAAAATCTTATTCTGGATACTCTTGATGATCTACGTCCCAAAATACATCTAAATTCCACAAGATCTGGTCGAATTAATGAATCGATGTTGGGAATCTGATCCTGCAAAAAGACACTTGGATGCTGATCCTGCAAAAAGTTACTTGAATACTACAAATATTTTCCTTGATATTAAAAGTCGGTTTTTTAACCTTATTGATAAAGCAAAAAGAGGAGAAATAAAATTTCCTGAAAATATGGATGCGAAAGCATCACCAACCGAAATAAATGAACAAGCAATATATTCTAGTCGACTATTAAACCCATTCATTAGCGAAGCATTAACTATACGAAGCATGAAATTAAATTTCAATGGCAAGTGAATATGTTGTATTGAGTTAATAAGTATTTCTTATTTTAAGCATAAAATAACATTAACTTTATCTTAATAATTAATTCTGCAATTTCTAAATAATTACACTAATGCAATTGACTCATACATATGACGTATCTTCTCTACGTGCATTAATAAAATAGTTGATTCCAGGGCAATTGATCTTGATATAACTAATTTATAGATCAATAATTAACTCTATCACATCACAACAGGACATGTAGAAATTCTGCATATAACCATATTCTAACATAGCTATTTATCAATTTTACTTCAAAATTTTGTTAAGATAATTGTTTTATGCGCTTAATTTTATTGCTTATTTGCTGTAGAATTATATTTGAGTATTTATTTTTTTAAAATTATTAATAAAACATTTATTTCAATTTTTTTAAATTAATTTCGTTTGAATAAATAACTATATTAAATTACAGGAAAACAGAGGTTAATCGATCAGTAGAGAGGGTGGGTTTGTTGAGAATCACAGAAATGATGGTAACGTGAACATTGTACATCAATCATCTGTAATAATTGGGTTTGGGTCAAAATCCCGACAAAATCCCAACAGGTCGTAATCCGACAAAAAAATACCGACAATCAAAAATCCCGACAATCTTAAAATGCTTTTCTTGATCAATTTTACTATAAAATCGCCTAAATCAAACCCTAATATAGGTGCTCACCCTAACCCTAACCTAAGCACCCACCCTAACCCTAACCTAACATAAATATACAGTACTGTGAATATATAAAATAATGACATTCTTACCACGATGCTAGCTTAGACGTTCACAAATACTTCTCTCAATGAACTCAACAAAGAATCTAATTGGTCTGTATGATTAAACTGGCCATTCAGGTTCTTTATTCAATTCATAGAGAGGAAAATAAAGTAGAAAGAAAATGGTTTATTGACATTGATTCAGAAATAAAAATACAGTATATGATTTGATTATAATGGCAATGAGGGTTTCAAATTTAAATTGCGAGAATCTTAATTTACATCGAAATCGGTGACGTATTTATTTTGAAATAAGAGATATGTCAATCTGATTTTACTTTCAATTAGAGTTCGAACACATCATCATATTTAATGTTTTTTTGATTTAATATGCCTAAAATTTCGCCAGAACCAACAAATTAAAAGTGTTTTGAACTACTTATAAATGAATACAATATTAATTAAATTAAAATTAAAACTATCGAACAACTCATTAAAACAAAACAACCGATAATACGAAAAAGACTTGATGAACTCTTCGAATTGGTACCAATAACAAAATTTGATCGATATCTTACTTTGGTGAAAAACAATCAAATCCAATGATTTTTTTTTTTTTAAATTCTTTTGATTAATTATAGTTTTAAATTTTGAATGGCAGTTTTTTATGATTTTATTTATTTTATTTTATTTTTTTTTGTAAACTAATATACAATATTGATATTGTAATTGTATATAACAATATTTGTAATAACGATAACGTAATAATGGCTATGTAGTACGTCGAAATCTCATGGTACAAAATTTTCATTTGCAATGATTTTTTTCACACGCGCTTTTTGTATTTGCAGTTAATATTATCTAATTGTGAGGAAGATTACATAATAGACACTTCTTTAACGCTTACGTACGTTGAAAAAACATTCGTTATAGAAAATTTTTGTGCTCGTTATATCTAGAGATGGGTTTCATGCGTGCGCATGATTCCTCAATCATGCGCATGAATGCGAATTAATGCGCATGTTTGCATGTTTCCGAATCATGCGCATGTTATCCCATCAAAATTTTATATATATACTTCAATTCTGGGTCTGTTCGCTTTAACATTTGTGATTGGTCGTATCCGAAAAATGTGACCTAAATGTGGGAAATACGTAAAATGATTATGACTATTGTCATAGTCGAGTAATTATTGTAACATTTGAGTAATTGTATATAATTTTTTAACCCCTTATTAACGCCCTTATACAACACAAAAATCGTGAAACATGAATTTGCTAAATTTTTATAGCATTAAGGATATCCATCTTATTTATTATCTTTTTCTGATTCGTACTGATCAAGTTACTATTTTATAAAATAACTATGATAATGATGCTTTTACTTTAGTTGTTTGATTGCCTAATTTTTGAACTCAAAGGGAGTCTCCAAAATTACGGGTCGGGATGCGTCGGATTGCATCGGAATCATGGTCGGCTGGATCGGAATTGATCAATTTTGCTCCCAAGATCATAAAAAATTTTACTAATAAATCATTCCATTCATTAAATAAAAAATGCCCAGTTGATAATTTTGCTAAATAACCTGCTAACAACTTGGCTAAATGCAGACCTAGATCCGACGCATCCGACCCGGAAATTTGGAGACAGCCCTGTAAAAAGAAGAATAACAAGAACAAGCGCAAAAACACGACAAAGGCTCCGCAATAAGTAAAACATAAGATTAATAATAAAAAATAGTGAATATTAGCAAATATCAAAAAAAAAAAATTACATTCAGCCAAATATTTAGATGATTGATTTCTAGAATTTTTGGTCGGAATTTTTTGCCGCTCAGATGGGCAATGGACTAGGAAAACCCGTCTTTGACACTTTTTTATCAATTTCGAGATTTTTGATTCAAAGTAAAGTTCTGTTTATATCTATATATATTTCACTTTTTATCCTACGTTAATATAATAATTTATCGAGATATTTTAACTTGAATGTAACCCAATTTTTTAACGATCGTGTTCTAAAAATAGATTTACAACCAAAGATTGACGACTCAATTAAATTAGATTGGTCAATCAGTGGTTTATAATCACATGACATTGTTTATTCAGTAATTGAATCTACAAATAAACAAAAAACTCATGGGTAAATTTTAGGTTTCACAGACAAATAATCGTCATTTTCTCAAAATGGAAAACCCCCTTCAAAGACGGGTTTTCCTAGTCCATTGCCCAGATTATCTGATCAACTAATTTTCGCAGTTTTATGTCGATCTAAACAACCAATAAAATCACGGTTATGTCAAAAAGGTGATCAGTGTGCTAAAACTAATATAGCAAGATAATCAATTATTGTGCTTTAACGCTTTGGATTGGTTATATAACCTGTGATCAAAATGTTAAGACTAATATATCGATGAATAAGTTATAATCAAGAATGTCATCACATTCAAATTCATTAACAATTGATATAAGAAAATATAATTGTGAAGAAATGTGTCATAGTTGGTGAATACAAATTCTGTACCCGCAAAAAATGACATTGTAGGGGAATCAATCAAAACAAAATAAATTTATCCCGCAGTACAAATGAACTCAATCTTAACCATATACTGTAGTTAATAGAATAGTATGTTCAGTAACAGAATATTTTTGTGACGATCCAATGCAAACTAACTCAGCATATTTATGAAGATTTTAAAGTTTTGTACAAGGATCCCGTGGCAGAGCCACGGGTCAGGTATTAGCATATTCTCAAATGATATGATAAGTAATGATGAAGTTTATTTATATATGTAGGCAAATCAGATTAAGATTCAATATGTAATATCTTTATTTAGATGTACAGTATTATCTGTTATCAATAATCCACAGGTTGGAACGGACTTCTAAATGTAACCCAAGTTGGTACAAACTTAAAAGCAACTTAAGTTGATTCTAAATTTGATGATTGTAAATTTAATATTGTCACGGGCAAAGGCAGATCTACGAAATTAGGCACAGTAAACTTGTGATAAAAGGAAGTAAACGCCACCCCAATTGAGGCTAAATGTTTACACTCACGAATAAGGCTTGTCGCCGAATAAGATAAACAAACAAACGCGAAACTCAAACATCCGAAGAACAAGTACGAAACAACAGAAAAATCAAGATGTACTGTAATTACAAGTAGCTGCAATATAAAATATTGCAAGCCTTTTTATGCTGTAATTATTATTGTAATCCCCTACATTAGAATTAGTTTCTTAAATTCTTTTAAGTTAATTACTCCTAAGCCCCGTGAATTCTTTAAGATAGTGGAAGTTATAAAAGCAGTGAGATTTCGCTGTTGTTAAATCATTATCCTGCGGGATTCCTATAATTAAATTACCTTTAATAAATTTCCCTTAATAAATTGTTTTAATAAAATTAATTAAAATATAATTAATACCAAATCACCAACGTCACGCCTCTGGCGAATTGCCTTATCACCTAAAATCCGTACAATTTCACGTATAAGTTATTGACCCTACGGTTCACCACGTAACAATATCAAGTTGATTTTAAATTCAATGCCATATATCATATCGTTATGTCAAAATAAATTAAACCATTTTTATGATTTTATGCCCATAATTCATTTGAAGAAATGCTTTCCAAATATTTTAGCAACAGATCGACTAATAGTCGACGTAAATCCTTTATGAAAATCCACAATAATTCCATTCCGACGTACGACAGCTACATGATTTTAAGAAATTGGATCTCCAAACACTCCTATTTCACTTTCTAATTTCAAGCACAAATAAGATTTTTCAAATGCGTCACGTTTTCTTAACTTTAAAACACGCTAGTGTTTCGGGCGAAACCTCGAATTTGCAGATCATTTCTGCATTTGCAGATCAAATTGGGTGAAGCTAGTTTCGGAGGGTTTTGGACTTATAGGCGAAATTAAAGTTCCTCTGGGCGAAATGTTTCGGATTGGAAAATAACTTCGACCGAAACAATAAAACACGCTAATGATATAAATTTCTTTGAGACAAGATTTTTGATAATTCATTTTTTAAACTTCTATGATACAAAAATGGTTGGTAAACTAAAAAACGATTTAAGAAACTCTTTTTATATTGAGCAGGGTCTTGGATCACAAATTTAGCTGTGATTAGTATATTTAAAACGTAGTTACTTTCGACTTCTCAATAAATTTTAGGTAACGATAATATTCTTGGATTATTTTTTAATCAAACAAGCAAAAAATGAATTTTTTTTTACAGATTCGAATAAATTAATATTTTTTTAATTTTATTTTTTAAATTAAGTAAAGAACTATTATCGGTTATATTGATAAGATTATTAATTATGCATATATTAGTACATTATTGCAGTAATGATTAATTTAAAATTATAATAATTTACATAATAATCAAAACTTAATGTTTAAAAATACACAAACTTTTAACCGTTAAAAATAAATAGGTCTTTGACTTGTTTGACTTCTATTATCTCCCGTAGAAGACGTTCTAGAATTTCTAGAATATTCATTTAAAAGTGATAATCGAAATGATTCTTGTTCACTATCTCTTTCACTAGACGTTGAAAAAGTATTATTTACTGGTATATTATAATTCCCTATATTTTCTTGTGTACTATCTTCTTCATTTGCAATTTCCATTATATTTTCTCTAACCATTCGACGATCTATACCTCCAACTGGTAAAAAGTTATTAGTAACAATATTCATATTTGAATTATAATATTGATTTGGTGGTGGTGATAATTGTGAATTGTAATTTTGGACATTGTAACTTTGAAAGTTATTTCCATTATAACCATAGTAATTACTACCCGTGGAGGAAGTACTATTTGAACGACCAGAATAATCACTTCCTACTAAATAAGGATTTCTTGTTGGATATAATCCACTTCCATATGATGCATTATAACTTTGAATTGGACCATCTTTGTAACTTGTTGTCCCTTGTTGAGATGAATGACTAATATTTCTTAGTACATTAGAATTTCCATTTCCAAATCCTGTATTAAAACCTCTTGAATTTCTACTATTATTATTTTTATGTTTAAGAAGTCGATTTGCTCGCAATTTTTTAAATATAAACAATATTGAAACAATTAAAACAATTCCGACAACTCCTGAAACACCAATTATTATATATTTTGCTGTTGAATTATCATTGTTTCCACTATCGTTATCAGGTGAAACTGGTGAAACAAAATTAGTATTGGATGCATTTTCTTTACTAGCATCTGGATTTGAAGCATTTGAATTTGAAGTAGCAGAAGGACTAGGAAATATACTCCGACTTATTATTGGAGCTATTGTTGAAGCTATTATTGGAGTTATTGCTGGAGTACTAGTTGGAGCAATGTTTGGAGTTCTAGTTGGAGTATTGGTTGGAGTATTGGTTGGAGCATTGGTTGGTGTTCTATTTGGAGCATTGGCTGGTGTTCTATTTGGAGCATTGGTTGGTGTTCTATTTGGAGCATTGGTTGGTGTTCTATTTGGAGCATTGGCAAAATTCGTTATTGGTGTTTGCGCTGTTCCAATAACTGTATCTTCAGGTGATGTGGTTCTAACAGTAGGTAACGGACGGGTAACTTGGAATTGAGGTTGTCTTTCTATTAGTCCTTGAGAATGTCTTGGTAAAATGTTTGGTAAAAATCTTCGTACAGATTTTTGTAAGAAATTTTCAGCATCAGCTAAATAATTATTAAAAATAATAATAGTAAGAAATTTCATACAAACAATGGAAATGAAAAAAAACCAATTGCATATATATATATAGATATATAGATATAAATAAACTTACTTTGAGTAATTATCATTAATATAAAAATCGTAGTGACAAAAAATACATATTTTTGCATAGAAAAGCGAACCATTGTGACAAATTTTTCCTCAGGTACTTACAATGATAAAAATCGGTTTACTATTTAGTTAAAAGATTTGACCAACTATAGAATTCTGTGGTTAATTCATGTCAAACATAGAAAATTTTCATTATATAATCTGCAGAACCTTTTTTTTTTTGCATGATAGTCCCGCAGACTAACAGTAAAATCTAGCACCATTGAAATGAAGACTTCCGAATTTTGAATAAGTTTTTTGTTTCACAAATTGGAAAAATAGAATTTCTACTACGTACGTACGTACACTAAACTTTATACATTTTAGGTAATAATGGCGTAAGATGTATCGCAATTCTATAAATTTAGTGTTAAGGATTTGCAAAAGTTATATTCGAGCTTATTTATTTTTAGTAATTATTCTGCAGTTATGTGTGAATGGTGTCAAAATGTGTTTAATCTAGCCATAATAAAATAAGTAATATTTGCTCTACTTAAGATTATAGTAAAGTACAATGGTTTGTAACTATACTTATTTAGTAACCCAATCTCCACAAGTGTATTACCAAAATACTTGAAAACTATAGTTTTTTATTGTCAAAAATATAACGAAAACTTTAAAAAGTTTAATTTTGCGGAAAATTGATTTGCCGATATTTTTACAGAGAATAGAATCTGAATTCTTAAAACTAATGAGGGTTCTTTATATAATTTTGAATCGAAAAGTGCATCTAATTTAGTCGCTTTGATTTAACTGCAAATCCTGCTTTATTAAATACTTTTTTTTTTTACACATAAATAGCTTTTACAAAAAATGAGTAATATAACTCAAATTGTCAAATTTGTTTTCCTATTACGTAAATTAATACAGTATATCTATGTTTGCATTGATATGTCAAAATATTACCATTAAAGTTAAACCGCTTTTGTTCATCTTTATTTCTTCACTTTTGCATGATGTACTGAATTTGTTGTGACATTTACAACTTGCCACGTATATTCATTGCCACAAAGTATATAATACAGAACAGAACGATATCGTAAGTTATAGCGCTTTGCAAAAAGATGTGACTCGGTGATTTTTTTAATGATGATGGCTAATAATCACTGAAATTCCAAATCGTCTGTTACTTTATATTTCTTTGAAATCGGTTTAATTCTTAAATTTCAAAAAATCTATAAAATCTTCGATTTTCACACGAAATTGTGATCTGCAGAGGTCACAACTTTTTTGCAAAACGCAATAATACGGACTTCAAAAAAATTTTACTGTATAATTATACACACAATACAAATACAGTATCAAATAGTCTATATCGATTGAAATAAAGAATTTTTTTATAATTCATACTTAAAAAAAAAATAGAACAATTTTATTGTGCTCAAAAAGTGTTCGATTTGTAAAAATTAAAATTTAAAAGTCTTATTAAACCATACTAATAATACACAAAATTATTTATTTGGCTTCATTCGCATTTGTTATGTTCCCGTAATCGTAAATAATCATTAGTTGTCAATGTGAAAAGTCCTCAAAAATTTATTTAGATCACATTTATATAGTACAACGAAATTTCATCTTTAAATTTGTTGTTGATATATACTTAAATATGAAAATTTATTTATTTGTTTTTTTTTTTTTTTTCTTTTTGGAAATTGAGATCATAAAAAAAAATTTTAGTCAATTTTAAAAATCCTTACAATCGTAAAGCACTAATTACAGCTAAATGTGTTAATATTATTCGTTCTATACTTAATATAAAAGCTTATACCGGGTATTTCAAAGTCACCAATGTCCTTTTTTTTAAGCGGCCTTTCATAATGTTTACGATCGCTTAATAAGACTTTTACTTACGTACTAGATATCTTGTTTATTTGTACGTTGTAAAAATGTAGTAGAAACTTAAAACACAACTGAGTTATATCACGGGGTAATGTTAGACCCAAAAATCCGTCCTATATTTTATTGGTGGTAAACGTCACGAGATATATGATCACAAGATCACGAATCACGTAAATCAATAGATCATGTAGATCACGAAATTCTAAGATATAATAAATCTTTTATCTTTCTTATATCGTATGAATCAACTATATCATCCCTATAACAAATTGCAGCACGGAATGATACTGCAATACACAAAAAAGTTTGGATATGGAACCACACGAACCTGCACGTAAATCTATACGAGACAATGTATGAGAAAGCACGCAGATTCCGTGCAACACGCACGTACTAACGTGCAATTTTATGTGTTTTCTCGTGCATATTTACGTGCAGGTAATGTATAATACTCATAATTAGGGATGCATCGGTCCTGAAAAAGACCGGTCCAGGACCGGTCCCGGACCGGGACTGATAAGAACTGTGGGACCATTAAAGGACTGGTCCTTGTAAACATAACTGTGATGTTCGTATCACCCAATCAAATTTATTGATCAGGTGTAACGTAGATCATATGATGTTTGTTTACATCTGACAGTAAATAATTACGCCAATAAAATCTTATCAGTTATGCATTAAGTTGACGTAATCATTTAAGGAACGTTATGGGACTGAAGGACCGGACGGGACCGGACCGTTAACGGTCCTCTTATGGATCGGACCGGACTGATGCATCCCTACTCATAATAACATATATCCGTATATGCATTTATATGCATTATTTTATTAACTAAATTTTATAATTTTAGAGACTTGTTATTGCCATTCACACTTTTGTTAATGCCACCCTCCAGCCAATTTCCGGCCTAAATCATGTGACCCAAGCCACAAAACAAGGTCACATGGCCAATAAAAATTGTCTCAAAGCCATTTAGTTATACAAATTTGTGCCGCATATTTGTATAACCTTGTTATCCAATCAAATTAGGTGTTACAGTCAATGGAAGAGCTTTCAGTCAGTAGGTCGATTTAGCTTCGATCATAATATAAATTTGATAACACTAATTTTATGATAAAATGGCCATGAGGTCGGAAAATCAAATCACAAGATCAAGTAGCTGAATTTCTTATTATATGATAAACGATCAACAATCAAGCAGTTATATTGGAAATATGGTTTATCCGGGTTAAAGGGATTTTACTTTATTATTGGTTTCTTTAATATAGTTACAATAGAATTTTCGACTATGGAATTACGTATATGCAACTAATAATTACAAATATCTGCAAGCAATAATTGATCCCTTTTTTCAGCTAAAGCCCAGCCTATTTATAATTTTAATCCTTATTGAAGCTTCAATTCCCCACTTGGGGTTTCAATCCTCTGCTTGGGGTTTCAATCCCTTGCTTGAGGTTTTAATCCTCACTTTGGTTTTAATCCCTCACTTGGGGTTTTAGTCCTCATGTAGGGATGGGCACAGTCCGGTCATAACTGGTCATGACTGGTCAATGACCATGACCGATATCAGAGCAGTTTGACCGACCAGTCAAGATTATGACCGATGCCAAATTCTTAATATTCTAGCTAATAAATGAATAATTATTGCTTAAAATTAATATTGGTGTATCTGTATCATCTGATAAATAGAAAAATCAACCCGCTTCTCAAAAATTTTTCAGATCATGTGACTTTGCATGATTAATGATATGCTTCATTTTTAAATAAAACTTTTTTTATATAAGTGAACAATAATGATAAATATAACAATAATGAATATATAAATTAATGTATATCACATGATCTAAAAATTTTTTAGGTGGTGTTTAAACCCGGTTGAGAAATACCTTGTTAATAATTCTAGCCAAATTTGCAGATCATTTGGCCAGAATTATAACAAACCAATTTTAATTCCAGTCAAATGATCTGCAATTTTAACAGAATTGTATGCAATGGGTTTCTTTGAGTAACAGAATATTACAAGGTACCATTCGAATCATCTCACTAAGACAATTCAAATGATACTTAAATCATCCAAATTGGATCACAGAGCCACAAGATATACAATTCATGGAAATAGATTTGATCACAGAAAACATCTTATATCTCTAGATCCTGTAATCCAATTTGGATGATTTTGGCAGCATTAGATTCATTTCAGTGAGACAATTCGAATGATACCAAATCATCCAAATTGGATTACAGGATTATTAGATACACAATCCTACAAAAATATATTGATCTCAAAAAATAATAAATATATTGTTTATCTTAGAATATTGTGATCTAATTCAGCTAATTTTGGTACAGTTTTGGTGCCATTAGAATTATCCCAGTGAGATGATTCGAATGATACCAAAATTATCCAAATTAGATTATGGGATCATAAAATATCACAAAGTATTATATATAATCTACAGAATTAAAGTGATCTATGGAATTAGGTATAATCAACTACAAGTTTTATTCTTTAGGACATAAATAACAAAACTTGTGAATTCATTTTTCATTTTATAAATTTTTAAAAGAGAAGCAGTATTTTTTGTAAAGCTATTTTTTGTATAGAGTTAAAACTATTTATACTATAAAATCATAAAGCATACTCAAGTATAACTGTTATAGCCAAAAAAAAATATATTTATACCAAGTTATTGGCATTATTCCTGTACCTCTAGTCCTGCAATATTACTATTTTCATAATATCATTATCTGAAACCTTAGCTGATACTATCTAATTTTATAGTGAGGCAAAATATGCAAAAAATTTTACTTTTTCAGAATCCTGTGCATATGCATTAATTAGTAAACATATACACAATTATTAACTATACTATATTCAGTTATGTTCTTTTGGCTATGATTTATTTTTTAAACTTAAATTTATTTTATTAAATATTTGATTAATGCTTAATATGTAAAAACCTATTGTGAATAAAATATAATCTAAATTACTAATTTCAACATATATAGATTTAATACAAAACCAGATTATAAATGAATACATCTGATATAAATTTTTTTTTAAAAAAGATATATAATCAATTTATATTTTAAAAAAAGAATAAATATTTGATTAGACAATTTGCAAATTAGTTTCAATCTCTACTAAATAACAAAATAAAATAAATATAAAATTTGATTATAATATTATTTTTTGCTTGAAAGAATAAGCTTTTGTGAATCATTTAGTGAGCAATATAATTCTTTTTGTTTTTATGCTTGAGCTTTGGCTATTAAGCTATCAGTAAAGTTTTCATTAAACATTTTCTTGAGTATACTAATATTTAATTTATTTTACAAGATGCAAGTATTTTTCTCCTCAAACTACAAATAGTTGGTATACCTTTTGGAATTTTCTATATACTTATTTTTAGCAAAAAATAAAGGGTTTAACTTTTTCTCTGCATTATTTCATTTCTATTTAGCAAGAATAGTTTCCTTTGATAATAATCTTTTAAAGTAGTAATCTACATAAAATCAGCAGTATGATCATAATAAAATCTGGGGTTAAGTCTTATATAAGCTATTATTAATAGAGTGGAATCTGTAGCTGCCTCAAAGTTAAGTTATTTTTTTACTAAGCTAATTTTTCTTTAAGCTTTAACTAAAGTTGTAAAGCTCATTTTTATGATTCTAATAGTAGTGAGATTGGTAAAATTGGCCAGGTAGTTTTTGAGATATCTTAACTTTTGTCTTGTTATATATATAAAGTTTTTTTGCAATTTTTTATATGTGTAAAAGGATAAAGGTTAAAATATCTCAAGAACTACTAGGCCAATTTTACTAATCTTACTATTATGAGAATCACAAAAATGAGCTCTACAACTTTTGTTAGAGCTGCAAGAAAGGTTTACTTAGTAAAAAAATAATTTTACTTTGAGGTAGCTACAGATTCCACTTTATTATAAAACTTATATGAGATTTGCCCCAAATTTTACTATGATCATACTGCTGATCTTATGCGGATTACTACTTAATACAATTAACATTAATAATAATTATACTTAGGGCAGTGTCATTAATCACCTGATTATTTTTTATCAGAGGCCTACCCCCTCCCTCTTCCTCAATATATAAATAGTCAGGTTCTTATATATAATTTCAACTTTTTTATCCTCTCCCCCCTAAAAAATCACCTGATTTTTGTTACTCCCCTTAACAATATTCTTTAAGAATACAATTGAAGCTAATTACTATATTATTTAACAATATTTTGGTAAAAATTATTTAATTTATTTATAGTTTTTTTAAAAAAAAAAACAAATATAAAATTTTGATTTTATTTATTAATAAAGGTTTAAAAGCAATAGTTGACAATACACTTAATAATTCTATTCAAAATCTAATAAAATAATTGGTATATAAGGACCCGAAATATACATAGATAGGTCAGGTATTAGTTTGCTTATTTTTGGTATTTTTTATGCAGATTATTTTTATTTATAAAACTTATTTTTGAGGTTTTTTTCTGAGATCTTTCTATTTTTGATAATTTTATAATTAACCTAACCTATCTATATATATATCGGGATCCTGGTATAAATATATTTATTTAAATATATATAATTTATAATGATTATAATATTATTTAATTTTTTGTTTAGAAAAGAAAAATGTTAACTTAATTAACTTGCTCAGCTCATTCAATAACTAAAAAATTTTTATCTAAAAAAGCAGTAGTAGTATCTAAAAAACAAGCAACAAGTCAAAAAAAATATTAATTATATATATACTTGCTGACAAAACCTGAACAAATCCCAAACCTCTAAAAAGTAATTGCTATTTGTAAAAAATTAAATCAAACAAATAATTCTAAAATTTTATAAATATATCTCTATAGTTATAAGAATATACTTGATTTATTTAAACAAAGATTATTAATAAAATTTTTGAGCTATGAGTTTGGCCAGACCACTTGGGTTTGTCCACTTTAAGTAAACTTAAAATGGACAAACCTAAAGAGTCTGGCCAAACTTATAACTCAAAAAATTTATTAATAATCTTTGTTTAAATAAATCAAGTATATTCTTATAACTATAGATAATACATTATACTTATAAAATTTTAGAATTATTTGTTTGATTTAATTTTTACAAATAGCAATTACTTTTTAGGAGTTTGGGATATGTTTAAATTTTGCTAGCAAGTATAATTATATAAGTATTATTTTTAAGAACTTAATTAGGCATTGCACACTGTGATGTGCTTGTATATCACACCCAACAATCTACCAATTAAATTTAAAGATCAGGTGTAATGTGCAAATTTTTTTTGTATAACAAAATAAAGAAATTTTTCTAAAATTTGTAATATCAAAAAATTTCATCTACTTAACCGCCTTTCATGCTTTAACAAAAAAAATTTCTTGCAAAATTTTGGTAATATCATCATTTACTCTAACTTCTAACACTAATTCTTACCCTTACTCTAACCTTATATTAATTTAATTTTTGTTATATAGAATATTTGTTATACAGATTTACAAACTACGTTTATATATTGTATGCAATAAATTAGTATATCGCAGAGTGCGTTGCATATATTTATTTTATTTTTAATTATTAAATTATAATTATTATATAAACCAATTTTTATATTATTAAATTAATTATATTTTTAAAACAGGATACAGTCTAACCCCGCAATAGACACATCCGAAATAGTCACATTTTCTTGAAATTTATATACCAATCATTTGCAGTAATATAAATTAACACTCGCTATAATCACATGATGTGACTATTTTTATGTTTCTCTCACTATAGTCACGTCAAGTTTCTGCCAGACAGTGTGACTATAGTGGGGTTAGACTATACAATTATACATATATTGTATACAGTATTGGGCTCTGGACCAAAAGTTCGCTTTACTGGACTTATAAACTGGACTACTAGACTTATAAGTCCAGTAGACTATTTATAAGTCCAGTTCCAGTTTAATTTTACTGGACTTATAAGCAAGCCCAACACTGATTGTATATATGTATAATATACTTAGCATAATATCATATATATTTTTGATTATTAGCAATATATTTATCCATCAAACTGTAATCCAGGCAAATTTGCCTAGATTTTTTTATAAATATTATATTTTTTAAATAAAATAAAAATTTATTAAGTATATGGTTACCTAAAAACTCAAGACAACTCTACTAGCAATCAAATCAAGCAAGCTTAATAAAAAAGACAAAGAACAAAAATTTAGCTAAAGTCTATTAGAACGAAAATTCTTTTACACAAAAAATTACAGGTGTAGGCAAGGAAAAAAATACTTTTTACAAAAAATTCGACAAAATTTCAAATTTTGTGGGGCATTGGTAATACCCTGTAGTGCAGATCAGTTACAAACAAACGTGTTCGGAAGTAAACAGAAAAGTAAACAAACAACAATAAACAACAAACAATCTAAAAGGTCAGACATGTGACAAATTAGGAAGCTATTTTTAGAATATCAAATATCGGCGTAGATAATCAATGATTAACCCCTACGTAGTACCAGATTGGAAAGTCAATTTTCTCAAAAAAGGTTGCCAAGCCATTAGATCAGGTGCTAGGAGTTGTATAAACTTACTTAAAAGGGAATGTAAAAAAGTACAAATAATTGACTAGGAAATCTCAGTTGCAATCCAAACAATCACTGCAGAGGAAGTTTATATTATAAGGCAGTTGATTGAAAACTATCCAAAAATTACGGAACACCAACTTAAGCTGATTAAAAAAGATAAAATACAAACAGACGAACAGAGAAGAAAGGCTCTTTTACTGGAAGCTGAAAGTGGTTTTATTGATTATGGAATTGAGGAAATGGAAGGACAAAGGAAAGTTCAGACTGAACAAATGTTGATTGACATAGAATCATACAAAGAAAACATCTCCAAAGTCTCGATGGACTTAGACTCAGATAATGGTCAAGACAAAGATAATGAAGTGGACCCACTTCAAGAAGCAAACATGGATTATATAAGCAAGAACAAAGATATATCTACCCTTTCAGAAACACACGAAAGAAGGAAGAAAGAAGATAGTAAATCTCCAATGGAACTGGATATAAATTCAAACCAAGATGAAACAGAATCAGAGGAAAATTTAGATCAAAGAACTGAAAATATAACAAGCATAGAAAAGGATTTGTTTAAGCTAAATCCTTCTCCCAACAGGACAAGAGAAAGAGTTAGGAAAAACCTTACTTTATGGAATATACCAAATGGGACTCTCACACGGCAAATTAGAAAAAACCTCAGTTACTATGGTAGGGTAATAGTCAAAGGATTTATGGCAAACAGAAAGTCGAAGGTGGCATACGTAGAAGTCGAGGCTAAAAATAAAAAAAGAAGGGCTGAACTAGAAAATGCATGGGCTGTTCATTTTGAATTGGGAAAAATGGTTCTAATTACCCAAGATCAATACGATACAGAAACACTTGTAGAAAGAAGTAAATACAAACTTATTTTGAAGAATGTTCCTAAAGTGGCAATTGAAACCACACTACTCAAACAGCTCAGATGCATTAACGCGAAAGCTGTTTACATCTCGACTAATAGAAATGGAAACCAAAGGGGAACTGCATCCATCTATTTTGCAAACGAGCAAGACTGTAGCTCAGCTCTAGGAAAAACGGTATATTACTATCATACCAAACTAGATTGGGTTTCTAGAAGTAACCTCGAGCCTAGAATTAAACAAGATATTGGGAAAGAAAGAATCCTAACAGGTCCAAACACTATAATTATCAACAGAGAACGTAGATATGGTAAATTGAAAGAGAATGTTTAGGTGACGAAGAAAAATCGATTAAAAACCACAGAGAACACGTAGGGAAAAGAACAAGGGAAACAGGAAATAAAGAAAACATCAGACTTTCATCTACCTTACAAGAACAACTACAGGTTAACACAATACTACATGAGATACTCAATAGATTGGAACTAATTGAAAATAGACAAATTGGGCACATTAACTATGGGGGAAACGATCTGATAAGTGGGCACATAGCCCACCCTCGCTCCTAAAGGCGCCATAATTGCACTAAGGAAACATGGCAAGATTTGTGCCTTGCCAAACAAAGGGAAAAACAATGCACAAAACCAACAAACAATTAACACAATACAATTCAATATAGACTCAGAAAGAAGTGGTTTAGATAATCTCAATATAAGCTGTCATAATATTAATGGGCTCAAATACAATAGTTCAAAGGTAGAACAATTAATCGAATGGGGAGTAGAAGAAAAAGTGGATATAATAGGTTTAGCGGAAACTAATATAACGAGTAAAGAGGGCAAATTTATATTAAAAGACGATATTCGATATGTCTCCTTCTGGGCAAATGCTTGTAAAGATAAGAAGAAAGGCTCAGGAATTGGCTTATTGGTCTCAAAACTATGGGAACCCCACCTGGGGAAAGTTAAAAGAGGAAATGAGTATTTTTTAGAAGCAATCTTCTTCTTCAAACAATTTACTCTAGTGATAATAATGCTTTATATCGCTCCGAACGACAAGGTTTTTTCAAAAAAGATGCAACAACTAGTAGTTAAAAGAATATTAGAGGGAAAGCAAAGTGAACACTTTGTGATAATGGGTGACTTTAACTACATTATCGACCCAAAGCTAGATCGTCTTAATGAAAATTCAAACACAAAACAGAAGCACCTTCCACTACATACCTGATTAATAAATTAAGACTTTGTGGACACATACAGGAAAGTGAATTCAGATTCGAAAGAAGTTACATAATCTAATCAGGAAAACGGTACAAGAATTAATCAAGTCTGGATCTCAAACAACCTGCTTGCAGGTTTAATGAAGGCTCAAATTTTGAATATGTCAGTAATTACTAGTAGTGACCACAAGGTATCAACGGTAGGGATCAGAATCGAATATTTAAAAGCTGCACGAAGTATAGCAAAAACTAAAAGAAAAGGTTATCAAAGGACAATTTACCTATATGATAATGCTAGTGAAGAAGACTGGGATAGTTATGCCAGTGATCTTGACACATATCTAACAAAAAGGAACTCAATAGATTCATTGGAAAGAATTGATCCGAAGAAAACGATCGATCAAAACTTGCTAGATCGAATATGGGATAGTTTTATGAACAGAATTCTCTGTGCTGCGAATAAAAATATACCCAAAAAGAGAATCCTAAATTCACTTAATAATAGAAAGAAGGAAACAAAGAAGAAAAAGTCTCTCCTATATCGAAGTGTAGTTGAAATTAGTAAGATCATTAGAGAGATTAGCAAGTTTAAAGCAAAAAGAGAACAGGAAAAGTTCGCAAAATGGAACAAAACAATTTCTCCAATAAGCACAGCATTAAATATTAAAATGGATCATTGGGAAGGACAGGATTTATTTAATTGGCAAGAGGATCTTAGAGGTTGGTGGAGGATACTAAACCAGAAATTAGCGTCAGAACGCTACAAGAAAAACCTTACACAAATTGAACAATACACAAACGAAAGATGTGAAATGATACATGGTAGACAAGGCAAAATGCTCAAAAGTCTTCTAGAAAAACCATTTAATAAAATCCAACTAGACAGAGTTATAGTGCAAGAAAATGGAACTTGGGAGCTATTGAACAGTCCGCAAGAAGTATTGGACAAAGCCAAAGAGCATTTTCAGAGACAGTTCAACAGCACAAGCACACCAATAGAAAGCTCTACTACGTGGCAAGAATGGGCAGAATATTTTGAACCAAAAGACAAAATAAAGGTAGAATGGTATGAAAGCCTAGGTGAAGAGATCTCAGAGGAGGAATGGTACGAGACGCTCTCAGAAGTGAAGAAAAATCTGCTCCAGATATATCTGGTATAGATTATACCCTTATTAAAAAAGCAAGTGCAGATACGCAGGTGCTCTTCAGAAAGTTTGCGGAAATATGTATAAGGAGTGGTCAAGTTCCAGAAAAGTGGAAAATAGCGCAAATGTATCCAATCCCCAAGGAAGTGAACTGGGAGTACAGTCTTTATAATGTGAGACCTATAGCACTACTGGAAACATTTCGTAAATGCGTAACTCGTATCCTCACGAAAAGACTTTCGAGAATTATGGTTGAATACAATATTCTTCAAGGATACAACTTTGCAGAACTCCCGGGTAACTCCACGGAGAACCCAGTGCATGCTATTAACGCAATAATGGAGGATGCTAAAGAGAAAAGAAAGGAGCTATGGTTGCTTATGCAAGATATGTCAAAGGCTTTTGACTTTGTGCCCTTACATATGCTGAACCTAGCTCTAAAAAGAATCAAGCTTCCAGATAATATATGTTTCTTCATCTTAAATTTATTTCAAGAAAGGAAGATTAAGGTTATAACAGCACACGGGTTAACTGAAGAGATACAGACACACAGAGGAATCGATCAAGGAGAGGTCATCTCCCCCTTGTTGTGAAGATTGTTCTACGATCCACTACTGTGCTGGGTGCAAGAAAATAAGTTATTAGGATATAGGTTGCAGTCTAAAAGCTATACAGATCTTGCCTTTGAACACAATATAACTTCAACAGCTAGGATTGCAGTAGTCGCATACGCTGACGACACAACCTGGATAGCGGAATCAAAGGAACAACTTAGTGAAATAACTCGTGTAGCTGAGCAGTTTTATTCGCTTAACCAAATCAAGGTCAATGGTAATAAATCTAAACTGCTAGTAATTAATAGCTGCAGCCCTGACCAAGAAATTGTTCTTAGTGAGCAAAAAGTAGCACCGGAAAAAAGAAGGTTCTTAATTAGGGTATTGGGAGTTTGGATTAGTAAGGTATGCAAGAATCACTCATTCGACAAAAAGTATCTTATATTGTGAAACAAGTAATAGGCACTCTGTACAAAAAGAAAATAACTGTTAGTCAACTAACCTACCTTAACAATATGGTCATAATTCCAAAATTATGTTATATACTACAAACATCTAAACTTTCAAAACACGCATTAGAAAGAATCCACCAGCCATATATCAAACTTTGTAAACAAAAAATTGGGCTAGCTGGTACAGCAAATAACCAGATTATTACGCACAACAATCTAGTAAACATTAAGCCTCTCTGGTCAGAACTTTTAATAAAACAGTTGACTAGTGTTCAGAAAAGACTTGGCAGTCACAGTATCATAGAAGAAATTACAAGAATTCGAATTGATCAGGGTATTGCATGTGCCGGCTACCTTGACTAGACACATATCGCAGGTTCGCCAGTTTGGCTCGCTAAAATTTGGCGAAATAATCTGGCATGTTTGACACTTTTCAAGGCAAAAAGTATGGATTGTGAGATCAATCTCTATGGAGAGGAGCAACTAGAACGAAGGCCAGGTTCACTGGGTATGGAAGTTAATAAAATTTTGCCAGAAAAGGTTTTTACAAAGGCCTACTATCACCTCTTCGAACTGGGAATAGTATATATAGAACAACTATTAGAAGAGGATAGAAAAACCCTTCTAACGTGGCCGCAAATCAAGTTACTCCGAGCAGGAAGCAAGAAGGGTAGAAAAGCTGGCTGGTTCAAATTTTTGGAAGAAAACTTAATTATAGATCCAAGCATGCGCCAAATCGATACAAGTTTTCAAACAAAGACACTGAATAACCTCGCTTCTAGACTGGTCCTTAATAAGCTACAAGAAGATAATAGGCACAAAGAGGGAATCTATTTTAAAACAAAAACTCATCAACTGAGCTAGGCAAGGTTCTAAAAAAGGGTGGTAATAGAATCCTTGTGGAGCACTAGATTTCAGCAAAGGCTCAAAACCCTCTAATAAGAATGACCAGTAAGTGTAGGGGTTGTGCACTAAATATGCTCAAAGCTAGCCCAAATTGAGTTAGCTGAATTTACAAACACAATATAATTGGAGTTTTTCCCTTATCGGAAAAGTTAGTTGAAGCAGGGCACCTGCTAATATCACCAGAAATGTTTGAAAGATCGGGTATAAAGTTTAATGAAACAAAAGGTACGGAATCGATTCTACAAGAATTGGAAACTATAGAGGAATTAGAAGTAGAAATAGCTAAAAATAGAACAAAAAATTTAGACGTAGCCTCAGATTTGATAGATAGTTTGTTAAGGATTTTGAATAGGGTAGAAAAAAACTTAGTTTTTTATACAGATGGTTCTTTGGTAATAAGAGAGGAGTCAAACCCAAATACGGCACAAATGGGATTTAGTTGGGTATTAGTAGATCTAGAAAAAAACATAGCATTAGACGAATACTATGGAAAAACAAGTCTATGGCCGTCTTCAACCAAACCAGAACTTCTAGCAATTTGGTCAGCACTCCTGGTCTGCCCGAAGGGAAGTGTAGTTACAATTTGTACTGATAGCCTAGCCGCTATTAACAGCATTGAAAAGGGTTGAAAACAGGTATCCAATAGCGGTTAGTATAAGAAAAAGAACTATATGATAGTCTCACAAATTGTTGAACTATGTATGATTAAGCAACTCGAGCTTATTTTGCAAAAGGTTAAAGGTCATAGTGATGACGTATGGAATGATAGAGCGGATCATCTAGCAAAAACAGCAATCAGAGATTCTGCTACAAGCTCAGTGTCTATAGAAAACAGATACTTGATACTGGGGCATTATATTGGAAAGGGATCCTGGTTGAAATGCCCACTCGCGAATTTCTCAGTATACTACACAATATGAACTTGAATTTTACATAGAGTGAAACAAAAGCCTTCGAAGCAGTTAAAGTGGAGAATAAAGAAGATAACTTTTGCTGAAAAATTTTCTGGGATAGGTATAAAACCCAGCTCGGGACCAGGTGTAATTCTATTTCCAAAAGCAAAAAGGTATCAACACAGATTAAATTTCTGATGAATTTGGCTCCAACTCTTGAAGTACTGCATAAGTGAAAACTGAATATCTACGACTCGCCAAACTGTATCTTTTGCCAGGAAAGCGAAATTGAAACACTGAGCCATATTATGAAATGTACCACCTTCGAGTTAAAATGGAAAAGAATCGAAGCACTCACAGAAGAAAATGCTTGGAATACGCTTACTCCAGAAGCTAAAAGCAGGATTAACCCACCTGCAATCTCTAGGATTATATTTGAAATGGACGTAAATAGTAGAGCCAGTATTAGGTTAAACATGGCCAAAGGACTGATAAGCCAAAAGGTAGTAGACAAGCTCAACGAATTCTTTTCAAATTACAGAAACACCAAGGTTGCTATAATGGCTGTCCTCCAGGGGTACTGGAATCATTTCTATGAAGACATCTGGAAAAAAAGGTGTGATTAAATAATCAGCTGGGAAAAAAGACTAGGAATAATGAAACAGTCAAAACGACCAGAATCATGCGGGCCTACTAATGGTGAAGCCGGCCCGTCAGTACAGAGAAACATTAATAAAGGAGTAGGAGTAGGATCGAGTAAACATAAAAAACAAGGAACTCCTAATTCAATAGTGAAACAGAAAAAAGGGAAAAAGGACATTACATTGTTAGAAATAAACCATGCAACATTAGTTGCAATAGAAAACTTTATTAAAACTGGTAGGAAACCCTACTGGTATGGTTCTTGACAGTATTTTGACGTTGAGACCCAACTTCCAGAAGTTGGTGCGACAGGTCGTATTTGGGCACTC
>QKWP01000074.1:398528-446181 GCA_003550325.1 Gigaspora rosea
ATTAAGTATATTGTTACTGTATTTTCCTGAAAATAAGCTACCTTTTTTTGGACAAAAAGTTATACAAAAAATCGGGGGTAGCTTATTTTCAGGTAAAATCAATTTTTGACCGATTGTAGAAAGTTGCTACATAGTAAAGTCAAAATTTTACTATGTAAATCGATTAAAATCGAT
This sequence comes from Gigaspora rosea, assembly GCA_003550325.1. NCBI lineage: Eukaryota > Fungi > Glomeromycota > Glomeromycetes > Diversisporales > Gigasporaceae > Gigaspora > Gigaspora rosea. The sequence goes on from QKWP01000074.1 coordinate 398,703, forward strand.
CAAGTAACCTTGTTTGGAAGATCAAAATACACTTATTCTGAAATTTTCATTAAGATCTGAGAACTTATTATTATTTGACTTTTAATTTTTACTTTGACGAATATATTTTTTTAAAAATTTTAATTTTTTCGCAAACGTAAATATCAAAAGTCACTTAATAAAAAGTCCTCTAATATTTATGAAAATTTTATAGTAAGTGTATTTTGACCTGCTGAATAGGTTTACTTAATCGATTTTAATCGATTAATTTAGTAAAATTTAGATTTTACTATATAGCGACTTTTTCAATCATAGGGGTAGCTTATTTTCGGGTTAAAGACGTTTTGGAGTTTTTTGACCAAAAGAGAGGTAGCTATTTTCGAAGGTAGCTTATTTTGGGGAAAATACAGTATACTTTATTTATAGAATATTTTCTTTAAAATATATTTTATAAACTTTTTTATGAAAATTTTTTAAAATTATTAATAAACTTTAAAGCAATAAAAGTTTAAAGTTTTTATTTTAAATTTTTACTATAAAATTTTTCTTTAGTTTTCTTAAATTTTATATGTTCCTGTCTATAAAAAAAATTTCACTTCTAATACAAGTCCTAATTTTTACAAGTAAATCACAAAAGTTGCGATAATAAAAGTTGTAATCCTTTTTATAAACTATATCATTCTATTAAATCAGAAAGTTAGAGCTAATATTTATAGAGTTCGCCAAAAAAAGTAAATAATTTTTTGGATAAAAAATTTTTTAAAATTTGTCTATTTTAAATAATACTATAATATAATCCTTATTTTCAAATATTATCAAAAAAAAATTTAATCTTAAGTTTTAAAAAATATAGATCATAAGCATATTTATAGCAATTTTCTAGCCAAATTTGCCTGGATTTGCTTACAGTTTAAGGGATCATATAATCTGATTATTAATATGTTTTATTTTTAAAAATAATTATGATATGTTCTAATTATTATCAAGATATATTCCTGTTTAGTTATAAAAATAATTATAAAGTAATCCAATTAGCACAGCAGTATTAGAAATTAGTATTCTCAGAGTTTTTATAAAACACTATTAATGTGAACAGTATAAATTTTTACTGTTTACTATTAAAAATTTTTTTGAGAACAGTAAAATAATAATTTTGTTCTTATAAATATATAATATAATTTTGTAGCAAACCAAAAACTAATAAAAATTATATTTAAGGGTAGGGTGAATGTAGATCAATTTTCATATGATTAAATGGTACAGCAAAATTTTATATAGAAAGCAAACACATGCTTCTAATAAAACTTTTTAGAATTATAGCCAATATTCCCCAAAATTTCGTAGTATATAATTTGAAACTTCTAATTTGTTATAGTAAAATTTCAAATCCTATATCATTTGAAAAAATCTACCTTCATATATTTGTAAAAAAACTTAGATGACCTCAAAATTTCTTAGATCACACAAAAATTATTAATTCTGATTGGTTGAATCTATGTTGTTTACAATTCTGATTGGTCGATCACCTGATTTTATATGATTACAATATGATCACTATTAAAAATGATCTATGTTTACCCTATCCTTAATTTTCATAAATAAGATTTCTAATGCATAATAACTACTTATTTGCAGTATCCTCTTCTAATAATCTTTAGTCCAAATGTTTCCAAAAGCACTGATTTATAAAGCTTTGCTATTAGTATACTTGTAATCTATAGAGAAGTAATCTGGCTACAAAAAGCAGATTGTATATAAGAACTGAAATAGAGTTAAAAAAGTACATTCTCTTTATGAGTTAGACTCTTTGTTATTATAAAAAAGTAGTAGAGCAACAACTCTGGGGTTTTTGTTAAAAGGTATAAAAACATTGGTAAGTATTCTTTTGGTTAAATACGCTATTCATTAAAGCATATACTCTTATATTCTTTACAAGTTGGTATATCTTTTAATTGCTTCTTGAACTTTTTGAAATTTTGCCAAAAAGTGGCAATTAGCTTACTCTTCCAAAAGATCAACAATGTTTACTTCTTTCAATTCAGGAATATGACTATCTAATTAGAATTAAGTCATTAGTGAGTTTTGAGTTCTGTGAAATGAACTACAAATAATACATAAAAAACTTTAAAGAATTATTTGAATAAATTTTTTTTAGAATTTTTTATTAGGTGTAGTTCTTTTTTATAATATATATATGGTCCGGTACAAAAATGTAGATACACCAATCTATTCATAATAAAATAAATTTTTTTTCTAATTAATATAAACTTTTAATTAACTTTATTTATTATATAGGTTCTGGGAAATATTTAAATATAAATTTTATTGGAAATTTTTATTTTTAAAAAATTTTTGTTAATTTTTTATTTTTTCAATTTGTTTAATACAAAAATATAAATATACTAAAATTAAAAATTTAATTTTGTCTACATATAAAAGTTTTTTAATTTTAATTATCTATTTATAATTTTTTCATACTAAATAAAACAAGTTCTAAGCTATCTTTTGATATAATTTTTATTAGCTTTTTATAGACATTTAATTGTATAATAATTATTTTAATTTTAATTTTTTTTAAAATACAAGCAAAAATGGTCCTTTTAAAAAATATTATTTTTGTTATAAATATATAACTTGATAAGTTTATATTGTACAAGAGTATTGTTATATATATGCTAAATATATAGTTAAAATTTTAGCTTAATTGAATTAGTAGATATTAAAATACAAATTTTTAAAATTTAATAATTATTACTACATATAAAATTACTATATAAAGTAATATGTACAACCACTGTACAACCTTATGATGTAATTAGGTCTTATTTTATATATTAACAACTACTGATCCAATTAAGCTAAAATTTTAACTATATATTTAGCATATATATGGCAATGCACTTGCTTAATATAAATTTATAAAGTTGCATTTTGATAGCGAAAATAATTTTTTTTAAAAACAACTTTTTTTCTTGCTTTTTTTTTTTAAAAAATTAAGGTTTTAAAAAAATTTATAACACAACAAACAAACTATAAAAAAATAATAAAAATTATATCAAAAAGTAGCATAGAGCTTTCTTTATTAGATATAAAAAAAATTATAAATAAATAGTTAAAATTGATAAACTTTTATATATAGACAAAATTGACTTTTAGTTTTGGTGTATCTACATTTTTGCACTGGCCCATAAAATACTTTGGCAGATTTTTCTGTATAGTATTATCTAGAGGATAGTTAAATATATGGGTTGTATTACACAAGTAGATCAATTACTGACCGAACTATCACCCTCATAAATTAGTTACACAAACAAAATTTCATATTAAAAATTTGCTTTTCTTTATTTTTTCAACACATATATATGTAAAAGCAGCTGATTCATAAAGTTAAAGTTGCTTTACCCATATATATAAATGAAATCTTTCTATTTAAATTGGACCACTAGTTACTTTCTTTTTAGTTTTATATGTTATTTTGCTATTTTAGCAATAAAAACTTAAACCTATATTTTATTTTTAAAGTTTTTAATAAAAAAGCTACAAGTTTTTTTTGTTTATAAAAAGAGTTTTCTTTTATTATTGTGTATTTTTTTCATGTGTCTAATAAAATTTTGCTTAGTTTAGAGAAATTTCAAACTGCTAATTCAATTTTCAAAAAAATTTAAAAATAAACTGGTGAAAAAATTATATAATTATAAACATGAGCATTTTGCTGTTATCAGCTAATAATTATTTTTGCATAGTTGATTGATTATTGGCTAATATTTCATTTTGAACATGTAGTAATATTGTATTACTTATGGATTTATATATGGTGACAGTTTCAAAGATCGATTATCTACTTGTATAACATTGGGTTGTCTTCCATATATTTAACTATCCCCTAGGTATTATATAATTTTTATTTTATAGTATAGCCTTTGCTATTTTATTTATTTTTTTTTGTTTTGTTTTTTCTATAGTAGCATTAGTTCTACTTTTAGTATAGGCTTTTCTTTTTTTTAGTTTATTTACATTTAGTTTATCATTTAGGTTTTGTAGTTTTTTTCCTTTTTTTTATCTTTACTTTTTTTTTATTTTGTTTTTTTCATATGGTTGTACAAATTAATATTCCATGATCCTATCATAAAATGCTAGAAAGTGAGATTTGAAGAGAATTCTAAATTATTGGCAGTTCTAACTTCTTCAAGTTTTCAACTTTCAGAAAATTTTGTAGCAGATCGTATCTAGGCACTTATTGAAACAGCTGAGTAATGTTGAACTTATATAATAGGTGGGAATAAATAGATAGTTTTTAGATTTTTATTAACTATGTATATAACTTAGCTAAGTTCTAGCAAGACTGTTCAAGAATAAAAAAATAACTACTTATTTGAGAGTATACTTTATATTTATAATATTATGTTAGTTTTATTATTATTGTTATTACTATTATTATTATTATTATTAGTAAGAACAATAACCAATAGTTTGAGAACACATGTAGCTATTATACTGTTCTCATGAGAACAGTGTTCAAGTCTGAAATTTCTAATACTAAATCTAATTATTAATAAATATATTCATGTTTTATTCAGAAAATAATTATAACTTAGTTATTATAAAGATATATTCTAGTTTATTTATAACAATAATTATAAAGTAATCCAATTATTAGTATGCTATTTTTTTAAATTAATTACAATTAATCAGAATAGTTCTGGAATATAAAATATATAAACTATTCTAGAAAATGCTCATATATTAGGAATAAAATATAATTAATATCTAATTATTTTTGGAATATTTTCCAAAAACAGAAATATTTTTAAAATATAATTTAGTTAATAAACTGGGATATTTTTAGAATATTTTTTGAATATTTCTGGTATTATAATCTGGAATATTTTCAGAATATAATTACTGTAAACTGCTATATACAAGACCCAGATATTAGACCCCTATATACTAGATCTGGATATAAAACTCAAAGTCTACAATAACCAAATGCAGTTTTTTTTCAAATATCTAGGCTGTCTACTATGAATGAAAAATATGCATGCTGTTTAAATTTTTCCTTCTAATAGTAAAAACTCTCCACCAGGTACTATATCTGGGGTTTAATATTAAATTTTAAAATTGGTGGAATGTAAGAGACTGGGTCTTTTATACACAGTTTACTGTATTTTTTTTTTATAGAGAAATTTGTAGTGTATAAAAAGGTCTTACACTTAGCTCCTATCTTTTCTAGTCCAATTATAGTAAACTATGATTACTAGAAACCAGTATAGATCTGAAGTATTAAGTATTCAATTTGATTAGATTCTATGTAGTCTATACCAGTATATAAAATCTAATCCCAAAAGTATGTGAATCTTGTGCACATTGTATATATAATTTATATGAACAATTTTAAAAATTTGTGAAACTATGTAGCTTTGTTATATAATTAAATTTATATGAATATTCCGAATTATATACAATAAATTATATGCATGATGCACTCTATGTGCATCTTATGTATTTATTTTAGTGCACTATTTAGCCCCAAACTATGTGAATTATGTGCATATTTCTAACCAAAAATATGTGAAACTTTTTAAAAACGTGCACATAGATTTTATATACTAGTTTATACTATATGGGTGTAATAAATTTTAACCGCACAACACACTATAACCTATTTTTTATCTGATCATATATTTTAATTGATCAAAACTTACAATAGACTATTGCATTACCATTAGGCCATTTTGTAGTTTGAAACTTTGTTTAACATTATTCCTCCTTCATTTCCTAAGCTCCCCCAAAAATTAAACAAAAAGTATTAAAAGTTTGGTCGATAAGATAGCTAGTATAGCAGACGGGATTTTTCAGCTTATGTTTGGTATTCCTCAGTGCACTATGTTTAATTATTATATTTCTTAATTTTTACTCTACTCCTTAAATACAAAAAAATAACATTAATGAAGTTTCAACTTTAAATGCCCTTACTCAAATAGTACAGGCATTCAGAGCGTGCAAAATGAATACATATAAAGCTACAAAGTTGATTTTTTATTTTGTATTATCTGCTGATTATAGATGCTAGTGAAATGTGGTGAAATGTGGTGAAATATCTCACACTATTGGTAAAATTGTAGTGAAATGGTGAAATTAGTGAAATTAATTTCACTAGCATTTATACTGCTGACCCATTTTTTTAAAATTTTAATTTTTTTTTAGACCAAATATACCAATTTTTCGCTATTTTCATCTGGTGTTACCCAATGAAGACCTTAATTTTCTGAATTTTCCAATAGGTCTGACAGAAAAAAACATAACTGCTGACCCAATTTTTCGATTCCTTGTTAGGCGAGTAAAAAACTAGCCTTTCATACCCTAGATGCGAAAATTATTCTATTAACTTATAGAATTAAAAAAAAAACTGACTGAATGACCCATAGTTTCTGATTCCATTAAGGCTACACAAAGTTGAATTTTTTTTAGATTCCAATTATGCCAATTAGATTCAAATTATGCCAATTATTCAATTTTTGTTTTTTTCACTATTCTCATCCAGTATCACCTGATAGAGACCTTAAATTCCTGAATATATCCTATTGGACTGATAGAAAAAACATGACTATTAATCTAATTTTTGATTCCTTGTTGTACAAAATGAAAAATTAAATCTTGCATAACCTTAGATGTAAACATAGATTTAAAATTTTTACTATGTACTGCAAATAGAGCCTTCTTATATTAAAAAAGTTTGGTTGTAATATAAAATAATCTACATACACCCTACCTTAATTGGTTGATTATATAAAAGACTAATTAACTTGATCTTAGGACTGAGACCACTAAGCTATGTGTGCTTAACATAATCAGAAATTTATATCTTCTCTTAAAAGAAATATTAGTGTCACCAGATTGCCCAATTAAATTTCTATATTTTGTACAATGTTTATATAAGTAACACCCACATTACAATTAGAAATGGTCTAACTATTTATACCAATTTTTTAATCGCATTATAATACTATGTTTTGATTGCTGCTAAGGCCACACAAAGTTAATTTTTCATTTTGCATTACATGAGTTTCAAAATTCCCGGTCGGTCAGTCAGATTTTTTTATTTTTTTTTTAATCTATTATAAATTAATAGCCCTATATTGCATCTAAGGCTATATAAAGTTAATATCATGCTTAGTATGACATGGAATCAAAAAATTGAGAGTTAATAAGCAAATTTTCTATCGACCCTGTCAGATAATTTTGAAAAGCTAATGTCTTTATCAGGTGATACCGTAATAATTTATGGAGAAAAATTAAATAACAAAAATAGAATAATTGAAACAATTGGGACTTAAAAAAAAAATTAGAAAAATTGAAAAAATGGGTCAGTGGGTAATGCAAAACAAAAATTTAACTTTACATGGCCTAATCTTAAATCCATAACTTAAATCACAATTATAGACTATACAAAGTTGATTTTTTGTTTTGCATTATACACTGAACTATTTTTTTTAATTTTTCAAAAAAAAGCTTTTTTTTTTAGATTCCAATTATATTTATTCAATTTTTGTTTTTTCTGCTATTCTTATTCAGTATCACCCGATGGTAAACTTCTTTCCAGAATTGTCCGATAAGACTAATAGAAAAAATATGACTGCTAACCTAATTTTTTAATTCCTTGTTGTGCAAAATAAAAATTAATTTTGCACAACCTTAGATGTGAACATAATTCTATTACAGTAAATTAAAAAAGCCAACAGACTAATGTTATCATGTGGTCAACATTTTACACCAGAATTATCATGACGACCCCCATGTGCCAAACATTTCCATTTTTACTTATATTATATATATCTATTTTTATTTTTTTATTTACTTTTCTATTCTATTCTATATTTAGTTTTCTTTTTGTTTCTATATCTATATATGGGCCAGTGCAAAAAAATTTGTGCCTCACCAAAAAAAAGTAAGATTACACGATGTTCAAATGTCATGTAACCAGACTTAAAAACCTTAAAATTTATAAATTTATTAGAATGTAATCAAACATATATGCAGCTAAATTTTTTTGTTTTACAATGATTACTTTACCAATAAAATGAAATGGAGCACCACTAACAGACAATGAAAAAGCGATGATAATCAACGTTAACAATTATATTTCTGGATCTCTTACCTTAGGAAATAACCATCAGACGCTTATATTACGCAAGCCGGTTGGTGAAGTGTTAGGTGTTGCCTACAGAACAGTTAGTAGTATAGTAACAGACTGGAACAAGCGCCAGGATGGTACATTTACACTGCACAAAACCCTTGGGCGCCCCAAACTCAAATCTGATAAAAACGTTATAATGCTTTTGCAAACAAAAATTCTAAACTCCAACAAAACAGGCGAGCCTGTTTTTACAGTCACTTTATGCCATTATCTTTCTGAGCAAGGTTATGTGTTCTCCAAATGGAAGCTTCTTCGAATATTGCATAGCTTGGACTACTATTATGATCAAGAAGAACGAAGAAACATTTTTCATTAATCACCAAACAATGTTGCCTTTCGCTATCGTTACCTTCACTTCTGTTTTTCTAATTTAGAAGGCAACAATGATGTTCCACATCGCTCAGAGGTTTTTTTGGATGAGTCATATTGTCATTTACACCATACTATACGTAATACTTGGGTTCCTCATCAAGGTGTTATTTTAGAACCTGGACATGGCCCGTTGGTTGTAATTTTTGGTGCAATCATTGTGTTTAGAAATGGTTTCTCCAACCAGATACATGGTGAACTTGTTCTGAATTCAGTTCACATTTGGAACCCAACAATTAAAACACCAACAAACAACCGTGGAATAAAAAGGAACAATGCTGATGAATGGAATAATGTTCCTGACATAGTTAAAGATGCCAATATCGCTCCTGACCAAGTGGATTATCACGAAAATTTCAACGCTGAAATTTTTGAAGATTTTTTTTGAATCTTTGTAAAAATCTTTACGAAAGATATGGGCCAGTAGACATTCACATGGACGGGGCAAGCTATCACAAAAAAAGGGTTGAAAATATTCCTACATCAAACACCAAAAAGCAAGAAATAATTAACTGGCTGATTTCTCAGACATTCCTTTTTCTGATAAATCACGTAGACTGGAGCTTTTGGAACTCATTCCATTGAACAAAGAAAAGGTACCATTTGCTTGTATTGAAATAGCAAAACAATATCAGCATAAGGTTTGTTTTACACCTATCTATTATTGTGAACTTCAGCTGATTGAAGGTGTTTGGTCGGGCGTAAAAGGTAAAGTTGCAAATACGAGTCCACATCCAAACCTTTTATCTGTTCAAAATACGCTTCTAAATGCATTTAAGGAAAAATTAATAAGCAAGTTGTTGTTGGACTTTGGCAAAAAGCACTTAAAAACACAAAGGAGTATTTTGAGTCTAATGAAGATGTGCAATTAATCAATGAGGAATTTGATGACTATAACGATTCTGATAACGACAAATAGTTTGGGCCTAAAATTTTTTTATTTTTTCGAATATGTACTGTTACGATTTAAAAAAAATTTTTTCTTTACTTAATAAAAAAATTTTTTTCTTTACTTAATAAAAAAATTTTTTATGGCCATCTTTCTGAGGCGCAAATCTTTTTGCACCAGCCTATACATTATAAATTTTTATAATTAACCCTTTAGCTATTGTCATAGATAGATATTTTGATTTAGTCGAACCTTCCTAGATAGTTAATTTTTGTTACTATAACCAGATATTGGCCACATTGTATGATGATCCCTCATTTGACCCTGACCTATATACAAGATTTGAACATAATACTAGATTATACTATTTAGAATTTTTCAATAGTGCCTTATCACCCTTTTCTTTATCTTCTGATATTTGTACCTCTGTTCTTTGTGAAATAAGGATGTCAGCCCAACAAAGTGCTATTAATGAGTATGGATCGAATAAGGAAATTTGTATTCTTATTTGTCTTACAAAGAAGACAAACGTAAAGCATTCGATTATTTTAAAATGAAGTATTACAAAACGGATATAACTTCAATAAGGAATTGTTTCATAAAGGTTGAAGAGAACTTTCATTGGTGTAAGATGGATTAAAGCTTAGTAATTTCAGATGGACGTTGACCTGATAGACATATCAGGGAAATTCTAAGTAATTCACATATATATAAACCCAATGTATTCACCTTCTATGTAACTTCAGATCTTTGGTCTTTTGTTAATCCCTTACTATAATAAAGATTATAGTATTGTTTATATGCTTAGTGCAGAAGTGTTTTGCTATTGTATTTGTCTTTTGTTATTTTTCTTGTATTTCGAATCACTATATTTATCAATCCGACCCTATATATCTTATATTTGTTTACCATCTCTGACCTATCTCAGCACTTACTATACATGAGGACGAAAGCATTTCGGGTTCTAAAACCCGAAATTAAAATTTGAAAACGAAATTGTTTTTGACCTATTTTACTTGAAAGACAAAATTATTTGATGCTTTTTTTGAATAGACGAAATTATAAGGAACATATCTATATAAATTTTATTTGCTCTTCCTTATAAAAATTTTTAATTTTCTCTAATGAAGACGAAATAGGCCTTTTTCAAAAATCAATTTCAGTACCATCACTAGCACTCATACAACTGATGCTCTTCCAAATCGGATAGTAATACTGACCTATTCCATATAATGCAAAACGAATAATCAACTTTGCGTGGTCTAATGCAAAATGAAAAATCAAAATTGCATGGTCTACTAGTAATCATAAATTAGTACTTTGCCAATGTTGAATTTTCTTATTCAATGTAATGATTATGAAAATGTGTGAAATAGTCTAATTGGTGTTTATTAAGCTTAAAAAATTTAATATATGAACTAGTAGAAATGCCTTTACAGAAACTATTATTTGGAAAACTCAATCTCTTATGACTTAATATGATGATATTACGGCATGCATGGCATCAGTGTATAAAATTCATGTGCACTATGTGTATTTTTTAATTTTGTTTAGTGAGACCAATTTTTTAAATTAGATATATATTAGTATATAAAATATCAAGAAAATATATACATGTTTCATGTAAAAAAATTTATTTATACATATCATAAAAGTTAATGCATTATCTTTAATCTAAGCTCAAAATTTTTGTGCACAAAATTGTACACTATTATATAGTGCACGATTTTGCACAAAAATTTTGATTAAAGATAATGCATTAAAACTTTTATGATATGTACAAAAAAATTTTTTTACATGAAACATGTATATATTTTCTTAATATTTTATATACTAATATATATCTAATTTAAAAAATTGGACTCACTAAACAAAATTAAAAAACTACACATAGTGCACATGAATTTTATACACTGCATGTCATATTTCGAAAAACCTATTCATGAATTAGTGGCTGAAACAATAATGAATAGATTTTTTTAATAATGCAAGTATTGCATCCATTTATTATCAAAAATTTGCAATGTAAGTACTGTTTATAATAACCTTGGATATTGTTATCAACATGGTGTAGGTGACGAAAAGGATGAACATAAGTCATAGATTTCCTTACCAAAAATCTTCAAGGATGAGGAATACTAGTGCAATTAGGACCCCGGACAATTATATTTAATCTGGTATGTATGAAATGAGGTAAATTTTTTAAAAAAAATTTAAAAGGTGGTATGTAAAAAATGAGTTTTTTAGAAAAATGTGGGGGGTAAAATGAGGTAAATAAAAAAATAGTGGTAGGATGTTTTATAGGTAAATTTTTACAATTTTTAAGGTAGTATGATATAATGAGGTAAATTATTATACTATTATAGAATGTAGTGCTCCTAGGTCCGGTCCGGGATCAGACCAGACTCTGATAATTTCAGACTTCAGACCAGACTATGAGTCCAGTCCGGGTCTGGTCCGAAGTCTGCAGACTGGTCTGAGTCCGAATATATTTATATGTATTTTTTGGCGCTGAACAAGTTTACTTAGTGCATTTTGTTAGAATAAATTAGTAAAATTTTATGAATCATAAGATTTTATAGAATTTTATTAATAAAATTTTATAAAATCTTATAATTCACAAATATTTATTAATTAATTCTAACAAAACGCACTAAGTAAACTTGTTCAGCACCTAAACATGCATCAAACCGGCTGTTTTGTTTTTATTTTACTTGTAATTTAGAGATTTGATGTACAATTTTGGATTTTTGATCAAAAAGACAAATTTTAACATCTTATCTCCAAATTTCAAGTAAAATAAAAATAACTCTGCCAATTTAATGAATTTTTAGGTGCTGAACAAGTTTACTTAGTGCATTAAGTTAGAAATAATTAGTAAAATTTTGTGAATAATAAGATTTTATAGAATTTTATTAGTAAAATTCTATAAATTCTTAAAAATTCACAAATTTTTATTAATTAATTCTAACAAAATGCACTAAGTAAACTTTTTTTCAGCACCTAAAAATACATTAAATCGGCAGGGTTGTTTTTATTTTACTTGAAATTTGGAGAAAAGATGCATAATTTTGTATTTTTGATCAAAAAAGTCAAATTTAAGCATCTTTTCTCCAAATTTCAAGTAAAATAAAAACAACCCTGCCGATTTAATGTATTTTTAGGTGCTGAACAAGTTTACTTAGTGCATTTTGTTAGAAGTAATTAGTAAAATTTTATGAATTATAAGATTTTGTAGAATTTTATTAATAAATTTCTATAAAATCTTATTATTCACAAATTTTTACTAATTAATTCTAACAAAATGCACTAAGTAAACTTGTTCAGCACCTAAAAATACATTAAATTGGCAGGGTTGTTTTTGTTTTACTTGAAATTTGGAGAAAAGATGCTTAAATTTGACTTTTTTGATCAAAAATCCAAAATTATGCATCTTTTCTCCAAATTTCAAGTAAAAAAAAAACAACCCTGCCGATTTAATGTATTTTCAGGTGCTGAACAAGTTTACTTAGTGCATTTTGTTAGAATTAATTAATAAAAATTTGTGTATTTTAAGAATTTATAGAATTTTACTAATAAAATTCTATAAAATCTTATGATTCACAAAATTTTACTAATTATTTCTAACTTATTTATTTTACTTGAAATTTTGAGCATTAAGATTATTCTAATAAATTATCACTTTATAAAATTTAAAATTTATCTTAATTTGGTCAAGCTATAGAAAATAAAAAATTTTTTGTATCTGGTAGGTAAAAGTTTAGGTAAATTTTAGAATTTTTATATGTAGTATGTATAAAAGTGGGTATAAAATCTAAAAATTTTTGGGGTAGATTTTTTCAAATCTTATAATTGGATTGCATACCACATTATATATAATTGTCCGGGGTCCTGTGTAATTTATACTTTGAATATTGCTATCTATATGGAATAGGAGTTGAAAAAGATGAACATAAGCATTCAATCTTTATCAAAAGTCTGCTGAAATGGGAAATTCTAGTAGAATAAATAACCTTGAAATTGAAATAGGAGTTGAAATGAATGAGTATATAGTATTTATTTGTTATCAAAAATCTGTAGAGTGGTCATCGAGAAAACTTTGCTCAAATTTTAAACAAAATCTGTATCGTCTATCAATAGCTTTTTAAAACACTGGCTGACGTTTTCTTGACAACACTTAATCAAATTCGATGGAATCGTTTTTTTTTTTATTTTAATTCTATGGACGTGTAGATTGAAATAAAAAAAATTCATTGAATTTTATCAGGTTTTGTTGAGAAATATCGTTCAATGTTTTAAAAAATTTAGGCAAGATATTTTTTCAAAATTTTTAACAAAGTTTTCTCGATAACCACCTGATAAAATTCAATGAAAATTTTTTATCTCAATTCTACACATTCGTAGAATTAAGGCCACGCAAAATTAATTTTTCGTTTTGGTGTTCCAAAATTTTAGTCGGCGGGTCGGATTTCTTTTTTTTTTTATCTACTGTAATTAATATGCCCATGTTCACATCTAAGGCCATGCAAAGTTAATTTTTCGGTTTGTATGACATGGAATCAGGAGATTTTGGATTTTTTTTCAGATCTATCGGGTAATTCCGCAAAATTAAGGTCACCATCGGACGATACCGGAGAAAAATTAAACAGCAAAAACGGAATAATTAGTACAATTGAAATTTAAAAAAAATTTTTTTGAAAAATTGGGTCGGCGGGTTATGCAAAACGAAACTTGACTTTGCTGGCCTAAAATAAGAAAAAACATTTTCATCGAATTTGATCAAGCGTTTGTCAAGATTGTCAAGAAATCTTCGTTCATGGCTTTAAAAAATTTAAAAGTCTTTAAAAAAATAATTATAGACGATATAAATTTTATTTAAACTTTTAAGCAAAATTTTTTCAATGAAAACTAAATCAAATTTGATATTTTTTTTTATTCAGATTCTAAATGTTATATAATTAAAATAAAAACTTTTTTGTCAAATTTGGTTAGGCGGCTATCGATAAAACCTCGTTAAAATTTTTTTCAAAAAAAAAGAATTTGTTACGTGAATGCCAATTTGATTGACGGAACATACTTACATAATCCCTGGAACATTACGTAAGCTGTTAGGTGCACCGGGGTCTTTAAACTGGGTTTATCAAATTTAACAATTGGCTGATTTTAACCCGAATCAGGCCAACAAAGCAAAACAAGCGAAAAAAGAAATGGTAGTCTAAGCCCACCTTGGTGCATTAACAAAATGTCGGGGAGGTGATTTTACCTATAATACTATCCCTAATCCTAATTTTAACGAAAAACTAAATGTCATGTGATCTACACTGCACGGCTTTAAAGCCCCAAATAGGCAAAAGCACGTATTACAATTTTAAGATGATACGTTAAAGTTCGAGGAATGATCTGCGTAAATCAGGTTCATGTAAATTTGCATACATCAGTCGATATTTATGGACAAAAAAGATATACGCTAAGTTAAACGGAACTGATGCGTGTATTGGGTTAGTTGTTTGATACAATTTATGCAGTGTGTCAATTATTATAATACGACAGCGTAGTTTCAAACTGTGCTTACAAATCATTAACCATAATGATTTGTAAGCACAGTCTATTACATATCGCTACGGTGATAAATATAAAATCTTCAAAAAATGTAATGTCACTCAAATTTAGAGTAAATTTATTCATCGCTTCATGCGATGCGCCTTATATGTCGCTCTCTCAATCAAATTTCAAGATCAGGTATAACGATATACGATCAAAATTCTAACAAAAAACTATAACCCCTCCCCCCCCCCCCCCCTTTCGCCCATACACACAATCTATACCCCACCCTAACTCTAACCAGGAACCCGGAAAATTTTGTTTGGAAATTGCAAAAATTTATTTGGACGTTGGCCAATATTTGGATAAAATTTGGATAAAATCTTCGAATATTTGGAATTATTTGGATTATTTTTTATTAAAAAAGCTCTGTTGACAGATCAAAAAACATGATCCTGTATAACCATAACTAGTGAAGAATTTTCCAATTCTGAAATTTCGTAGAAAATTTATCAAAATTTATTATTTGCGTAACTGTGGTACGTCTGTCGGCTTCAATTCATGCTTAGATAATGTTTAGTAGGAATTTTTTTTTTTGTTCGTGTGTTTAAAAAAAAAATACTATACTGTGTAATACTTTGCGAGAGAACTGGCAAATTATAAGTTAAACTTGATGAGCATAGTGTTTCGACCCTAAATCCGAAATCGTTCAATCCAGACAAATTCAGATATCAAGGCTAGAGATTTTTACTAGGATTGGTCAAAGAATTTAAATTATGGACCTAAGGATATATCCAAAGTAAGCTTTATACATAATCTTATGCCCGATTCAATCCGAATTTATCCGGATGGCCTGTCAAAATTAGGATCGAAACACTAGATGGACTATCCGAGATATGTAGCACATTTTTATTGTCTGTATTTTTATTGGTCAGAGATCACATGTATACCGGAAAATTGGTAAAAAATTTGGAAAAAAATTGTAAAATTTGGAAATATCAAAATTTGGCGGAATAATTCGGGAAAATGTATTTCAAAATTTTCCGGGTCCCTGAACCTAACCAATGAAAAAAACGTGTTATTTTAATTGCTTTGATTTTAGGTTACACCTGATTTTATGATCTGCGGCAGGTGCGACAACATCGCACATGCGATGTATAAATTATTTCACTAATATAATATGTAGCAAAAAATAATTCCAATTAAATTCTTTTACATAAACTAAAAAAATTATATATCATAAAAATAAATGAAATGCGTCATAAAATAATTGTGCTATTTTTGAATTTGCATGGTAAAAAGGTAAATTTAAGATCGGACATACTATACATTCTAGATCGTTCAACATAATTATATATTTCATGCCCATTGTGGCTGCATATGCCTGATGTTTTTTCCCCTGTCTCTCATTTCCGTATTTGTATAATTCTTTGTCAATTGTATCGCCATAGCCATGTTAGTCTTACCTTTCTCGTATTAAGCATTATTTTATATTCTCAGTGGCTTAACCATGTGAATTTGAAACCCACCAGGGGTCTAGACACTTTTGCAGTAACGTGACGTGGCGCATGAGAATTAACCAATCGGAGAACATAGAATTTGATCGTCCCGGATCAGCCCGACATCAAAACAAAACACGTGAACAAGAAGAAAAAAGAGAAAAGAGCGAAAATACTCGAAAACTAGTATTTAAATCGGCATTAAAAACCACATAAAAATGTCCGGAACGCGATTTTACATATAAATAGGGGGTCGTTCAAAGCGTTGTGCAATCACGTGATATAAGGCCAATCAAATTGTTTGTTTTGATCGACACGGATCAGCCCGACGAAGAAAAAAAGAAGAAAAAAACGAGAAAACGAAGAATACAAGAAAACTAATGCCTAAACCTATATTGATGCACTAATAAAAAATGTCGGGAAGGTAATTTTACCTATAAAACATGCCCTAACCCTAACCCCGAACTAACCCTTACCCTAACTTTAACTAAATAGTCAAAAGCATAAGATGCACAACGCTTTAAACGTTCCCTAATTCTGGGAACGTAAAGCATTAGCCGCATAATTTGGCCCAATCGCATCGCATAATTTGCGCATCGCACTGAGGTCCCTAATCGCATC
The DNA here is from genome assembly GCA_003550325.1 of Gigaspora rosea. Taxonomy (NCBI): domain Eukaryota; kingdom Fungi; phylum Glomeromycota; class Glomeromycetes; order Diversisporales; family Gigasporaceae; genus Gigaspora; species Gigaspora rosea. Next base: position 415,795 of record QKWP01000074.1, read on the forward strand.
AAAAATTCACCCCACGTGATTATTGGCCAATAAAAGAACATAATTTGGTGTAACGTAACACGATCAGTCTCAAAACGTCTCTTTTGTCAAAAAAGCTTATTTCTCAAAAGTTTGCCACTTTATTTAACTAAAAAAAGTTTTCCTTGAGCGATTTTACTATATAACAACCTAAACTCAAACCCTAACTGAGCACTCACCATAACCCTAAGGCCGTTCGAAGTTGATTCTTTGGTTAACATCACTTTCCAGGACTCTCGGGAGGGGGGAGGGGGGTAAAATGAAACGAACATATGAAACGAACATATAAAAATGAACAAAGATGGGCCAATTTCATTGGTTGAAATAAATCAGGTGACTGGTGAGAAGCATCCAGCGTTTTGATTGGCTGTTCGTTTCGAGGGGAGATGGGGGGAGACTTCAGCTGGGGGGGGGTGATCTTAACCAAAAAATTAACTTCAAACGGCCTAACCTAACATAAACGAACTGAAAGAATTTTGGTACTGATCACGTGGGGTGAGTTTTTGATGGCGATACTGGGGGTAGATAGTGTCTAGACTCCTGGCGGAGCCTATGAATTTGCCCTAGTCGCGTTTACGCGCTTGCATAAACTTGATAGAAGGAGTTGCCTGTGGGGAAGCATGTGAAATCAGATTAGTAGTATAGAAATTATGATTTTAGCGTAGGCATTATAAGAAAATATAAGGGTTGACCTCGCCCTTTGTTCATAATATATAATTTACCTAATGTATGCTCTCCAAAATCATCCTTAAATAAATATACATTCCTTTTATAATAAATGCCTAATAAATCATTAATATCCGTGTCCTTGCCAATTCATGTGACCTTCTAACATCAACCATCGGAGTTAAACTCGGCATGAAACGCTCTTCCATACGATGGTGACACTGATCAGCAATAGAAATATTGCCGTCCAATCAGATGGTTGGATTATAAATCCGGCTTATGTTTCTTTTGCACAATATATTGTGTACAAATCTGTATAATCTGTATACGTACGCACCAACTTTATGCAGGATTAGTAATGCACACGTAAACCAATTTGTAATGAAATTCCGCAGTTTCATATTACGTATATAAATGGAAAAATATACTCGTTTTTATCCAAAAATTTTTTAGAAATCAAACTGCTTTGTAAATATAATTACAGACGTACATAACTTGTTTCTTTATCTTTTGCAAGTTTAGAATAAAAATTATATTGATCTAAACAGTTTATCGACTCTTTTTTGTAGCATTATCATTTATTCATTTATAACTACGTTACAGTACGTAAATGACAAACAACAGCGTTAGCAATAATGAGAACTCAAACCTTCTCGAAAGATTTTATAATTGTGATTGGTCGTCGACTTCATTGGGTCCTATTGACTCATGGGAGCCTCAAATTAAATCAATTCTGGTAATTCGATTTACTTTTAGAATCATGAGATGCATACATTGAATTATATAAATTTACAATAATTATTTATAAATGTCAGGATTTATGTTTTAAATCTGGCTTTCCCACCTATGTATACATGGGACAAGATTGGATTACAATATACAATGAAGGTAATTAATCTTTTTTTTTATTTTGCTTACTTGTGCTCTTAAATAACTTTTGCAATAAAAAACATATCATCCATACAGCATCATTACCAGTAATGAAATCAAAGCATCCTCACGGTCAGTTATATAGTTTACTTCTGTATAATAATTATCAATCTCGGCTAAATTGTCATATTATTAAATTAAATAGCATTTCTAAAACCAGCTATTGAAATTTGGGGTCATGAGATGCCTCAATTAATTCCAGACTTAAACAGGTACTTTTAATAATTATTTACTGAATTAAATTAATATAATTTAAACTTTGCTTAAATAAATTTCTTGTGTTTGATCTGTGCAGAATAAGAGAATCAGGAAAAGGAAAATATGGTCATGATTTATACATAGAAACATTCCGTGATGGCTATAAAGAAGAAATGTACGGTGACTACGCACTTAACCCAATTTATAAATTAGATGGTACAGTCTGGGGTGTAATTAATATAACGACTGAATCTACTCAAAAAATTTTGAATAAAAGAAGATTAAAAACTCTCGACAAACTTTCAAGTCACACTGCCGGTTAGTAAACCATAAATATCATATAAAGTTGCAACATATTTATTAACACTCCTACATTTTGTAAGATGCCGAATCCTTAGAAAGTGCTTGCCAAATTATAATGAAAGCATTATATAATAATCAAGATATTCCATATGCATTAATTTATCTTATTGAAAATTATAAAGATCCAAAAATTGGCATTAATTCTCTGGTTGCTCGTCTAGTAACTACAACCTTTGACGAAGTTTGTAAAGAAGAGCTTATTCATGAAAAATTAAAAAGACGCATTCCGGATTATTTCCCAGAAACACATGAAATAATTGATTTGACTAAGATCTCTGATCAGGATTATGATACTTATATGGAAGTAAAATGTGCAACATCTACTTATTCGTTCTTAATATGTGATTGTTGGCCCATTAATCTTGTAATGAAAGGAGAAAAACCGATTCAAGTTCTTTTAAAAGACAACTCTCAGGCAATTCTCTTACCAACAAAACTTACATTCTGTAATGAACGAAATTTATCAATTGTATTGATTTGCGGCATTAATCCACTTCGCAAACTTGATGATAAGTATATGGAATTTTATAAAGTACGCAATTATAAAATATTTCAAATATTTAATTTTTCGTTAATTAATAATGAATAAATTATGATTATTAGTCAGTTTTAAATACTGTAAATAGAATTTTGATCCGTGGAATGTCAATAGAAGAAGAAAAGAAACGTGCAAAAATATTAGCTGATTTGAATCATCAGAAAGACATCTTTTTCCAAGGCATAAGTCACGAACTGAAAAGTAATTAATATTGAATTCATAAAATTCTTTTCTTGAAATATTTTAAAAATAGACTTATTGATAAATATATTTTTTGCCATTATATTAGCACCATTGACCCTAATATTTTCACCACTTGATGAATTAATTAATATTAGTTCACAAGATATGCAAATGAAGTCACATCTTCAATTAATACAACGTAATACTAATCGATTACTTAAGCTTATCAATAATTTACTTCAGGTAAATTCATATTTATATAATCAATAATAGTATCACAAAGCTAAAATTTAAAAATTTGTCTGGTTTTAAGAATTTTATATTAAGATTGTTAATTTTATATATAGTTTTCAAACATAGAATCTGGCCAATTAAAAGCACGTTTTTATGAAACTGATATAGCCAAATTTACTCGAGAGCTTGCTATGAATTTTGAAAACATAACAAGAAAATTAGGTCTAGAATACATTATTGATGTTCCAAATTCAGATGAATTTAATCAAATTGAGAATGTCAAAGTTTATCTAGATCATGAAATGTATGAGACAATTGTATTTAATCTATGTAAGTATTTTTTTCTAAAAAGATGTGGAAATTTACTATGCTAAAATATTTATTCAATATTTTATTTATTTAAAGGTTCAAATGCCATAAAGCACACATGGGATGGGAGCATCTGCGTTCGCTTATATTTGGATCATAAAAATGAGCAAAAAATGATAGTTCTTGAAGTATCGGATACAGGTATGTTTTGCTTCATAAGAAATTATTGCAATCTTTAAATACATACGCATGCAGTATATTCACACAAATTATTTTAGGTGTTGGTATTCCAAAAGCTACACTTCCAAATATATTCCAACGTTTTTATCATGTAGAATCACAAAGGTCTCGCTGTCATGAAGGTGCTGGAATTGGTCTTGCTATTATTAAAGAATTTGTTAAATGTCATGGAGGATATATAACTGTTACTTCAGTAGTCAATAAAGGAACAACATTTAAATGTTGGTTTCCAATAGGAAGTAAACATCTACCAATAAATCAAATATGCTATAATAATAAGGAAATTTATCTAATGAGTAATGATCAAAAATATTTAAAAAGGCAGCTTGATTTAGAAGAAAACTTGCAATGGATACAAAATTATTCAACTTCAATGCAAGATAATATAAGTAATAAAAAACTAATAATTAATTGCAACACAAATATTTATACAGGTAAATCAGATGATTCTTTCTCTACAGATTCTACAGATAATTCTTCAACTATTATTAGTAAAAAATACCAAATTTTGGTTGTTGACGATAATATAGATATGCGGTAATAACTAATAACATTACTTATTTAATTATTCTATAAGATTTTTATAAATTCATATTTTTTACTATCGATATAGAAATTATCTATCAGATTTGCTAAAAGAATTTGATGTAATTTGTGCTTGTGATGGCCAAGATGCAATTCAAATTTTAAATAAGCTTGATAAATTACCAGATCTAATTCTTAGTGGTAAATGAATATATAATTATAGCATTTCTATTTAACTTATTGTTTATACACTATTAACTATTCAATTTTATTAAATTTAACAGATATTGTGATGCCGAATATGAATGGATATAAGTTATTGGATATGATAAGATCTAATATAAAAACCCAATTGATTCCTATAATATTATTAACTGCAAAAGCTGGAGAAGAATCTAGTATAAAAGGTAATCAACTTTTATTTTTTTTATAATAATTAAAATCTTTTTAAAATAAAAAAGTTGATTTTATTTATTTATTTTATTACAGGATATTATAAAGGAGCAAATAATTATTTAAAAAAACCATTTTCTTCTCGAGAATTAATATTACGAATTTATGATAATATTAAACTTTCAAACCTTCGTAATGAAATATTACACCAACAGCATAGACAAGAAACAATTAAGCAATTTCTATTTACAATTACAGAAATGATTTATTCTGGACATAATTTAATAGAAACACTTTCCAATATTATAAAATTAATCTACAACCAATTACCATGTGACAGAATATTTATCATTTCATATGGACCATCTACTTTGAATATATCAAATAGTACATTAGTTGCTCTATATGAAAATCTAGAAAATATAATACCAATTGCTAAATCATTTCAGGATAAAGAAACTATCAATTTACATTCACAAAGTACATATTCACAATCTCTATTAGATAATAATTCTGGAATAGAAATTTTACTAAACACATATTGTGCTGATACTTGTAAAAATGTTTCTATGCTATCTGCAGAAATAAGAATGAATGATGGTTATTGGGGATGTATTAAATTACATCGGCCTTCAAATTCTATTTGGCTTGATTCAGAAATAGATTTTTTACAAAAAATATCAAATCAAATAAGTTTGGCTATTTTTTATAAAACATTAATAGAAGAAAATTTAAAAAATGAAATCCAATTAAAAGCTGAAACTATTGCAAATAAAAACAAAACTCAAATTTTGGCAAATATTTCTCATGGTATTTTAAACTTTAAATTATTATTGTTTTTGCAAATTATATAATACTAAATTTGAATATTATTTGTTACAATATTATCAAAGAATTGCGAACACCATTAGGAGCAATAATAGGGCTTACATCTTCTTTTGATCATTCATTTCTAACTAAGGATCAAAAAGACATAATTAATATAATACAATATACTTCTGATTTTGTATTATCTACAGTTAACAAAATTTTTAATACACTAAAATTTGAAACATATCAAATTACTTCAATAAATACAACATTTGATTTATTGGATTTATTTGAGAAAATAATTGAACAGTTCACAAAAAATATAGAAAATAAACAAATTGAATTGGTTTTAAATTATGATATAGAAAATCTACCAAGATATATTAAGAGCAATTCTGAAAGGTATATAATTACTGTTGTTTTTATTAGAAAATTGTAAATTTCTTACTTTATTATCTATTATTGTATAGGCTAAAACAAGTTTTATATTACTTGTTGTTAAATTCGTAATTATATTTTTATAATTATTCTTATAGTAATAATTTATATTATACTCAAATATTCTATTCTAATAACATAGCTTATTTTGATTTATTTAGAATAAAATTTACTAAAGCAGGTGAAATTGTAGTATATGTTTCAATAAAATCACAGAAAGAAATTGATGATAAAAAGAGTAATACTAATAGTCAAACAGTAAAAAAAGACTATATTTTAATTAAATTACATGATACTGGCAATGGGTAAATTAATTGTTATTATTTATTTTATTTGATACATTTTAAATAGTTTAATTTATTTTAACTATAATAGCATTAATCCAAAAATTATTAATTATTAGACATCAAGATAGTATAGGACTTGGTCTTTCAATATGTAAAAATTTAGTAACAATTAATGGTGGAAAATTTGAAGCTAAAAACCAGTTAGGAAAAGGAAGTAAATTTTGGTTTACATGGAATATTGAACCATTACTACTACTTAATAGCCCAACAAATTATATACTACCATCTTATATTATATTGAAACGAATATTAGTAATCCATCCAGTAGAAAGTGCTAGAAATGCAATTTTAAAATATCTTAAAATGGTTAAAAAGGTTGATGCATTTGATACTCTCTCTAAAGGCTTTCAAAAAATAAAAAATTATCTAGAATTGTATAATCAATCAATTTATGATATAGTATTTATCAGAATTTATGAAAAGAACAAAGATGAGATTATAAAGCTTTTATTAGAACTAAGAAAAATAGAAATGCATAGTAATAATTTTGTAATAATTTTTATAGTATCTTCAGGAGATAAAGGAACAATTTTAGCTAAAAATTTAATTTCAAATTATGGAGAACAAACTGCTATTATATATTCTCCAATTACTTGGCAAAAAATTACTAATCTGTTGTCTAATTTGAGTGATAAGATTGTTAAGAACAATGATATTAGTACTTTAAAAAGTGTAGCCAATTATGAAGTTTAACAAATTTGTAGTACAAATTAAGATTTATGTAATATAAATATAAATAATTAAGATTTGTTTCTAAGAATAAATGTATTTTATGTATAGTAAGCTTAATTTCTTTAATTACAAAAATATTAGCTCAAAAATTTTAACAATTTTAACAATTTTATATTTATAGAATGATAATTCTTTTAGTCTAAATATAACTATTTTTTAATTTCAAGATCCTTTTTACAAGTCTACTAATCTAGTTTTATATAGAATACAATATATAGAAGTATCATCACTTGGCTATTTATTTAGCAACAAATAGTCAATTAGAATTTGAACAATTAAATAAAATACATTCTACTTTACCAAATTCAAATAAGTTCTGTAGAATTTTAATAGTTTTAATAGAGAGAGAACTCTTCCCATCGATCACTTGTACAAAATTTCTGAACAAAAGAAAAACAAAAAATTTTCATTAGTAAAAGATGAAGCAGCTAGTAATACTGGTTTTAATAAAGGTCAACCTTTCTTGTGTCATCAGGGACTCCTTTATATATTCAGCATGCAAGCCAGAAGCGTTGGTTGTGCAAGATAACTGGCAGTGGGTGCCCTTGGTACAAGAAATTCTGGTGGAAGTTAAAAAAGAAAACTTTTGTCGACGAAGGTGATTATAGCTTGGCTAGGCGGTGAACTAAGAAAAATGAGTTTTTCATTACTCTCTTTAAGTTTTTTGGTTACAAGAACTTATTCAACCATATACCCACTATCATATTCTCGCTGGAAGTCAGTTTTGCTAGAATTTTTGACGAAAAGTGGGAAATTCAGCGTACCCCTTCCAAAAGATCGGCATTGTTGTTCCTATTCTAATCGGGAAGAAGGCATACAGGTGGATAAACAGGAATAGACGCATAATGGGATGTGACGCAATAGAGTAGGCAGATCTACAGAGATTAAATTCCAGAATGTTCTTTTAGTTTTCTTTTTTATTTACATATAATACTTTGGCGAGGCGTTTTCTTGTACAGTATTATATAATTTTTATTATTGATTTCAGATTTAGGTTTATTTCTATTTCTGTTTTCTTTTTTGTTTCTTTTTCCGTTTTTTTTTCATTGTTTTTTCATTTTGTTAGCTTTCCGTCATTAGTAATAGAATTTTTCTTCATTTCTTTCATATTGTAGTCATTTTATTTTGTTTGTTTTTTGGTATATCGTTTAGGGTTTGTGGTATTTCCCTCTTTTTTTTCATTACCTTTTATTTTCTTAGCTACAATGTTCTTCTTGTATGGTTTGGTAATCCTTACCATTGATGCTAGATGAGAGGGGTTTAAAGAGAAATCCTATGTCGCTCTTTGACGGGGTTGACAAAATTGTCTGTCTTATCAGTAAGGCAGTGCGATAGGTCGTATTAAAGTGCTCTTGAAGTATTCGAGTGATGCCGGGCCTGCTATAGATATAGTATTGATAATAAGTAATTAGCATAGTTTAGTTATATTATATATCTAATATCTAAAATAAAGGTACTGACGAGACTGTCAAAGAGCTAAAAAAAAAATAGTTTTAATAGAATATAACTTGGTAAGTTAAAATAATAATGATACTTTAGCAATAAAATTCTTAACTGTACAATGCCTATTATAATTAAACCAACTTTAGGATTTGAAGTTTTACAAACAATTATATCAATAGGTCCTTAAGTTTCAATTAAAAGAGTTATATGATAAATAATAGAATTAGAAATATAGATTGTTTTATTAAATTACTAAAAACATAATACTTGAAAAATTTTAACCAATAGATCAATAATAACCAATATTAAAAAAATATGAATATTAAAAAAAACTTCTAAATTGCTTTTTTTATATCTATATACAAATAAAAATTTTGACTCAGCCACCTGGATTTTTATTTTTTTAAAAAAATTTTTTTAACAATAAAATTTGATCCACAAGACCTTTGAACTAAGCTAATTTTTTTTATATAACTAAATAAATAGATTCTTTAGATCTTTATAGTTCTAATACATTAAAATTAGCTTTGAAATCTGGAGATATGATCTTTAGAATTTGGGCAATAATCTAAAACTAGTATAATAAGTTGCATATTTATACAACCCATCTTATTTGTTTTTTTAAATATTATTATCATTAAAAATTCTATCCCTTACTTTGTAGAGGTTTACAGGCAAATTTGCCTATATAATTACTATAAATATACTCTGATAGGACCCCGAAATATACATAGATAGGTCAGGTTAATTATAGGGTTACTAAAAAAGGAAAAATCTACAGAAAAAACTTCAAAAATAAGCAAAAAATTACTATAAATAGAAAAGATCTGCATAAAAACTTCAAAAATAAGCAAACTTATACCTGACCTATCTATGTATATTTCGGGGGTCCTACTCTGATCTAGTTTTTTAATCATTTAAGATATTTAAATAAAATTTGGTATTATAATATTTAAGAACAAGAATTATATTTTTGAATTATTTAAACTTATATTATAAGACAAAAAGTTTATGTTGCTTATAAGCTGAAAATATTAAATTTTAAAGAAATTTTTTAACCAAAAAAATATTTTACAATATATTGGCGAATTCTTTAAATATTGGTTTTAAAAATATAGTTTCTTATACAATTTTGTAGTTTATATAAAGGATGACAACTTTTATTATTTGATTTTAAATGATTTACTTGTAAAAATTAGGGCTTGTATTAGAAGTGAAAATTTTTTTTATAGATGGGAACATATAAAATTTAAGAAAACCTAAAGAAAAAATTCTATAGTAAAAGTTCCAAAACAAAAACTTTAAACTTTTTTTACACCAAAGTTTTTTAATAATTTTAAAAAAATTTTATAATAAAGTTGATAAAACAGAACTAATATTATATTTTTTACTTAGAAAGTATATAGCTAAAATAATATTTAAAGGATTATTTAAAAAATTTAAAATTTTAAAATTTTCGCAAGCAAATATACCTGTATAACAGATTAAGGGATAACAGATTTATATAATCTATTGTAGTATACACAATATAAAATATATTTGAATACCAATATTAGTATTCTGATGTTCAAGTTCAGTTTCATAAATTTTAGATTCAAGTTTAATTGAATCTGAATTTGAACTTAAATTTTGCAGATTATTGAACTTGAACCTAAACTGAACTGAACTGAGTTTTGGTTTAGTTCAGGGTTTAGTTCAAAGTTCATAAACATGTTCAAGTTCAATAACCTAAATGTATTTTTATATATAGAACAAAATTACTTAATGCTTAAAAGGATTAATTAGTTTGTTATAATTTTATTATAAAAAATAGTATGGTTCTTGAATTTTACTAATAAATTCTATTTTGATACTCTATTAAACTTGTTCTATACATAAAGATATATTATATTAACATATATTTACTTTATATTTTTAAATTTTTAAAAAAAGATGCTTGATTTTGGATTTTTGATCAAAAATTCAAAAATTAAGCATCTTTTTTTTAAAATTCAAAAATATAAGATAAAATATACTAATATAATGTATTTTTATGTATAGAACAAGTTTACTTAAAGCATCAAAATAGAATTAATTAGTAAAATTTCTAGAATTTAATTATTTTTAATAATTTTACAGATAATATAAAATGTGCTTACAATGTTTTACATATAGATAAATTAGATTTGCAAATCTGTGTAACTAAAACAAAAAAATAAATTTTTATAAAACAAAAAATAAATTTTCATTACTTTAGGGTTAGGGTAAGGCCTGGGATTTATTGGGGCACTAATATATTCAAAATTTAGCAAGAAATTTTTTTTATTAGAGCCCCAAAAGTGGTTTTATATGAGATATGAATGTTTTTTTAAAAAATCAACAAAAAAATGAAATTTTATATTATACTTAATATTAAATTTTGATTGGCTATTCTAATGGTTTTGTGTAATATAATTAGGGTGTGAAATGGGCTGGGTTTAACCTGAGATTTTGCAGGTCAGATCAGGTTTGAGTTCGGGTCGGGCCTAAATTTTAGACCCGCTATAAATAGGATTGGGCTCGGGTTGGGCCTATCAAAGCAACAGGCTGGTTCGGGCTCTGTTAATTGACCCGTAAGACCTAATAATACCAAGTGATTTCGCAGAACCATGGGACTGTTTAATTACGTGATCATCATGAACTGGAACTAGATAGTCAAATCCCATAATCTATAGCTGAAATAGACCTAGAAATGAATAAATACTCCAAAGCAAGAACAGTAGAAAGAACTAAATTGATATACTTAGCTTAGTTCCTAATTTTATCTAACAAGACACTCCGAACTTTAAGACCTGGGCCAAGTCTCTCTGCGCCTCTTTCTGCCTGCCTGTTCAAGGTTTAGGAATAGCAAATAGTATTTTAGCCAAATACTAGGGTAGTTGGTAGTTGTAATAAATAATACTGGTAATTTTAACTCTTACAACGTGCAGGTATTTCTAACAGGGATGGTAAATGATCTGGTCATTTGCCTATTTTGCAAATGACCTGAAATGGCTTCAGAATGACTAGTCATTACATTATTTAAATTCTAGGTCATTTGAAATCATGACGGGTTATATTATCGAGTTATGCATTTAAATAAGTCATTCGAGTTATAAATTTTATTATTTTAGTGAATATAAAAATATTTTATATCTAGGTCTAAAATAAAGTTATTTGAGTTATGATAATTATTATTTAATTTTACTTACTTATAGTAATCTAAGATCTAAGTTACATTTATCATAATTATCCCTCTAAGTATTGAAAATAAGATTCATAAATATTGGCTATTTTTTTCATCATATTTGTATTTTTTTTTGGAGTCCCATAAGTCCTGTGATTGTAATACAGTAGTCACTTTGACTTCATTATATTTTATAGAACTCAATTAATTATTTACCATATTTCTCTTTTATAGACATAAAATATGATGAATATAGAGTTGTATTTGTAAACTCACAGCACTTAAAAAATTACAAAGATTGTCAATATTGTCGATCCAAATAAATCAAAGTTCGATAATCTAAGTATTTAAAATAATCTATTCATGAACATTGCTTTTAATTTCAATCCAGCAATCAATAAGTATTTCATTAACCTAAACTTTTAAAATAAGCTATTCATAAGATATACTATTTTATCACATTAATGTTGTAAATATAAAGAATTTTTATTTAAGTTAATTTATGACTATTTAAATATTTATTTTATTTGCATCCGATTGGATAGGTAAAAATAGAAATGGTAGTTAAAAAAAGAAAAAATAATGGTAAAAAAATAAAAATGGCTGTTTTTTTTGATTTTTTTTTGTCTTTTTTTTTTCTTAAGCCAATTTTTTGACTATAACGGACAAGATTGGGTCAGGTCAGATCAGGTTCAAACCCGACCTGACCCGACCAATAATAAGCTTTTTTTTCAGGCTCGGGCTTGGGTTAGGTTTAAGTTGACCCAGGTCGGGCTCAAATAACCCTAACCCGGTCTGTCCTACCCCCTAAATATAATGTAAAACACATAGGTACATTTTAGTAAATCTGTAATTTTATTAATAAAATTATAAAAATAGTATAATTCTTGAGAAATTTTACTAATTAATCCTATCTAAGTAAACTTGTTCTACACATAAAAATATATCATATTAGTATACTTTTACTTTTATTTTTAAATATTAAGAAAAAGTTACTTAATTTTGGAATTTTTGATCAAAAATTCAAAATCAAATATTTTTTTTTTAATATATAAAAATATAAAGTAAATATATGTTAATATAGTGTATCTTTGTATATAGAACAAGTTTATTTAGAGCATGAAGGTAGAATCAATTAGTAAAATTTCTAATTTTATTAATAAAATTATAAAAAACAATATTAGGCCATGTAAAAAAAATTTATTGGTTTTCATAACCCGGCCGGGTCAAAATTTGAAAACTTTTAAAAAAATTTTTTTATATGTTCTAATAACCGGGTGGGTTTTTAAAAAAAAATTTAAAAAAATTTATAAAATTTTTATATATAAAATTTTAAAAAAAAAACTAGCCGGCCGGGTCTGTTTAAACAGTTCTATGTTATGAAAACCAAAAAATTTTTTTTGTATGGCCTTATTCTTAAAATTTTACAAATTAATTCTATCTTCATGCACTAAGTAATTTTGTCCTATATATAAAAATATATTGCTATTAAACTTGAACATGTTTATAAACTTTTGAACTGAACCTGAACTAAAATGAACTTGACTTAAAAGTTCAATACTAAATCTAAACTTAAACTTGAAAACATGAACCTGAATCTGAACTTGACCTAAGATTAGTTCAGTTCAGATTTATAAAAACACTAACCAATTTATATAGTTAAGGTTAAGTTAATTGTATTAGAATTATAGTCAGACCTTTATAATACAACCTCCATAAATATAGTACCTCCCTAAATGCATGGTTTTTTTCTGTAAAATGTTATTAGTACTAAATATATGTTTTATATTCTGTAAATGCACATTATTTTAAATAACATTTTATATTACACTAATCTCCCTAAATGCACATAGCCAATCAAATTTAGTATTTAAGATAGGTTATACAGTTTTTAGTAGAAGTTATACAAACTTGATGATCTAATTTTTAAAGCTGCAATTTAATTGGCTCTCTTTAAATGCAAACCTCCCTAAATGCACATTGTAGGCTTGGCTCTACAAGTTGCATTTATAGAGGTTTGACTATATCATTATTATTTAATGCAAAAGTTCTGTTATAAAACTTTTTAATAGAAACAAGAGAAATATATTTTTAGGTCCATAGGTTTTTAAAAAAGCTATATTAAATTATATCTGATATTTTTATATTTTTGATCACAAAAATAATTATTGCAGTCTCTATTTAGAACATTTTAAGTTTGATTAATTTTGCTAGTAAAAATATAAAAATATAATATAGCATAGTTTTTTTAAAACTTTTAACTAGATCTAAAAATAGATTTCTTTTCTTTTGAATAGCTATATTTGATAATTGAGTGAATATTAGTATATAAAAAATTTAGCTACAATTATTTATTATTTGGTGACTACAATATATTAAAGTTAGTTTGTTGCAAATAGTTTTTTACTATGAATTGTTTTGTAATTTATTCTGTTATAGAAATTAAATATTAAATATTCAGTTACTATAGTATATAGTAAAGATCTAGTTAGTCTGTATTAAAATTTTTCAAGCACATGTAGTGCAGTGCAGGCCCAGTACAATCAGCCTATGTAAACTCAAAAATAATTTATTAGTTGTTACTTCATATTGGTAGTCAAGGCCTAAAATATAAACTAAGCCAATATTACAAACCTATTTAGCTTGCTTAGTTAATTAATATTAGAATATTGCACATTATGAATATTTTGAGCTATTCCATTGCCTAACTGTTAAAAATATTGTATATTTTGAATATTTTGTACTATTTTGTGCTAATAGTGCATAATATACATGATGTGCATAATGCACATGCTGTACATATTAATATATATTGAATTATAACAATAAAAGTAAGCATGATTTGTTCTAATTGTGCATAATAAGCCTGGTATATACCAATCAAAGGCACAAATATATTATATTAAAATATTAAAGTATACAATTGATATTAATTAACTATTAATTCTGAATTAAATTTATATTGTTAAAATAGTAATTGTCATAAATTTTTATACTTTTCCACATCAGATTTATATCAGTAATCACTGTATATTTTTATTGGCTAATTTTTTAAAAAAATTAAAATTTAGATTCTTGATTTTTAGACCCAGCCAGGTTAGAAATGCAAGAAATTAATTTTGTATGGCTAATAAAAAATAAGCTATAATTTTAGTTTCTATTTGCTATTTTTTTGTATATATTTTTTCAGTTTGCAATGAAATAATTCAAGAAAAACTACTGAATAAAGAGCTTTCAAAGTGTTTTTTATTCAACTATAAAGAGCTAGAGAACAATATTAACAACTTAAATAATTATCCCAAAGTTACAAATTATCAGAAATTAGCAGGCATAAATGATTCTAATGGAATACACCAAGTTTGTTATCACTATAATATGGAGATTAGAGTCAAATCAACAATCATAGAATATCTAAATATTATCTGAAATCTGATGAGTACATAAAATAACAGAAGGATATACAAGTAGTAAAAAGATGTTAATAATTGTACTAAAGAATTCCAAATTAAAGCTGTATTATATATAAGTATAATTGAATGAATTCTTATGATATTAGAAGGAATATTTAAAAGATTGATATTGAATTTAGCAACTAGATTAAACAGTGAACAATAGGTGATCTAGCTTATTAGAAAAAAGAAATAGTTATATAATAAAAAGCCAGTTGAGGATATTGAAGTATTATAGACTATTAGCTATATTAAAGAAGAATTAATTAGAGAAAATGTTGACTTTAAGATAAGAGTCTAGCTCCTGTCATAACTATAATTGGTTCTTGAAAAAAATTGGGCTTCAAAATATAAAGTACATAGAATAGTAATAAAGGTTGGGACTTCTAATAACATGTACTATGGATCAGGTCATGTTACATTAATCACCCGGATTTAATTATATTTAATTAAGAAACACAGAGTCAGAAAGTTAATTATTGCTTGATTGATTGATTAAAATTTATTTTTTGTTTTGTAAAAATTTATTTTTTTGTTTTTGTTACATGGATTTGCAAATCTAATTTATCTATATAACAAATTCCATTTTAATATATTATACAAAATTTTGAAGTAGTTTGAAAATATAGCCCAATGCATCCTTGGTATAACCCAAGCTACATATCTATTAATCCAACCAGTCCTTTAAAATATTTCAAAAATATTTTGAATTCACTTTTGAAATATTTTAAAAACATTTTTGAAATATTTCAAAACCTGAAATATTTCAAAATATATTGCAAAATATTTCAAAATATATTGTGATATACAAAATCATTTAAAAGATTTTGCAGGCTTGCAAGATCTTTTGAAAGATTGTGCTACTATAAATTTGCTGATATAAATTAGAACCTGAATTCAAATTTGTTCATAAACTTTGAACTAAACTCTAATAGTCATATTAGAGTTTGATTTAGGTTTGGCAACTTTGTATTCATATTTAGATTTGGGCACAAGATTTGCAAAATTTTTAGTTCAAGTTAAGGATCAGGTACAGGTTAAGCTAAACCTAGTTCAACATGAATTCAAACTCAAAACACTAGTTCCTAGCCCTTGTAATATTTAAGTTCTTTAATTTAAACTACATCAGCAATTTTATAGTAGTGCAATCTTTCGAAAGATCTTGCGAACCTGCAAAATCTTTCAAAAGATTTTGCATATACAATAAATTCAAACCATTTTACAATGTATTTCAAAATATTTCAAGTTTTGAAATATTTCGAAAATGTTTTTAAAAATGAGTTCAAATTATTTTTTGAGCGGACTGGCTGGATCAGTAAATATATATCTTGATAATACCAAGGACACATTGGACTATATTTTCAAAATACTTCAAATATATTGAAATTAATTAGCAAATATGTATTACAAGATCAGATTAGATCTTTCGTTTATAAATTAGATCTTTTATTCATATTGTTTTTTTTCAGTTTGTTTTTTTTATTTTTGCTTTTTTTTTTGTTTTCACTTTTTTTTTGCTTTTATTTTGTTTTTCTTTTTTGTTTATTTATTTATTTTTAATTTTTTTCATATTTTACAAAAACACTAGCCCTTTGCAAGAAAACCAACAACTTTTCAGTACTTTGTACATGCATATACAGACTTCCAAAACTTTGCAAGAACACACACTGATTTTTTTAGCAACCTCTAAGTTTCCAGTAATGCTTCTTTAGAGAAATGGGCACAAGTTTTTGCAAGTTTTTGCAAGTTTTTATAAGTTCTTGCAAGGTTTCGCTTCATTTATTTTTTCTTTTTATATTTTTTGTTTTTGTTTTTTTTTGTTTTATTTTTTATTAATTTTATTTTATTTTGACACTTTGTGAGAACAGAACTCTTACTTCCTAGCACTTTGCAAGAAAACCAATCTAGACTTTTTTAGCACTTTTGACTTTTTTGCCATTTTGCAAGAACATTAACCTGGCTTTCATAATTTTTGAATTTGCAAGAATACGAACTCTTATTTCAAAGAAATGAAGATTTGAAGTTTCATTTATTTTTTTTATTAGTTGCTTACATTTTTTGTTTTTTAGTTGTTTTTTTTTTACTTATTTTTTTTAATTTTTAATTTATTTTATTTATTCCTGACTTTTTCGAAACTTTACAACTTTTTTGCACTTTACAAAATTTCTCTGGCAATTTGCAAGAATACCAATACTTCTGAGAAATAGGTTTTTTTATTTTTTTGATTTCTTTACTATTTTTAGGAAATATTTAGAAAAAAAGAGCAGAACGAAAGTATAGCCAAACCAAAAAAAAATAGCCAAAGTAAAGTAATAAAAAACAAAGAAGCAAAGATTATAGCTAACTATAGAGTGAGCAAAAATAAATATGTAGGGCTAGTTCTTTGTATATAGTAATAGAATTAGATGCAAAGAAGTATGAAAGTAGTTAAAATAATATGTAATAATGTAAAAATAATACTGTGAAAAATATATAATTATTAAAATATAATATATAATATAATATATATAAGAAGTTTGCTATTTATCGCCAGTGGTGATCATCATCAATGTATATTTTGTATCTTTAAATTTTGTCTATGAAATCATATTTGAGGCTATAACAAAAAAAATTTCTCATGAAATTTTGGTATAAACAATGCTCTCTGCCCAGTGTTTAAAATTGGCATGCACACGATGCATATGTGCACATATATATTTTTATGTGCATAAAATTTTAACAAGTTAAGTGCACAAATGTGCATCTAAAATTTTATAAAAATAATGCACAAAAAGTTATGCGCAACAAAAAATTTTAAATTTTTATGCACAAAAAATTATGTACATGAGAGAACTTTAAATTTCAATGCACAAAATATATTAATAATATATATTAACAATATTAGTTATAATGATAATAAAATGTAATTTGCAAATCTACTACTTTTCTAATTTAAGCAATTACTATTGCTATTACTATAAATAATACAGTAATATATGAATAATTGATTATCATATTACTACTAAGATTCAAATAGTATTTTTACAAAGTGAACTTGAAATAGATTTTACTCCTTCAATATTAATATAATTAAAGAGTGAATTCACATTTCTGGCAGCAAATATTATGAGAACATGTGTGATAAAAATATATGTGTATGAAAAAATTTTTTTACATGCACACATGTGCAACAGGTTGTTTGTTTGTGCACTCAAACCTTTCCAATTCATGCATGCTGTGCATATAGTTTTAGATCTGAATTTTAAACACTGTCTCTGCCCCATTCCAGTTCTTATTCTAACCCTAATATTAATCAAATTTTAATTTTTATTTCAAAAAAAAACTTTTATTAATTTTTGTTAATCACTAATAATGATCACCACTAGCAATAAGTAGTAATTTTCTATATATAATATATAATAATAATAAATAAAAAAATAATAATAAATAAAAATATAAAATTTAATAATGTAAAAATTTTAAAATTTTTTAAATATGCAAAATATTGCAAAATATTGTAAAAACTGCAGATTTACATAATAATATATGAAATATTACCTCCTTGACCCCAAAATGAGATAATTAAATATAGGTTTGTATTGTTTTATTTGGTCTATTTCACAATATTTTACAATAAATTTTGAATTATTTCACAATATTTCTCAATAAATTTCAAAATTTTTCGAAAGAAATGCATATCGAAATTTTCGAAAATTGCAGTTCTTTCAAAAAATTCCACATCAAACACAATTCTTTTGAAAAATTTTGCCATGCAATTTCTTTTAAAAAATTTTATATATTTATTTTGCTGATGTATTTTAGTAAATTACTATTATTTTGCAATTAAAAGAATTTGAACTAGCAATTTTGCAATTTGAAACCTTCAAGTATAACTGCTATACTATTGATCTTGAGGTTTTAAATAAAGGTTTTTTTGCTATTTGACAGTTTTGTCAATATAGTCAAAGGTATTACCAAAAATAGGGATCCATTAAAGCCAGGTGCCATCACGTGACTAAAGCTAATCAAATTGTAAATTTTGGTCATCACAGATCAGCCTGACGAGACAAAAACAAAGAAAAAAAGTGAAAAACACCAAAAATATAAGAAACGAGTATCTAAACTTGTCTTGGAGCATTAATAAAAATGGCGAGAAGGCAATTTTACCTATAAGACTTGTAACCCAAACACCTAACTAACCCTTACCCTAATTTTAATTAATAAATAATAAAAAAACATAAAGGCACCTGGCTTTAACGGTCCCCAGAAATAGACAATACCAATTATACTATTTATAGTAATAAAATATAGTTTATATAATTCTAGAGATTTCAGAAGAATATTTATGTTATTGGCTAATTAATAATGCTAAAAATTCAATTTAACTAAGTTAACTAATTAATTTCAGTTTTAACTAAAGTTAATTTGAATATTGTTATATAATAATGATGCACCATATTTATAAATATATATGTAATATATAGTATTAATTGTAATAGATAATATTGTTATATAATAATGATGCAGTATTTATGAATATATATGTAATATATAGTATTAATTGTAATAGATTAAAAATGCAATCAGATTATAAAAATATAAGCTATAAAAATAAAATTTTTGGGTGTATTTTTTTTAAAGTAGAGTTTATATTAAGTGGGTTTTAGAAAATTAAATACAAATTTATATTTTATTTTAATCTGATTTTTTTATAATTTATAATATTAACTAAATATTTTTAAAGCACTAATTGGCTGTTTATTTTAATACTTAATTAAGTTAGTTTTGTAAAAATTAATTTGATCAAGTCAACTAACCAACTTAAGTTTATTTTACAAGTATTGACTTGTTTTACTAGTTTATTAAAATAAAAAATTTTATTCTCAAATTTAATTTATTTTATTTTTTATTCTGGACAATCCTGCCTTTATTTATTCGTAAATGCCTAGTAACTGGTATTTGTACTGAAGTACGTATACAGTATACCAAATTACACCCAAATTAAGACTCACTCGATACAAAAGTACCCAGGTGCGACCTGCCATTTCACAAGTTTGTCACTGTCGGGGTCCCAATGCTTGTTGAGACTTGATTTCCAAACATCACTGACTGGTTTGCTAATGCCATGTTAGGATCGTACTCCCTTTCTTAAATTCTTTCTTCTTCATAAAGGTCAAATGAAAATGGGGAAAGTAAAAAGAAACTACCAAGAAAACAAACTATACAAAAAGAAAAAACCAATATAAAAAAGAAAAAACAAAGAAAAGAAGCTAATCCTGACACGTGGAAGCAGAAAAAGAAAAAAACAAAAGAAAGAAAAAAATGATTCTGACTATTTATAAAAATTATATAATACTGTGCAAGGAAAACTTCGCCAAAGTATTATATGTACATTGAAGAAACAAAAGAACGTTCTGGAATTTAGTTCTGCAAATCTGCCTACTCCATTGTGCCATGTCTCATTACAGTTAGTTCCTGTTTATCAACTTGCATGCCTTTTTCCCGATTAGGATAGGAACAACAATGCCGATCTTTTGGAGTGGGTATGCCTAATTCCCACTTTCCGTCAAAAATTCTAGAAAAACTGCTTCAAGTGAGAATAAGGTAGAGGGTATATGGTTGAATATGTTCTTGTAACCAAAAAACCTTAGAGAGAGTATTGAAAAACTCATTTTTTAGTTCACCGTCTAGCTAGACTGGAAAACCTTCGTTGACGAAAGAAAACTTCCACCAGAATTTCTTGTACCAAGGGCACCCACTGCCAGTTATCTTGTACAACTGATGCTTCTGGCTTGTGTGTCAAATATATAAAGAAGTCCCCTGAATAGAAGAAAAGGTTGACCTTTATAAAAACTAGTATCATATGCAGCTGCTTCATCTTTTACTAAAAAATTTTTTGTTTTTCTTTTGTTCAGAAATTTGTACAAGTGATCGTCAGAAAGAGTGCTTTCTTTTTTGTTCTCAAATTTAATTTATTTAATTTGATTTATTTTATTATTCTTAAATAAAATCTGGTGTTATAGAACAATTATATTATTATTTTTATTATTTTGCTTTGTACAATATCTAATTTCAATTATTTGTTAAGAAATTAAGTTTAGAAATTAAATAAAAATTATAAAATACAAGCGCAAAGTTGATATTTATAGTACAAATTAATTAATATTACCTATTTATTTCTTTATTATTTACAATTTTAATTTTAAAATAAATTATTCTATGATATAAAGAAATTGAATCATTTGTTCAAACTATAGTAGCTTTATAGCTTTAGGATCTTTAAAGGTTTTTAAATAAAGCTCTAAAATAAAGCTATGATAATATTTTAATTTGCAATAATAAATATTTATTATATTTAGTGCTTACACAACTCTTCCCATCGATTACTTGTACAGAATTCAAAACAAAAGAAAAACAAAAATTTTTTTAGTAAAAAATGAAGCAACTATTAGGACTAGTTTTTATAAAGATCAACTATCTTATTTAAGTTCTCAGTGACTCCTTTATATATTCAGCAAGCAAGCCAGAAGCATCAATTGTGCAAGATAACTAGCAGTGGGTGCTCTTGGTACAAGAAATTCTGGTAAAAGTCTTTTCCGTCGACAAAGGTTTTATAGTTTGGCTAGGCGATGAACTAAAAAATGAGTTTTTCAATACACTCTCTAAAGGTTTTGGTTACAAGAACATATTTGACTGTATACCTACTATCATATTCTCGCTTGAAGTCTTTTTTTCTAGAATTTTGAATAAAAAGTGAGAAATTCAGTGTACCCCCTCCAAAAGATCAGCATTGTTGTTCCTATCCTAATCGGGAAGAAGGCATGCAGGTAGATAAACAGGAATGGACGTATAATTAGACGTGGCGCAATGTAAGCAGATTTGTGAAAAATAAATTCTAGAATGTTCCTTTATTTTTCTTTTATATACATATAATACTTTGGCGAGGTGTTTTTTTGCATAGTATTATATAGTTTTTATCGCTAGGCATAGAAGTAAATAGTGCTATCATAGCTGTTTACTTTTTGCCTTTTTCTTCTGTTTTTTCATTTTTACTTTTTACTTCTTTGGTCTTCGTTTAGGTATTTTAGCTTTTCACCCTTTTTTTATTTCCTTTTATTTTCTTTATTTGGTTTTTTTATTCTAGTAGAATCCTGCTACTCGAGAAGTTAGGAGAAGAGGGTTAAGAAGTAGGCAGTTATAATAGATGGCAAACTACAATCAGTGATTTGGACACTCAAAGTCTACCTAGATAAGGGGTTATGATGAAAAAAGTTTTTTATAGCAGGTCACATTTAAGGATTCTTTGATGACACCTGGGTGGGTTATACTTTAATATAATAGTCACCAAAGAGTAGACAAAACACATAATGTACTGGTGTTACAAAATGTGTAAAAATAAAGTTGCGGCATGACTGCTGAATTCTAAAAAAAAATATTTATTATATTATAATATTAATTTAATTAAATATTAATTTTTATACAATTGCCTCTCTCTAATCTGAATAGGCCATTCTAAGAGATTTTATTTGGTATAAACAAAGTCTGGAATATAATTTTTTTTAAACTAATAGAAATTTTGGTATATAAAGAGTAACTAATAAAAAAAATAAATAAGTCCATTTGATGCATAATTTAACATATGCTGTAATATGTATTGCATAAAATAAAAAAAAAATTATAAAAAAAACTATTTATACAATTTTTTCCAATTTTGGTATTTATTACTGTTATAGAATAGTTTTGGTAGAAATTAGTTGAAAAATCAGAAATTAATAAAAAAATTTTGTAATAACAGTATTTAAAAATTGTGTATTATACAAAATAATGCACAATGATGTATAACAATGCATAGTGATGCATAGTAATACATAGCAATGCATAATAATGCATAGTAATGCAAAGCAACACATAACGACATATAGTGATGCTTAATTAAATAAATATATTAACTATCTTTATTTCTTTTAGTTTTAGGAAAATCCAAACATTGTATTTATATTTATTTTTATATCTATTTATCTTTATCTATTATTATTAATAAACCTTGGAATTTCTAAGAAAAAGACACCTTGAATAGCCCTCTTGTTAAATTAATAAACTGTTTATTAATTCATTATTGTATCTTACTGAACTGCAACAGAGAAGTGTATAGTTTTTTACAAACATAAAGGAAACTATACATCCCTTGTACATACCACTTTATGCCCAAAAAAAAGGAATCTTAAGAGCTGTGTAATTGTTACTTTATTAGATTTAAAGAAGGCATCCAGTACTGTAACATTTGGGCTTTCTGGCAGAAATCATTTAAAATTTTGGATATTATTAAAGAAATTTGGAAATTTTAATTAAAATAGAAATTATAATTTGGTTTGGCAGAAATATTAAAAGAAATTTGGAAGAAATTTTTATTTTTTTTGCTATTATTAATCCTCTTGTTATTTTCTTAATTGCTCTCTTGTTATTCTTTTTACTACTTACTTGGAGATTTTTTACTATTGGATATTAACTATTTATTATATTTTAAAGATTAAAATTTTGTTAAAACTTATTACTAATATTTTTTTGGAGATATTACTATCATTTTTTTGTTATTAGTTTTTTAAAGACTTAGAAATTGACTAGAGTTCCGAACCGGGTTATAGTAAACTGGGTCACCCGTGTCAAAACAAGTGATCCGGATCACTAATTTGAAACCTGGGTCAAATCGGTTGGTATGTTAATTCATGTCGAATAATTCAGTAATTCGTTCTAAATATTAAATCATGTCGCTTCATTTAATAGCAAAGCCTACTTTATTGCTATTTGACTCGAAACTTTACTTTGAAGATTGACTAAGAGTATATGACTTATTAACATTTGCCTTAACAAAAACGAATACCTTCACAGGGCAATTATTTTGTTGTTTCACCTTATTGATATTAAATATGGATATTTTGCAAATTTACAAAGTTTGAGTACATGATTTCATTTAGTTTTGCTTTATCTCTACAATCTTACAGATAAATTACTGATTTTTAACTTTTAAACCAACGACTTGTCAAATTTCTAGTATTTGTTTAAGAAATTCATGAATTTATATCATCATAATTATTATTCTAAACGAAAGAATAAACTGTAAATAGTAAATGGTAGGGTTCCTATCGGACCGGACCAAATCAAACTTTAGGTAAGTTTGGGTTCGGTTTGATTTTTGGATTAAACCTGAACTCAAACTATTTTTAAAAAAGTGTTCGGGTCCGATTTGAAACCAAACTTTTTAGTTAAGTTTGGTTTGATTTGAGGTTCGGTCCGAATGTTTGTGAACATGTTCGGGTTTGATAATAATACAAATCGATGTATACTTATTTATCTTTATATCTTATCTATATTCTCGATTAGGCATAATAGCTACTTACAGGATTTGATTTGCTTGCCTGCGGTATATCTTTGCTTAGTCATCTTTTCGATCTTTAAATCAGATTTTAACTATTATTTATAATTGAACCTATGTGTAGAGACCCAACCCGGGTCAATGGGTCATATAGGAGTTTATAAAATTTCAATAACTTTTCCTGTCTATTAACGCTATGCATTTAAATAAATTATTCGAGTTATGAATATTTTATTTAATTTTATATATTTTACAGCACTTATTGAGTATAAAAATCCTTATATTAATCTAGTCTGAAATAAGTTATTCGAGTTATGACATTTACTACTGTATTTAATTCCATTTAACCCATATGGATCTTCTCTTGTACCTCATCCTCAACGATTTCAAATTCAGGATGATCTATAAAGATAGAATGCCAAGATTCTTTTGGGCGCCCGAACACGATCACTCTTTCAGACATAATACTGGTTGAACCAACGGCAGTACTCATAGAACTTAGTGATTAAAAAACATTTATTAATCTAAGGCCTAAAATAAGATGTTCGCAAGAATTTACTGTTTGAATTTTTTTTTTGGTTGGGCCAGGTGGGTCGAGAAATTTTTTGATTTCGGTTTAGCACCGAGAGAAAATTTCAAATTCACAACCGGTATATTTATGCTTTCTTTGCCCCTTTTTTTCTCCCATTGATTCCGCATTGTTGTGCATCGCTGACATGTGCTGCTGTGCTGTTCCATATTTCAATCAGTTTCCTTTTTGTGAGGTCGATGTTGCGCCCGACCGGTTTCGTGGCTTTGATGTGTGGCTGCTTTTCTTTTCAATTATGTGATCTACCATCACTCCGCATTAGATTATTTTACTTTTTAATAGAATTCTAACTTGATTATGCATGCTAGAAATGGAGCGTGATATATGCAATTTGCGTAATTCTTTCTCATATTTTTAAATTACTCTTAAATTCGTAATATAAGCCAGTTATACCTTGTCTTATCTATTTTATTTATGCTCTACCTGTATCATATTGCATGCTTTTCTATTTAAATTTATTGTTGACTTTCTATTTTAGTTAAGCTGCTTTTAGCCTTGTTCAATAGTATCAGGTCTATCAAATAAAAAAACTTTATAAATGCAAAAATGAGGCTATCAGATTATGATAATCCGCTCTTATTTTTAAGTAATATCTGCTGAATCCTTGTCTTGTTCTTCCGATATCTATAAAGTTAAATACATGATTTTATATTTTAGAAGTAGTAAATATAATAAAATAATTGTTATATTAAACTAAATATTTCAAATAATGCACTACAAAATTAGATCGACTAGTATAATGGAAGATGAAAATTTGCAAACCTTTTCATCAATTCAACCATCTGACTTACCACCTGTAAATTCTACAAGATCTAATAAGCAAAGTTGGGTGTAGAAATATTTCATAAAAGAAGAAGCATTTGATAAGATTAAATATGGAATTTGTAATGTAAATGATGGATTGGGTAAAAAATGTAATGCTCGATTAAAAGTCTTAGATAGTTCAATGTCAAACTTAATTTCTCACCTTTTAAGTAATCATGGTATCACACAAAATGGAGTTGGACAAGACAATGCTGCAATGTAGACTAATAATTTTAATTATATAGCATTTAAAGAACCTAAAAAATTTAAGAATGTAATTTTTTGATTTTAAATTTATTTTTTTACTCAAACTATATTAAAAATATGTTATATGTCAGAATAAATTTTGTCAGATCGTAAGAGATCTTTAACGTGCTATTTAGGCTGCTGAGCCACTTAATAAAAGGTAGTTGAGTGGAACAATAGAGCTAGCCTTAACCAAAGGTGAAAGATAGTAAACTCAATCCTATCTTCTTAACACCCTTACCAACTGTAAATGTTCCTCGTGACATATCGACTTTTATTTTTATTTATTTATTTTTTTATATTTGTTACATTTAGTCCCCGATTCATTTCATTCTTTTTCCTTCT
This sequence comes from Gigaspora rosea, assembly GCA_003550325.1. NCBI lineage: Eukaryota > Fungi > Glomeromycota > Glomeromycetes > Diversisporales > Gigasporaceae > Gigaspora > Gigaspora rosea. The sequence goes on from QKWP01000074.1 coordinate 442,128, forward strand.
ATAGAACTTACATCATTTGTATTTGTAATTCATGGGCCTATTTGAAATTAAGGCTTGTAAGAACCTGTTGGGAAGTTGATCTGCAAAAGTGCCTTTAACCCAATTTGGAAATTGTAGCGAATCATCATGTTCCAGTTAGAGCGATAACTGTACAGATCGTATCGGTAACTGTGTAGATAGTAGCAGTAACTGTACAGATAGTAATGATACGAATTATGTGTAGGATAGAGCGGAATCGCTTCCACTATTATCATATCTCCAATTAATTTCAATAAAGCCTAGCTTCGTTAGATTTGTTTGTAAGTCTAATTAACACATAGGAAATAGACAGTGTTGGCCGAAGAGACTTATCTCTGAGTAATTAAATATAACGTCTCGCCTATTTATTGTTATCGTGTTAATTGTTAAGAATAAACGTCGTTATTATTGTATCTCGAGAAGTTGAAACCGTTGAATCTTATCCGTAACTATAGGAGCTAAATCCTTGGATTTGTGCCGCTCTCCCAATTCTATAATTACACCAACTAACATACTAAGAATGCAATTTCAAATAATCGTTTGAACCCTGTCAAGAAAAAATAAAACTTCGATTTGTTATTGATTATTTAAATAATCAATTATAGACCAAAGTCCCATTTTTCTTGCAGTAATCTCACAATAATGATTGCTTTGTCACTTCATTGACAACTTATTTACTGATATAATATCTTTTTAATGTGGTAAATATAATATAATTGATTAATAATTGGTTTAATTATTGATCGATTATGAATTATTAGTTGTAATTATAACTTGAAACATAGTTTAAAACTACAACTTGAACTCATCACTGAATATAAGAACATTTATTAAAATAATTATTTAAAATAAACCTTTTCAAGTTCATGAATATTTATTATTTAAATTTATTTATTTGCTTTAATATAATAGACCACTTATTGTGTATTTAAAATAAGTTATCCGAGCTTGTGAATATTTATTCTAATTTTCCTTTCAACGGTCCTTGCATCTATGACCGGATACATTGTGCTGCTCTAACGGTTTTAGGCGCCAATCGAGACCTATTATCTGTAATCAGATTTTCACCTGCAGAAAAGGCTCGTTCAGAAGCCACAAAGGATGCGAGAATTGACAAATAATCACGAGCCATATGGGCGAGATGAGGAAATTGCATTTGGTGCACCTAAATATCATACTTTATTTAATATTAATATACTAATTGAATATAAAAATTGTTATCATTACCTTCCACCACGACAATACATCTATTTCTTTGTTTACTGGCCTTTCAGAGATATAGGATTCAAGTTCGTCAAAGTTCTCGACATCCTCATCAAAATCTGCATCTAGCAACGATCGCGTGGGTGGTCTTACATTAGTGCTAGTGCTTAAAATGTTGCTATTAGATGGTGTTACTAGTGTATATTCAGTTTCAAAAAGTTTACGCATTCTAAAAAGCGAATTTGTTAAAGTAAAAAATAAATACCATAAATGGCAACATACAAAGACTTATATCAGGATTTACTTATAATAAAATATAAAAAATTATTTACAATGCTTTTGCTTCTTTGATCTCATAATTTGGAAATTCTTTTTTTGTAAAATAGTGGAATTTCCTTCTCGGGTCTAAAGACGTACAGAGCATCACCGTTTCATTTGTTTTAGAGTAATATTGAACCAGTTTTTCTCTTGCCGCCATAGCCGCAGCGTAAAGTGGAGCTAATAATTGATATAGTTTGTAAATAAATCTAAACCAAGATTCAATATAATGACTTATTTCCCATCTCTGCATTCGAATCTACATCTTCAACGTGGTTAAGGACAATATTAAAAAGAGGAATAATCCAGGAGGCTGTACAGTATGAATTAGATGACATTTTTGTTGTAAGGTCCTTAAATGGTTCAAGAAATTCAGCGATTTTCTCCAATATGGACCATTGATTGTGTGAAATTGCGTAGTGAGAAAGATCATTATGAGAGCTAGTAAGCGAGTTAAATGCCTACAATTTATTAGTTCCAAATATCAAACTTATTAGTGAATCAATTTATGTAAATAGCAAAAGCGAAATATAAACCTGATGAGAAATGAAAGACAAAACGCTGGTGGCTCCAAAATCTCTTAAATCAGAAAAGTTAGGTGAAATCTGACAAACCCTGGAAAAATCAATAACTCTAATGAAAGATAGAAGATGAAGCTATATCTTATAGCACTGCTTATAATATCCCCCATGATTAAGACCTGAGAATTATTCATTTAACTATTATCCTAATTCTTGAATAATACTCGTATAGCTATGAATCCAGATATAGTGCCCTGTTCTTACAAAGCACTAATCAATTTAAAAAAAATGAGTTTGAATAAAACTTACACTGGTAAAAGTTAAAAAATTCACCATGTTGAATGGCACGATTCGAATGTCACCATTCGAACTGTCATTCAATACTATCACATGATTTCTCAGACATGCAGTCTGCGAAGTAATGTGTTAGTTTTGATGGCAGTCGAATGGCAGTTTGAGCGGCATTCGAATCGTGCCATTCAACATGGTGAATTTTTTAACTTTTACCAGTGTCAGGGTTTTTTTACTATAAGTGGTGCTATGATAAATAGGTTAGTCATGGTGAAAAAAATATTCAGAGCACGTGATCAATGATTGTTTCGAGAGAGTATAAGATTTTTTAGACAAATAATACATGGCTTAATTTTAACGATAAAAAGATGTTAAGTTCAAAAATCTTAATATGTTTTTTTGATGCCTTAACACTAAAATTAAGTTATATATTATCTGGTTATATCTCTTGAAAAAATTTTATACCTTTCCCAATTATGTTCAGAAGCAATCATTGATCGCGTGATCTGGGCATGTTTTGTTATAACCAACCTATCTGCTATGGTCGAAAGATTTTATGATATTTAAATAAATGCTATAAGTTAAATATTTAATCCATTAAAAATACAAAATAGTGCATGATTAGCTCTTACCAATTTTGCTACTTTTTAAGTTTACTTAAAAATCCCCTCCAACATTCCGATTGGGCTAATTCAGAAAAATCGAACCCGATTACCATTTTATATTAACGTATAAATGTGAATTGGTAATCGTGTTTTTTTGTTTTTGAATTAGCCAGATCAGAAATGTTAGAGGGCGATTTTCAAGACAAAGACTCTACATATCTAAATACGTATATGAAATTAGAGATAGAAACCTACTGATTTAAGAGATAACGCATTCTTGATCATATCATAAGTAGAATTCCAACGAGTGGGACAATCCAGGATGGGTTTATAACATTTGATTTGGCATGCATTACAAGCATTTTCTAAAAGCTCAAAACATTGTAGTGTTGCACGGATAGCTGAGATAAGTTCGCGAATCTTCAATTATTTTTTTATTTGTATATAATCAATAAAATAAATAAAAAAAGATTAACAGTGATAAAATCTATACGAAACCATGCAAACATATATTTTTATTTGATCTAATGCAGCCTGTACGGCCAAATTAAGAATATGATTGAAGCAACGGAACCTAAGATGTTCGTGGTTCCATTCATAATTTCTTCAACCTCCAATCTAACCTCTAATTCATGCACAAAAGCACCATTATTCGTAGCATTGTCTAAGGTTATGGCAAGCAACTGTTTGAGTGAAAAATATATGAATTTTATAGTGTTATTTTAAAGAGTGATTATTGCATATATTTAAGGCTAATAAAAACCTATTTCGCTTCAATTCTTAATCTTAACTATATAAAAAGTAAGGGTTCATATCATTTCCCAACATTTTTTTCTTAATCCAATCACATAGGGTGACAATCAATAAATTTTATTATGATTACTAATTATCCTCAGACTTTAAATATTAATTGTCACAATACGTGATGTTGGTGAAATAATTGTCGAAGAAAAATGTCGGGGAAATGATACAAATAAAAAGTAAGTACCTTCAAAGTAATTTCATACTCTTTTAACACCGTAAAGAATCCATTAGCAAGATTAATTCCATCATGTCTTCCCTTTATCAAACCAAAGTCAATTACGGTTTCTTGAAGCG